>WBNH01009718.1:0-34473 GCA_013401255.1 Urocolius indicus
AGGCTAAACACCTCCAGTTCCCTGAGCTGCTTCTTATCAGACTCGTTCTCCAGACCCTTCACCAGCTTCATTGCCCATCTCTGGACACGCTCCAGCACCTCAGTGTCTTTCTTGTAGGGATGGGACTGATTAGGGTTAGGGAGAGCCATGACATTAGCTGGTAACTTGGTTTGTGTCAATGTTGCTCTTGATCTTAAAATGATGGGCATTACTGGAAAGTAGGTAGCTTAAATGAGTCATGGCACAGATTATTTTCATCCAAGAGAGAAAAAATGTATGTGTGTCTGTGTGTGTGTGTTTATGCCTGTGGTTGCTATTGTTTTCCCTGGTAACAGCACATATTTTGCAAAGTATTTTTCAGGAAGTGAATAAATGAAGATTTTTTTATGAGATGGGTCCAGGGCTGAAAGAGAAGTAGAGAGACTGAGCAGCAATACATGAGTGGGAGCCAGAGCCTGGGCTTCCTCACCCAGATGTTTTACCTTGAGCCCATTAAAAACAGCTTAGGGAAAACATCTGCATGCTGTCACTGCATTGGGTCATGGACCCTGCAAAAAATGCAGCATCCTGGGAGACCCAATATGTGTCCACTCATTCAGGGGGCACATTGTCATCTGCACATATGTTACTGACCCATCCTACTACCCTTGGCATGAGAAAGTTCCCACCAGGAATGGTGATGGACTCAGCACTGGCACTGTCAGCACCCTCTTCTCCAGCTGCACCATCCCCACACAACACTTTCACACCACCCAGCAAAACGCTCTTTGTAAGGGGGCAACTTTCATTTCAATTTAATTTATTGCCCACTAACACAAACTTCTAATCATTGGTTTGGAAATGGGAACAACATTAAAAAATGATAGCAAATAGTGATGCAGGAGCTGATCACTCGTGTGGGCTAACAGGGTGCCTGTGTGTGAGTAAGGAGGGTGCCCAGGTGTGCATGGGTTGGGCGCTAATACATCAACTCCTCGAGGACCCAGGTGTGAATTAATAGTTCTCTCATATTTTGAGTTGTTTGGATGCTCATGCATTAATTAATTGGCCAGTCACACATAAATTAATTAGGTGTTTGTGCATGAATTAATTGGGTGCATATGCATTACCTGTTTGGGCTCTTGTGCACGGATTCAATAGGTACTCGCACATGAACTACTGGAGCACCCATGAGTAAATTCCTTGAGCACTCATGCAAAAACAGTCAGCTCACAGCAAACCCCACATCCATGCCTGCTATGCCACTGACTGTAATGGCCAGATTGGCTTAGGGTTACCCATCCTTTGTCACCCACTGAGCAGGAAGAGGTGTTGCATGGGACATTAATGTCTTTGATATCCTAGACAGGCCCTACACATGAGTGAGACATTTCTACCCCTACGCAAGAAGCCACAGTTTAGATGCTTCAGTATTTATGTGTCTCCTCGTGCTACCACTCCATCAGGCACACCAGCTCTCTGATTTGCAGCACTGGGCTCACCTATCTAAAAGCTGATGGGAATTTATGGGCATGTTGTCCTTATATATAACACTAACCAGAAGAATGCACTCTACTTGAAACAGTCAGAGGAGCTGCTGGTGTGGTTTTTAAGAATGGGTGGAAAACAAGGAAAAACACTGTTGTGGCTCCTCAGACAAGAACATCTTGTTCAGCCAAATGCAAAAGCGATCCTTGAGGACAATCCTGCAGAGACAAGGAGACAGGGCTGGGAAAATGGAAAGGAAGCATTTGATAATTATCACAGAGTTACCACAAAATGAGGTCAGGACTTCTGCAGCATCTGATCTTTTGTCTTTTTTCTTCCAGCACCAGCACCACTTGGAGGAGGGGGAGGAATGTAGTGGCTAAGAGCCCTCAGCAGTGTGATGCTCCTGCCTGTATCCTGCGTGGGAAGCAGGTAGGATCCCTGCCACCATTTGGGAAATTTGACCTCACAGCTGCCACCAGACTGAGATGTCCCCAATGCTGGAGCAGCTCCAGATCATAGTGGCAGTGGAGACGCTGATGCCAGGCAGCAGCAAAACCTAATACTGCAGAGGCAGCCATGGCTGCTTATGGATTTCTCTGTTCTCTGCAGCAGGTTTTTGAGTGTGTTATCAGATGCACTTGATCAGCTTGTACAGGGAGGAGCTGAAGCAAAGCAAACAGCCATCCCCAAAATGCACACGATACAGTGATGCAGCAGTTTGTGCTGCTGAGCTGTCCTGGCGATCTGGCTCAAGATGCTCATGCCCATGTCCCTGTGTGGGACACCAGCCCTGCTCTCCACCCTGTTTTCTGCCTGTAAACCTGTCCCCAGGGCTCCCCTGAGGGTATAATCCAGGCAGAGCTGTTGCTGCATTACAATGGTGCAGGTCTCAGGCAGGCAGGAATTGCAAGCCTCGAGCATCGCCCCATGAAACCTATGTTAAAATCCTGCAGGTTCTCATGTGTTGGCTGCATATTGAGGCCAGCTCACACACA
The DNA here is from genome assembly GCA_013401255.1 of Urocolius indicus. Taxonomy (NCBI): domain Eukaryota; kingdom Metazoa; phylum Chordata; class Aves; order Coliiformes; family Coliidae; genus Urocolius; species Urocolius indicus. The sequence continues at coordinate 2,466 of WBNH01009718.1, forward strand.
GACATCTACTGGTGAGTGCAGAGCCCCTTGCTGCAGTCAGTTGAGATGACTGGAAGCAGCATGATGGTGCAGTGAGATGGATTTGGGTTTTTTCAATATTAATGAGCCTTTATATGTTTCATGTCTGTTAAATAGGAGGAAGTGAGCAGCATGAGGAGTCCTGGGGCCAGCTCACAGCAGCCCTTGTGCTATGTGAAGCTCAAGTGCTGGTGAGATGAATTTTATTCCCACTTAAAGCCTTCAGCATTAAGTTCCAAGTGCTTTCCTCCCACTCTCCTCAGGGAACGAGGATGTGTTAGTGGGAAGGGCAGGCAGCGGTGCTGCAACACCTGCTCAGCTGAGCCAAGGGGAATATCTGATGTCTGAGGACAGGGAAACAACTCCCAACTCCCTTGGGCCAGGGCTGGCATAAAGGCAGACCACACCAGGAGACCTAGAGCATCTCTGGGATAAGATTGTCTTGTGTGTTGCCTTTGATGTGTAGAGCAGAGAAGCCCATAGAGGAAAAGGAGCTTCTGCTTCTCACTTTCTTCCACTGACGGTTTCCAGATGCAGAAGTGGTTGGCACACGACTTGGCATAAAGAGTTCAGATAGATTCCTCACTGGCCCCAGCAGCCTCTTGAAGACTGTTCCCTCTACTCGACTTATCACAGCCTTCTCTAATCCTCTCTCAATTATGTCCAGTGATAGGACAAGGGTCAATGGGTACAAGCTGGAACATAAGAGCTTCCAAAGAAACTCAAGAAAAAACTTCTTCACTATGAGACTGAGGGAGCACTGGCACAGGCTGCCCAGATCGGTTGTGGAGTCTCCTTCTCTGGAGACATTCCAAACCCACCTGGATGAGTTCGTGTGGGACCTACTCTAGGTGGCCTTGGTCTGGCAGAGGGGTTGGACTGGATGATCTCTCTAGGTCCCTTCCAACCCTTAAGATTCTGTGTTTCTTGATTTTCAAACATTTGTCAAAAGGCAAATATACTTGGTCCCGGGAGACACTGGAAGGGCTGCCAGCACAGTGCCTTCCACAGCTTTGGGATAGCGGTGGTCAGGGAAACTGCTCCAACGTGCTGGTGAAACACTTTTTTTCATCCCTTTCCCCTTTCTGATAGAAAGGCAGCTCTCATCCTCAACTGTGAGACTTCCCATCTTCCAGCACTGATCAACTGCAAATCAAAGCAGTGTTGGGCCTCTGGAACAGCACTTGCTGTTTACTCCGAGTGGCATCTCCAGTGAGTGTTATCAATGCTTCTTTGATTGATTCTGCACTGGATCCCAGGATCTGTTCTGGATTGGACCTAGGCACTGGACAAAACTAGGACAGATCACAGCCCTGACTGTGGTTCCCAAGCTTTAATTGCTTGTCCTCTGTGTGCTCAGGAAACTATTTTTTAGGAGGCCTGGACAGTGCTAAGGCTCAAAGGCAGTGCACAAAGAGACCTGGTCAACCCAAGGAAAGTTGGAGACTTGCCTCAGAAGAAAGACCTACGTGAAACCTTGCAGAAGCAACCCTATTGCCCCATGGCAGCAATGCCTGCATAAGATCCAGCTTGAAATGCCTTAAAGGCTGGTCCCAATTATTTTGTTACACTGCAATTACGCCAGCAAAAGCTGGGAGGGTGACAGGGCCCAATACCCCATGTCTGAGCAGAGGATAGGCTTTTGACTCCTGCAAAGCCAATCTCTTTGCTTCAGCTTTCCCAGGGTGTGTATAGCAATGAAGATCCTCTTCAAAGCTCTCGACAGCTTGTCAAAGGAGACATCTTACACTGTGTATGCTGAAAGTATCCATGGCACAGAGTGCAGATAGCCTCTCCAGGGGGGTTTGTCCTGCAAAACTGTCTTTCAGGACAGACACATTGTTAGGCAATGTTTTCCATTTTCCCCGTGTGGGATGCACTGGCTTCAAAAAGAGACACAAATGCAGAAATGTTGGATTGGAGGCTTCAAGACAAAGGGCCTCCCTTGTCAAAAGAAACACAGGAGATGTCAACCAGGCAAGAAAATATGACATTCAAACCTTGAAAATCCTTTTTTTACCTGAAGCAGCCCCATTTCCATTGCTGGGTAGCTCTCTGGCACAGTCAGAAAGCCTCTCCACTTCTATGCTGTACAAAACACTTATCAAAGGGTGATAAACACACTGTGAGTGTGTTTATCTGTTGGCTGACAAGCTCCACTTAAGAGCTTAGTTTGCTAAGCTCAAAAGAAGTGTCCTCCCTCCTGGTGTGCTGGTTGGCTTGCCAGGATGATGCCAGGAGGGTGCTGGAGAGTGTCTAGTGCTGTACAGGGGCTGAGCCTGTCATCCAGCCCATTTAGTGCTTCAGCTCTTTGCGGCTCCATGACCTCCGGATAAGGCAGCAGGGGTTGCATTTTATTTGACAGGTCAACCTGCCCCCCCCACCCCCCCCACCCCGAGCCCACGGCTTTGCCTGGGAGAGAGCTGGCACTCTGAGGCAGGGAGGGAGGGAGGGAGGGAGGGGAGAGGGGCTGAAGCTCCTAGAACACTTTTGGAACTGGTTGCCCACAAACCATGTGCCCACAGTCAAGACTGGAAAGGAGTAATGTGTCCTCCTTCAGCTAAGTCCTGGTCAGGGCAAGTTTGAACATCCTCTGCTAGGATGTGATTGCTCTGTGGAGGGCAAATCCGTGCAAAACAGGATGAGGGGCAAATGGCTGTCTCCTTCTATATGCTTAAACCTCCCCCTCCTCCTCAGCCTTCCTCTTCTTACATTTCCCACTGCATTTCAACACAACCTGAGAGACAGCTACTTCTCCAAACCCCACTGCCATCGTGCAGTGTGCTCTGCCTCTGCAGAAAACATCCCTGAAGAGCCCTTTCTCCTCCCACCTAAGATTACATCTGAAACTGCAGCACGGGAGAAACAAGCCCTGCCTGCGAAGCGCTTTGAAGGGAGGGTGCCGAGCACCATCTGGTGGACATTAGGGAGAAAACCATCAGCTACAAACCCCGTGAGGAGCTGCAGCTCCCAGGGAGCCTGTGGAACAGCAGGCTGGTGCAAGCCCTGTCCCGACTGTCTTCTCCCGATGGGGCAAACTCGTCTCAGCGGCTGAGCAGGTGGAAATAAGAAAGGAGTGCAGCTTCTTGTGGGTCTTCTTTTTCTAGCTCTCTCCCGTCCCTTCCAAAGTGAACAGGGACTTATACACAGATGAGCAACTCAAAAGTTTTGCTCATCTTTTAAACAGACACTATCCCCTCTGGTTCTGCCACAGCTGAGCAGAGTCCTTTGTGAAAGGGCCCGGAGAGAATTTCAGATTCATGTGTTTGGACCTCGAATTGGAGGGGAGGTTTTATTCTGTGAGACCCTAAAAGCACCCAAAACTCCCTCTTTCCCAGTGTTCTTTTGTGATGCACAACCTCTCTCTAGCTATGACTTTGGCCCAAGCAGCTGGAGAGCCAAGAGCCCCTCACAAAGGCTGGAAGATGCTGCAGACTTGCCTACCTGCCACCTACAAGTCACTCTAATTAGAGCCTCAAGAATGTGTTAACATGTCTCTTTTTTATGGATGTGTTTGAAGTGCCACATTGCTCTGGGCACTCTGTGCTGTGATGAAGTTATTAGCAATGAAACTTAAGCTCAACAATCACCCTTTATGACAAAATATCTCAGAAGGCTGTCAAGCAGGTTTATTAAAAAATGAAAATGACACAGGAGCAGCCACAGATGTCTGAGGAGAAGTCAGTAACGGTAAATCACTGCCAGCACTCCCAGCCAGAAGCAGTCTGGCTGATGATGGGCTGCATCATGGGTCATCCTCCAAGGCTGCTCAGCACCTTTTTGGTGATGAGTTTATCCTCATGTCTGAAACAGGGGGCTTCACGGTGGGATGTGTCACCTGATGGCAGCTCCTGCTCTGAGTTCATTTGCCAATCCAAGCCTTCTTCCCCAGGAGGTATGAAGCTGTTGCCTTTAGGCATCTTCTGGCTATAGTCCTGCTGCTCTGACCTAAAGACATGGCACTTGTCCCTCAATCATTCCAAGCCCTCCACAGGATCTCCAAGCATGGATTCAGCTCTGCCTGCACCAACGAATCAAAGTCATTTCCAACATCCCTCTCACCAAATCCTGCATGGCTTAAGCAATCAATGGAAACAACCTTCTTTCAAGCCAAAGTGATGTGTGGCCAGCAGATACTTCACCTCAAGGGCTCTGCTGTAGTGCCACAGCCTTCCCGAAAGGCAGACCTGCAGCTCCTGACTTATCATAGAATCTCAGAATCGTTTTGGTTGCAAAAGACCTTTAAGATCGTGGAGTCGAACCACTCACCTCACACTGCCAAGCCCACCACTAAACCATGTCCCACAGCACCTCATCTATATGGGTTTGCAATATCTCCAGGGATGGGGACCCCAACTCCTCTCTGAGCAGCCTGGGACAGTGTCTGACAGCCCTCTCCATGAAAAAGTTCTTCCTGTTCTCCAATCTGAACCCTCCCTGGTGCAACCTGAGGCTGTTTCCTCTTGTGCTATCACTTGTTACTGGAGATAAGAGACTGACCCCCATCTCCTTGCAGAGCCAAAGATGCTCACCTTAGCTCAGGGAAACTTGGAGATGCTCTTAATTCCACTCCATGCAAAGCAGGACCTCAGGGGAACGAAGGACTGTGCCCTGGGATCTCCTGCTTCGGCAAGGCCATGGTGTGTGTGGCCATTTGCTGGCTATGCAAAACCCTCTAGAGGGAGCCTCGATCCCAGACATCCCTGGCCGAGGTCCCATGAGGCTACAAAGATTCTGTGTGGGTGTCCAGATTTAGGTTTCATGGAGGTTTTCTTGTTTTGAGGTTTTATTTTAAGACTCTACACTGCCTCACTGGCCTCACCAGCCACAGCTATGGACTCACTTGCCCTCTCTGAACATTTTTGTACATTCTTGCCTCCCCAAGTGCTTCCTCACCCACCTCCAGCACCCTTTTCCCTTAGACTTCACTGAAGGTGAGGTGGAGTCTTCTGTGGGGTGGGTACTGGAAATCTCCTCCCACAATGGCCTGCGAGAGCATTGCAGTCGCAGAGGGCTGGCACTGGGCTGCCCTGGCCCCAAAAACCAGCTGTGGTTTTTAAAGCATCTTCAGCAGCTCACTGGGTGCTGCTGGGTGTGCAAAGTCAGCAGGAGAAGTGACCCCTATCTTGTGTGGGATTCAGAGCATTCTGGGGCAGCAGCCATCCTTATTGGCATTTAGAGGTCTTCCCACAGCAGGGCCCTGGTCCATGGCTGGCTATGAGGGAGCCCTGCAGTGCTCCTGTGCAAGGAACAGGGCTTTGTTTCCTTACAGAAAGGGGCCCCATGGATGCCAGCACTGTGGCTGCATTCCCAGCCCATGCTGACAGCCAGCCCAGGGCCAGCAGGAGCGAGCTTCCCACGGAGAGCTGCTGGGAAACAGCGAAGCCCCGTTGTTTGTCCCCTGCCTGGCAGGCAGAGTGTGGTGCCTGAAAGGGGATGCTCTCAATGCTGTGCTTTCCACTACTGCTGCTTGCTTGACCCAGCAAGGAGGTCATCGTGGACCACTTCAGCTGCTACACAGGGAGGTGGGTCCCATCTAGATGTCCAGCCAAGAGCAATGGTGAGTAGTTCCAAGTAGAAGTGTCTAAGCGTTCCCCTATTTAGTATGGTTGAGACAAGGCTTACAAAGGCTTCTTTAGCTGTTCCTGCCGCTTCTTACCTCTATTTCACCTTTTACCAGATGGGTGCAAGCAAGATGTCCTGTAGGAGATGCTGGATCTAGTGGTATCCTGAGCAAAATAGCCAGGGCAGGACTTGTGTATAGTAAAAGCACAGGCAGAGACAACGTCTTCCCTTCATTTTAGTGTGTGTACTGTGATCCAGTTGAGTTCTGAAGGTGGCTGTGTGCCCATCCTGCTGCAAGCCATCCCCAGGCAGTGTTCCATCTCTTGGAGAATCATAGAATTGTTTTTGTTTGGAGAAGACCTTTAAGATCATGGAGTCCAACCACTCACCTCATGCTGCCAAGCCCATCACTAAACCATGTCCTTCAGCACTTCTTTTGTCACTCCTCTCTCCTTCTCCTGCCACTCTGGGCTTCAGGATCAGCCACCCCCATCAGATACCCTGACACCCCCAGATCATGCAGTTGAGCAGCCTCTCAGTGAAATGGGAACAGCAATGGGAGCTACTCAGTGTCACCCTATCCTTACTAGTTGGGCTCTGGTAGCTTCCAGCAAGGCTTGCAATGACTTTCTTCCCTGTCCTCATGCCTCCCTCCTACTCCTCAGCTATTTACAACATCAAAGCCTGGACATCTCCACTTCTCTTTTCTCAGGAGATCTGCTTTAACCATCGGTGAAGGATTTACGAGGTGATAGGAGGCTCACTGCTGCCTGTAAGAGTAAGTCCCACGGATATTAGCTGTATCAGGATCAAGGCCCTGCTGGATTGCCTCCTCTAGCCCAGCTGGATCTTCCCTCCTTTCCTGTCTGCTCCTTTATTCATTTACAAGTCCTGTGAAGTCCCAATGCGACATCTGATTTCCATCCAGTTGGACAGTGAGCTGACATTTTTCTCACGGTCTCTGTGCTCTTGTGCTTTGGGTCTCTGCCAAACACTCCACATCTTAAACTTCTCTTTTTTTTTTTTTTCCTTCTTTCAAACTGAGTAGTCCTGCTCCTCCCTCCCTCCTACCCCCCAGCCTTTAAAGGAAGCAAAATAAAAAGGTTGACAAGAAGGGCCAGGCTCCTTCCAGGGCTCCCCAGGGATGAACCCCCTCCTCTCTCTCCGTGTCAAGCAGCACCAAAATGCCTTCCTGCAGTCCCAGTGACAGAAGCTGCTCAACTCTCTGCTCCCAAAGTGGGAAATGTAGCAGCCAGTGCTGAAAGAAGGGGCTTCTCTCCCTTTCCCTCCCGTTTTGCTAAGGGTTCTGCTGCCCCCAGTCCCTTGCTGATGCCAGACAGGCACACAGATAAGCTGCTTCCCAAAATGCTGTGTAACTGCTCTCATTTCAGGGGGTTAGTGGGTGTTTGTCTCCCCACAGTGCAGCAGGCAGTGATGTTTTACTGATTGTCCACTTCCAGCCATCATGGGAAAGCAGAGCAAAAGCAACATGTACCCTTAAACTCCCTTCCTTTCCCACAGCCTCGTGCCATTTTGCTTTCTGCTCTATTGGCTGGCAGGGTGGGAAGGAGAGGGGAGCACATCCTGGTTTCCCCTTCCCCAAACCTCTTTCTGCCCAGTATATCATCCCTTTGACTCTTGTACTGCTATGGATATGGGGATACCAACAGAGATGCTGACCCAAGCAGCAAAGCGGTCAAATAATCCAAATATTGAGGTGGCAGAAACACTCATAGCAAAGCTTTGAAGCTGGCTGAAGGCAGCAGGAATCAAGGCAGTATCCTCAAAACAGCCCAGAGGATCTTAGGGAAACAGCCAATTGCAGGAGCACCCTTCACTCTCACTGACTGCTGGCATTCAAAAGCACCACAGCTACACAATGTTTGGAGCTACTCTAATGATTTGCACTGAATTGTGGTGCTGTGACAGCTTACTTCTGCTTGGAGACAACCTTGAAAGAGTGAAATCAGAAGTCAGGGTGAAAATATCTTTCTGGATCAGCTGCTGTATTTTGGGCAGGTCCCACGGCTGCTTCCAGTGACTCCCTTTATGCCCAATGCAAAGACACTAGAGTGAAGAGAAACCAGCGTGAGCATTTGCTGGCTGCTTCCTCTGTCCTGTGCCATGCCACTGCATCGCTCTGTCTCATCACTTCAAGTATAATGCAATCATTAGGTACTGCTGGCTGCTACTTGGGTGCCAAACTCATTTAGTCAGCGAAAATGTAGCTTTGTTAGCTGTCCTGCCACGCGGATGAGTCACTCCCAAACCCACAGCTGATGCAGGAGTCATTAGAAATGACTCAGCACTTTAGGAAAGGAGCCCTCCAATTGCTCAGGGGGTGGCTTTGGCTGTGCTTTTACATCCCAAGAGGCATCTGCCAGTGGGGCTCACAAGGCTGTGCAGCCCCTCCTCACGCACAGCAATGCCTGTGCAAATCAAGACTTATTTTGATCCCAGTGAACTTTGTTCCTTCTTGATTTTCTTCCATAGGGAGCAAAGTCTCTCAGGTCAAAAAAGGGCTCCCTGTTTTACGCAGAGGAAGCCTTGTGGCAGCTTAGATTTACAGCCTCGTCCTCCAGACCTGACTGATTTCTTTTTTCTAGGAAGAATGATTGGTTGTTAAATTGTGTCAAGATCTGAAGCAGCAATAGGAGTCTTGACGTAAGCAGTCAAATGCTAAGCTTGCCCTCAAGTTTTTATTAAGGGCACAGTGAACCTCACTGGTCAGTAATGGCTTAGGGTAAAGACTGCTTGCCTCTTGAGGTTGGACATTTTCTCCTCCTGCTCATAAAGATGCCTATTTGAAGCCAGGTAATTGCAGAAATATCGGTTCTGTGACAAAATAGCAAAATATTTACTTGCTCTTCTTTTTAAACTGGACCATTTGGTTTCTGTATCCCAGAGGTCAACAGGAATCTGCTGAGAAAGAAACAAGTCCACTTTGATGGAATTACAGAGCATCATTTTGTCATTTTCTTAATTGGCAGAAGCTCTAAATGTGCTGCATATATGACTTTACCTGTTCTCCTTACTCCAAGCTGTCCTCCCATGGCTGGGACAGGTTTGGAGGGGGCACCACAGGACCCTTGCCGCAGCCTCTGCCTCAGCCACTCTTGCTGCCACATTGAACAGTCTGCTCTGAACAATTTCTTCGATTTTAGGCCAAACTGCAAAGGCAGCAAGTTTCATCACATTCCAAGGTTACATCCACCAAGACCTCCTAGTAGCAGACAGGAGGTGTAAGCCCTTCAGCAGACATTGTCAGACTTGCACGTGATGAATTTCACAGAATCACAGGATGGTGAGGGTTGGAAGAGACCTCTAGAGATCATCCAGTGTAATCCCCTGCTAAAGCAGGTTCCCCTCCATCAGGTCACACAGGAACGTGTCCAGGCAGGTTTGCAAACTTCCAGAACAGGAGACTCCACACCCTCCCTGGGCAGCCTGTACCAGGGCTCCCTCACCTGAACAAGAAAGAAGTTTCTTCTCATGTTCCAGTGGAACTTGCTGTGTTCCAGCTTGTGCCTGTTACCCCTTGTCCTGTCACTGGGCACTGCAGAAAAAAGATGCCCCATCCTCTCAATGCCTGTCATTTAGGTATTTATATGCTGCTGCTCAGCACCCTAGGCCATACCAGTGGTGTTATTTAGTGTCTTCTGATTTTAACACATCATCAGAATAGTCTTTAGGCTCAGTCCTGTGGAGACTAAAGGAAAATGCAGTGTGGGTTACAGTAGAGAAGGGTTGCTTCCTACCTGGGCAGGTCAGTGCAAGGCCTTGGTGCAGCTTTGAGGTGCCAGAGCACTATGGGTTAATGATGTCTCTGCTTAATTACTGGGCCGATTACAGGGAGAAGAGCCTGTCCCTTCACCTCCTTTGCCTCCTATCCTCCTTTTCAGAACATTTATGGAGTCTAGACAGGGCTGGGACCCACATGTACAGCTTCTCTTCATTTTTAGCTGCCTGGATAAAAGCCATAAGTGCTCTGTGACTCACCCTGCTCCATTGCATAGGAGGAAACTTTCATTTATTGCTTCCCTCTGTTGAATCTTCTTCATGTAAAACGGGTCCTACTGGAAAGTGCCAAATCTCTGTTTCAGAGGATTGTCCTCAGGCTTTGTCCTGATGCAGATGTTGGAGACAACAGACAACTCTCTCTGGTTTTCCATCTTTTTTTTTGCCCCCATTGCATAAATTCCACTTCTCTGCTCCACTTGGGCATCTGGAGACCATGCCATGGCTCCAAGGTGGCTGGAGTTTTGTTTGCATCTGAAACAGAAACAAATAACAAGAATAATAGAGAAGAAGTAAGGAAAAAAAGTGAAGGACTTAGAGCAAAATGCTGGAGAAACATGGCACACCAGGGTGAAGTTACATTTCAGCCCCTCTCTATTTATCCTCCATTGTTTTTATTAGCAATCTTGGAAAGAAGATGGAGTGGAAGTGTAAATCTGAGCTTGAGATGCTTTTCAGTAGTGAGCTGCTCTGTGTACCCAAAAGCCTGGCTTTCAACAACTCTCTCACATGGATTCTCTGATGCCTGATATGGGCTGGGCTAACCAGCAGCACTTTCCCCAGCAGAGCTATCAGAAGGGTTATTTTTTTCATAACCACCCAGCACCCTCCGTGAAAACCTGTGGATCCTTAATATCAGTCTTGGGGAGTACTACCCTCTGCAGTGACTTGCTGAAATTAGGCAAGTGCCCCAACTTAAGGGAGACAGCAGGACCACACCAGCAAGTATGTGCCAGGAAAGCCATAGCACTTAAAATAAGCCTTTGCAACCAAAAATGAAGGCTGAGACTGATGTTTTCCTGGACTTGAAGCTCTGCAAAATGGGGAGTGATGTGGTTCCTCTGAAGTCAGGTAGAGTAAGAGTCAAAACCTTTTGGTTTTGGTGGCAGAGGTGCTTTCAGCCACATGCTGATCTCTGATGCTCTTTGCAACTTTAAATCAGTGCTTTAAAAATAGGTCCCATGATGATGAAGCACTCTGTCAGGAACTGTCACTCACCATGTGACACTGCAGATGGAGATTTATGTGGTATCATGAATGATTTTAGTGAGTTCTGCCTAAACTGGGACTTGGTGCTGAAATCAAACTGTACGAGGTTCTGACGAGTGCCGGGTTCACTCCAGCAAAGCCTTATGAGCAGAGGAAATTCACTTCAGCAACAGCAATGAGACATTGCAGCAGTAAATTGCTCAAAGCACATCTTCAAAATGCAGCATGGGACTTTGCATGAATGATTTCAGGGCTGTCCTGGGCATGATGAGCCCACGGCACCATGAGGACCTGGCTAGGGAACATGTACAGAAGGGGTTAAGAAAAGACTTGTTTTCATTGCAGATACACCACTAGCAACTGAAAACAAACAGGCAAGACATCAGCTCCCATTGAGCTTTAAAGAAAATGCAGGATTTTGAAAAAAATAGTTGTTTGTTCCAAGCACAGCTTCAAGAAAGGCAGAAACCCCTTTGATCTCCTGAGCCTCTCTGCAGTGGAGCTTTCAGTTTCAGGTGTGTGTCTCATTGGGCACAGATCTTAATGTAGTTATTTTCTTATACTCTCGATGCAAAGAAAAAAAACCAAAGCTCTCCTGCCTCGTCTATAGTAACAGCTGAGATTTGATTTGATACTTTTAATTATGGCAGATGGCACAACCGAATCCTTGCTCACTGATAGATGTATCAGGAACATATGAATAAATGAGCTGTCACACTTAAAAAAAAAAAAGGCTAGCCCTGAAAAGGTACCACAACAAGGATGAAAGCCTCTCCTGAGGCACTTATATGGTACTCCTGACAGAGGGATACCCTCACTCTGGTCAGAGTTCTGGTGCCAGACCTATGGGTGTCAGAGAGCTCAGAAGGTGATGGAGGCAGTGGTCCAGTAGCACCCAGGAAGTTTTCCTTTAAGGGATATTCTTCATCCCTACCTATCTGCTCTGCATTTCCTAATGCCTTTGAAAGCTGGTGGCTCCATGAATGTGAGCCTCGACTCCTCCAAGATCTGGGTTTTTTTTGAGGAGGGACAACAGGGATGGATTTTTTTCCCCCAAAACTACTTTTAGTTCAATACAATGCCACTAAGCAATATGCTGCTTTTGAGCTTTGTTTTATTCTTTCTGAGTCTCTGATTTCAAAGCCTTTTTTTTCCCCTTTAAATAGACATAGATTGCATTAAAGATAGAACAGCATTTTCCTGCTTCGTTAGTTAAAGCCCAAAAATTTGCTTTCACTGCATTAATGCAATTGGTTTGTCTGTTCCTTAATGTGCAGAGAGGTAACTCTGTGCTGCAGCACTTTGACTGTGCCTGGGCATCTCTGCAGCTGCAGTACCAGCTGCCCTGGCACAAGTCCATGACAGGAGAGAGGGTACTTAGGGGAGGGATAGGACCTTTGGCACAAAAGGGACCCACCTTGGTTAAAGGGTGAGGCAGGTGGAAGTCCTTCTGCACTGTTGGTTGGTGATGAACATCTGTCTGCTGTTTGTACATCCTGTGTTCTACTGGACATGGTTTAGTGATGGGCTTGGCAGTCCGAGGTTAGTGGCTGCACTTGATGATCTCAAAGTTCTTTTCCAATTGAAGTGACTCTGTGATTCCCCAAGAGAATTTTGAGGAGGACATCCCTGGGAAAAGTGTTTAGGAAGTGTAGCAGTGTCATCCATAACTATACAATGCCAGCTGGGTGGAGAGCACTCATTTTTTTACCCATCAGGGCTGTAAAGTTAGAGATATATGGTAGCTGAAGGGATAATTTCTTTGACCATGAAGAAGGTGAGTTGTGTGTTCCTGAGGGGATGTAGGACTCAGGGGACCACAGGCACAGCTCATACCCTAATGTAGGATGAGATGCTGTGGCTGGAATGGGGAGAAAATGAGGACAGCAGTGACAAGCTTATTTGTTCAGGGTGAGATTATAGGTCCCCACAAGACAAATAAAGAGACCTGGGTGGTTGATGCTGCAGATGAGGTGAACACAGTCCTGTAGTTGGGTTGGTGGTATAAATACCAGACAACTATCAGCAGGATTAGACCATGGCAATTGGGGTTTTTCAGCAGGGGGCTTTTCTGAGGAGAAGAGGTACATGTAGAGGAAGGAGAGTGAGCGAGCTGTTGCATAAAACGAAATGCATGGGGACAAATCAATGAGACCCGAAGAAGACACCAGAAACACTGTCTTGGGGAGGCTTGCAGTGTGGGGAACAGGCAGGAAGCACATTACTGCTCGGGAGAATGCTCTGGGAGAGCTGGTAGCCTTTGGAGAAGCAGGACTACAGCTTGCACCTCTGAAAAAAAAAAAGCAAATTACATCAAGTGCTTGCCCTCACTGGCTGTGCTGGGACTTCTGGCATCCAGAAAGCTGTCTGGGCCAAACGTGCAAGTGAGGTCCATGGACATCTCTCCTGCTGCTCCTCATGCCTGTGACAGAGCAAGGAAGCTGTCTTGGTTTCCAGTAATTCATCCAGTGGTCAATTCATCGGCCCCTGGCAGTTAATTCATTCAGTCATCAGCCCTAGAGGCTTTTTCTGGTCTGACCCCACTTCAAAGGCAGCAATCAGAGCTCAGCTCCATGTTGCCTCCTCCAGCTCTGCCTGCTCCCACCCCATCTGTTTCACATTGATGCAAGAAAAAAGCTGCACAAAGTTGTTTAGAAACAGGCCCCTCTGGTTATTTCCAGCTACTCTGAAGCTGTTTGAAACTGTACACCAAGACCTCCCAGTGCTACTTTTTCCCTCTACTCCTATTTTTAGTTTTGGCCTCTTTCTCCAGCCCACCAGTTGGATGAACTGCTGCCATGCTGCACCAGGAGCTGCTGGGAGGGAGGCAGCCCCCATGGCAGCCCCCAGCTTTCCACCTAGCACCTCCTCAGCCAGAATGCAGCACAAAAAGACAAGCTTTGTAGCAGCAGTGGCAGCAGGGTGGCAGCAGCAGCTGCTGTGATCAAGAAAAATTAGCAACTTCTCTGCTGTGACGGAGGATTTGCTCCCCCTGCTTGAAAGCTTCAGTCAGCTACAGTAATAATTACACATTATTAATATTGTATTCTTGTCATAAGTCTAAGAATAAAGTCACTCCCCCATTGCATCACTACCTGCTGCCTCACAGCATCTCGGTGTTGCAGGCACCTTTTGCCCCTCTCTTGTGGACCACCTCCACAGCAGCTGATCCATCCTGGGAGCTGGTTTTGGGGTGTCCAAACTAAGAGCTGGCGGTGCCATGAGTGGAGCTTGCTGGGCACTGGCTTGCTATGTGCCTTGGGGACGAGCTGCTGCCCCCGGGGTCCCTTGAGGGGATTCACTTGCGTGTATGGGATGAAGTTTAAGATGTTTCAGTGATCACAGCATGAGCAAGGTATCCAGAAGAAAGCTTCCCCCTTGGCTTTCTTTGTCTTTGACCGAGAGTAGCAGGATTTTCACCTCCCATCCTGCCATTGCATCTGAAAACTCAGCAAAGAAATCTCCTCTTGCTCACTAGCAGCTTGTGACTCAGAGTTTGGCAAATTCAGGCAGCTCTCCAGCAGTCCTCAGGGACCTGCTTGACTCTCAGGGTGTCCCAGTGTCTCCGGATGGGGAAATGCTGTGTGATGGGATGTACTGAGGGCCCTCCTTCCTCTGCTAAGAAGTAGAAAAGCACTTATAAAAACCACATCTGACGTCTTTCCTGTAGGCATAAATTCTCTAGATGCTTTGTTTGCTTCTTTTTTCTCATGTCCTTTTGTTCTGGAGGTTAAGAAATCTCATATTTTTATCTTCTTTGCTGTTTACTCCCCCTCCTTCTTGGCCACACATCTAATATTGGTAGCCTGCTCTAATAAATAATGTAGCATCTGTCCAGACAGTTGTTTGTGGTCTGATGTTATGTGATGGATCATGTTAGTGGAAAGGTTGAGCCAAACCTGCTTTGCTCTATGTAAAAGAGCTATGCCAGTGGCCTCTGTGAGAGATGCTCCATTCAGGTATTGATTCTGTATCAGAGGGATAAACTGCATGGACCAACATTTTCCCACTCTGTGCTCGAGTGTCCTGACTTGACACATGGAGAAAGTGTACAAGGCTTAAGGGAATAAAACCTCAGGGATTTAAATATACACCTAAGGTTTAACAAGTGTTTAAATGCATTCCTGAGGGAATGATGTTATTGTATTACCCAGCTTTTATGGGATTGCTATGGTCTGGTGGGAGCAGCCAAGCAGCCTCAGAGGTTTCCTGGGGCATCTGGCGTGTGGCTCTTGTGAAGTCCCTTCACCATTAATTGGGTTGGGTTTTCCTCTCAGGACAAAGAAAGCATAGGGAAACCTGCACTGCAGATGCTCTCGTGTCTACATCTGTATTGTACACATTGAAATCTTGCTTTGTTTCCTGGTGTTCCCTCTGTCGTCTGGGAGGAAGTGGACTTGCCTGCAAGAGCAACAAAAAGCATCTTTTGGGGTCTGTATATGAGGACACGCAAAGGGGACCATGTGGCAAAGGTGCATTTTTCATACAGGTGGGGCTCCTTAAACAGAAACTTTCAGAAACTGACCAAAGACCCTGTTTTGTTGAAACAGGTGAGTTTGGAGACAAGGTGCCTGTGGCATCAGGCAGGAGCACACCCAAATGCTCTGCCTGAAGCTTTTGTAGATGTTGCTGAGATAAGGACACGCAGCTTGTGGAGCAATTCACATATGAAGGAATCCATCCCTGGGTATTCACATGGAGTAATCCTGCCATGAGATGTGCTTAAGTATGCAATGTGTTTATGGCTTCTGTAAACCATTTTCAGAGTCACAGAAGAAATTATTTTGGGATGCTTTGCGCTGAAGGCTACTTCTCCATGGTGATAATTTCATATTCCTGCTGTGCTTGCTGATCCTGGCTTTGAAATAATTCCAGTTTTCAGATACAGGCCTCCATGTTTGTATCTGCAAGAGGGTGGGTTGAGCATCTCCCGATGGTGTCATCACCAGATGTACAAATCTGGAAGCTGGATGCACACCTGGTTGTGATGCTAGCTGAATGCTGCCCTTTGGAGAAGATCTTAGCTTGTACTTAGCCTGGAGGGATTAAGGCAATTAGCTGTTGTGTTATTCACTCAGAACAGTGTGGTGAGCGTCACAAAGCTCATAAGAAGATACAGGCCGAGCCTCGAGGAGTTTTCACCCTGCAGCCCTAACATCGCTTGGTATCAGTGACTACCTGTTGTAATTTGACTGTCTTTGCTTTCTGAAGCTTTTTCCTAACAGACTAAGTCTCCAGGTCTATCAGTCTCCTAAACCAAACAGATCTGGGCCAGAGATTTCTCTGAGTCAGTGAGATAAATTCTCCTCAAAGCCCAACAGTGACTTGAGCACCACACGTCCCAGCCTCAACTCTTCTGCTGTTGGACAGCCATCAGCTGAGTAGCCACCAAAGGTCAGTGTCCTCAGGTCACACTGACAGAGGGTCAGGTGTCAAGCCCCTCAGATGGCGTCTTGATTGTGGTCCAGGCTGGAGGACAAGCTCCGGATGGAAGTGGTGCATGAGCAGTGAAGCCCAGTGTGGATGGACTCACCTCACATTCCCTTCCAGCTTCTTGATATAGTTTCAATGTGCCTGTGCTTCCAAGGAGAGGCCGTATCTTGGCTCCATGAATGTCTGCATTGACATCTGCCAAGAAAGGTGCTAACTTGCTTAACTAAAGGAATCCAGAACTGGCCCTGGGATTGCCACATCTCTGCATTCACTAGAAATGCAGTGTATTTCACTAACGTCATGTGCCCATGGAAAATATTGCCCAAGATCTGATACCTCAATCCTCTCTTGTCCCTGCTTCACCTGCCCGTGAGGAGTACATCTCAAAAGCAGCTGGTGAAACACCAACAGCATGACCTAAAGCACAGGCTGTGGAATGCTGGGGGCCCAAAGTACAAAGCAGACCCACAGCTGGTGTGCAGTTGTGCAAAGCCGGCTGCCTTGCAACCTTTCCTCAAGCTGTTGTAAAAGAACAGATTTCCTGTGCCCATGCAAGAGCACCCAGTTCACTTATGCTTGAGAACCCAGTGAGTTTGTGCTTTTGCATCCAAATTAATTTATGCCTGAGTGCTCAATTAATTTATACATGAGCACCTGAACAACTTACAGGGGCGTAAAGAGGCGTTAACAAGTGCTCTGTGTAAAAGAGAGGACCTTGATGGGCAATAGGCAGCTCGTAGCTCTGAGCTGGGGAGCTGGTGTGGGAGAAATGAAGTTGATGACTTGGGAGGCAGAGGGACCAGAGCCCTTGGGACACAGAGGGTAAAAGTGCTGCATTTGAAACAGGCATATATCCAAACTGCCATCATGAACTCAGTTTCGTCTTGCAGGGACAAGGCCTGAGGTTTGTAGTAAGTACAAAGAAAGAGATTTGCAATGGATTTAAGTTCAGGTTGCTTGGCTGAGCGTTTTGCAGGAGCAAGGTATGAAGTTGGCAATAAGTATTGCACTCAGGTTTTTACAATGTTAACTCCTCCAGCCTGGTGCTTGGGGACAAGGGGTGAAGCCATTAGCAGTATACCTATTTGGACTTTGCTGATCCTGGTAATCTAGTCCATGGTTCAAGGGGCAGAGCTCATAACAGATAAAAATTTGCATTGTGGTGCCAATAACCCCCAGACTCAGGTTCCCAGGGCAAGAAGTGAAATTTTAGTGAGTGTGTACACATGTTGCTTCAGCATTAATCCCTTTGTCTGGTCCACAGGGAGGACGAGTGGAGCTTGTAATTGTTGTGTATTAAGATTATGATGATGATGTTGAAAGTAAGTTGATGACGGATTTGTGTTTGAACAGCTTTTAAGGATGAGCTTTAAGGAGGGAAACAAGTTAGGCATGAACTACAGAGATTACTGCCTTCACCCACGAGCACTAATTAGTTCACATGAGAGCACCCAATGGGTTCATGCATGAGCAACTGATTAGTGCATGCATGAGCACCCTAATAATTAATGCATGAGCACCCCGCTAGTGTTTGCACAAGCACACAGATAATCCTTGCCTGGGCAACCAGTTAATGCTCCCATGAGTGCCTGATTAGTTTATGCATGACTACTCTTTCTGTTCATGCATGAGCACCCAAATGACTCATGCATGAGCACCTGATTAGCTCACGCATGGGTGCCCAATTCATTCATGCATTCCAATTAATTTATGCATGATCACCCAACAGGTTCACACTTGAGCCTTCACACAGCTCAATATTCAAAAAGGTAACCAGAACTTTGTGTTAACTCACAGTAAGATAGACAAAGTCAAAACTCCACAGATTGAGACTGTTTTCCCCGCAGCACTACTGAGCCCTGCACACCCAGCAGCATCATGTAGGGCTGTGGAAGTGGGATAGAAAGGAGGAGATTGGGGCAGGCTTTGTCTTGGTGGTGACACTGGCATCAGTGCCTGGCTTGCTGTGTAAGGGGGCTCCAGCAGCTCCATGGCTGGGGTTGGGACCTTTGAGAGCATTCCCTTCTTCATGCCTTTTTTTCCCCTCTAAGCAGTTCCCAAGATGAGTTTGATGGCACATTCCATGGTCTTTACAAGCCTCCTCAGCCTGGATTTTTGGAGGAGTGCAAACTCCAGCTGCGGGCAAATGTGTTCTTTAGACAACAAGCTGTGGGTTATTCGGCTGCCCATTTTTGTGGTGAGTACATCAGTAAGAGATAACCTGTTACTACTTGGCTGCTCAAAACCCATTGGGCCAAGATTTCACTTCTGACTACTGTTTTTTTTTGTTTAAATCAGAGGGGCCAGAGCATCATGACCATGAGTGCCTCAATCCCAGGAGCATCTTATGGAGATCAGCTAGCTCACCCAGGCTTTCTGCACAGCACAATACAGCACAGGATCCCACAGCAAGGTAGATGTTAGGTCAAATGGCCACTTTCTCATTCTCCACAGACACATGGAGACTCAAACTGCTGGCTCAGGCAACCAGCAATACACAGCTAACCACTGACACTGGCCTCTATTTACCTGTTTGGGTGTTACTGCAGATACTACTTACTCAGTTGTCTTTTTTGTTCTGTGTTGCATGACCTAGCAAATGTAAATAATTGACCCTGGCAGGGATGAAATGACAAATAATAACCAGGTTAGCACAGGCATATTTGCACAAGAAAGAGGCAAAATAGATGGTGCCAATGCTGAAGACATTAAATCAGGTTAGGAGCAAACTCAGCACGAAGCCCCGTCCACTACCTTTACTTCAATGTATACCTGATTCTCACTGATCTCAGGTAACTCAGGGAAACACAAGCTTAGCAAAGCGCTTGCAAAGCTTTACAGGACCAGTTTCAAAGCTCACACCTCTGAAAACAGAGAGTGTTCAATGCAGACATGGACCCTGGAGGCCGCATCCTGATTCAGACTTTGCTTCAGATGCTCTTGGACAGGGAAAACCAGTTTGGTGTGGTTGAGACTGTGAATATCTCTCTTTGCTGGAGTATCCAACTCAACCCAGCAAAGCAATGGGGCTCAGACAGCATGCAGGAGGGAGAGGATGTGTGCCTGGGGACTCCAATAGGTGCTGAATCACCCCAAAGTGTTCCCTCTCATCCCACCTTTCCTGACCATGGATGGAGCTCCCATATCCTGTCATGGTTGTTTTGAGACTCATGCTCTAGGAGCAGGTTCCCTCGCACCCTTGACCCACCTTGCACGTGATAGCTGTTGCTTTGAGGACGGGATGAATGCTGTGCTCCTCATCTGGCTCAAATAATACATCTTGTCGCACGTTCGAGAAAGGATGTGGTATTCCTCTCTCTCACATCTGCTGCCAATCTGGGATCCTGATTAAAAAAATTACTTAAATCCCTTTTTCTCTCCCCTCTTCTAATCTTTGTTGTAGGAGAAAGATTGCAACTTCAAAGCAAAAAGGGGTGGGGAAGCCTAACTTTAGGAAATCTTAGAAATTTCATTTTTAAAAGCTTTTTTCTTCCTAATGCCTAATTTAAAAGGAGGGAGGGGAGTGTTGTGCTTTTGTTTTTAAAGTTAGGCCACTGTTCTGCTGTCCCAGATGTATGTCAGCTGCCCACAAGGGCTGCACAGCCTTTTGCAGCAATTGCCCAGCTCCAGGATGGAGCAGGGGGAGGCAGTGCTTGCAGAGCAAGCTTTGCACAGGCACCCTGGTATCTGTTACACACCTCTCTTATAGCTGAGGTTGAGGAGAACTAGCAAAAAGATTTTCTCTTCCCCAAGCCAGATTTGGAACCTCTCTGCTCCAGGTTTGCCAAAGACTGTGGCAGTGAGAGCTGACAAGCCTCTCTCAAATCAAAAGCTTCATGGGGCCGGATGCAGCTGAGAAGGGTCCTCAATTAATAAATGTAATAGTAAAAGAAACCCACACTAGGGCAGTGACTTTAATGGAAATAAGCTGCTTGAGTTTGCCCTTGAAAGTTTATGGCGTTTAAAACAATTGTAAACATGTCAGTGTACATGGATACGGTTTCTATAGCAGCACAGCAACAGTTAAGGGCTTGCTCCCAAACATACCCCAAAGGAAACTAAAAATAGTGTGTCTGTTGTATCAAAATCTGTATACATACTGGGGAAGACATACAGAAACTAGGAGTTTGTAAATCTCCATCAGGGTTGGGTTTTTTCCTACAGTTTTTCTCCTTTTCTGAAGGGGGAGTAGGAGGAGGGTGGTGGCTTAAGCAGCAGTGCGTGGGGAGAGATGAGCCTGATGCAGGCAGTTGGCTCCCCAGTCCCTCCCAGCCAGGGCCAAGCAGGGAGGATGCTGTGTCCTCTCCTCCCCACGCTGGCACAAACAGACCTGCCGGCCTGCAGTTGAAGAGAATTCCTGTTTTCTTCTCCCTGCTCTGTCCTCATTGCTGCAAGTGATGCCCCTGCCCGCTGGTGCCCAGCCACTGCCTCTGCCGCAGCCTGGGAACCAGTACAGCTCCTGGTTTTCACTGGCAGAACCAAAAGGCTCAGGTACATGGTGTACATCATGTGCATCATGTGGCCTTTCCCTTCCCACAGTGTGACAGGGTGCAAAGTTGAGTGCAGTGCTGCCCATCACTGCAGTGGGGTGGACAGTGGCAACAGGGTGCAGGCTTATACACATTTGGGAATTCAGGGAGTTTGCTCTTGCCTTTGAAACATCATTTAAACAAGCTTGGGAAGCTGGTCGCTCTGCAAAGCAGGACCCTGCCAGGGGCAGAAGTGTCTCCTCACTCAGCCAGCCTAGCCCAGGGGCCCACATCCTTTTCCAGGGTGCCTTTTGCACACCAACACTGTCACCAGCAACATCTGCTCTGGCAATCCAAGGTTAGCTTTGAAGCAGAGGGAAGTGTCTTCATGGGGTTTTCCAGGAGGAAAAAAAACCAAAACAGTGAATAGCCTTTCTGGGAAGCAGGGCACATTCAGAAACACTCCTGTGGCTACATAGGAAGGTTTTGCAGTGACAACATCCTTCTCGATAAGAGTGCAAAAGTCCATCATGTTCCTAAGAGACTGTGTGTTGTGTGTCACAGAAAAAACACAAGGCACACAATGGAGAGGCCAGACAAAATATACAGCAGATAAAGCACGTCTGAGCCAGCATCAAGGTATTTAAGTCGGTGCAAAGCAAAGATTTTCAAGGTAGGCATAAGGACCTGCTATGGGCCATCTCCTTCAGAAAGAATCCAGTCTTAACATTACCCTTTTTTACGCACTTTAAGAGTCAGGAAAATGTCAATTATAAAGGTTGACTGAAACGCAGGAATACTTAAATCCCATCCTTCATAGTGAAACCGTCTCACTTCCTCTTTAGTTCCCTTTTCTTCAAAGCATCAGCCATCTCATGGCAAAGCACAAAAGGTACAATGAGAATTAATTGTCCAGCTACCCCAGGGCAGCAGCACCATACCCAGCACATCGTTCTTAAACGCAGCATCCCACCAGGCACTCAGGAGAGCTGCCAGCACAAAGAGCATCACTCATGCCTGATATCTTGACCAGCTCTAAAACATAAAAGCCTTATGCTTTTTATTTATTCTTAATTACAAACAGGTGCCTTCCAATGTTTTATAAAAGCCTTGCATGCCACAGCAGTTAATGAGTGACTAGTCCCTGCAAATAAAATCTGCACGAGGGGATTCGCTGTGGGCATTAGTTTGCAAAATAATATCTTCATAATGAAACATTGCAGAGAAAGGCTTTTGGACTGTGGTCAGTATTGGGGAAAATTGCTTGCTAGTGAGCTGAAATCATCAACTTCTGCAGCTTTGGGGGGATTATAATTAGGATCCCTCAGTTAAGAGCGACAAACCACACTTAGCATTGCCGCAGCATCTTTAACTGCAAAGCAACAGCATCTCAACTCTATGCTTTTATTTTGCAGGACTCAAATTCCTCTGCTTTGAGAAATGGCATCACTGGAAGTTTTGCTTCTGTGTTTGCCAAGCAGTGTATCCAGCAGAATGGAAACCGCAAGCTATAAACAGCACATTAAAGCATAAGGAAGGTAAAACAAAGCAGCTGCATTACAGCACCTAATTGCCTTTGCAATCTGTCTGGGATGTCATGATTTTTTTACATTCTACTCTTGCTTAAGGTGAGTAAAGTGTGGCTGCCTTGATGGCTCTCATGAGTGTGGGACAGAGTCTGGCTTTCCTCTCTGGTGATAAAGCTCTACCCTTCATTAGGGGGCTGCAGCACTACTCATACTCCTGCTCTTTGTTTTGCCCTTCCAGCTGTAATGCCCCCTGCTTTTCGGATGTACCTACCCCTGTGAGACCTGAATTGCTATTTGTTGGGAGAAAATGGGTGCTGGGGATAAAAAAACCTAGTTATGGTATCTACTCTGTGCTTATAGAACATGAGGTGTAGCAATAACACGATTCCTGAGCCAGCTGGGAAGATGGAGCATGGGCTGAACTTCTCGACTTTACCTGGTCCTTTCTGCACATCATCCCTGCTTTCCACTTCCACTGAGCCATTACCCTCAGCACCAAAGAGAAAAAGATCTCCCCACCCCAAGACATCCAGAGAAAGGTCATGCCCATGTTCAGCCACGGTTAAATTGAAGTTTTGGCTTCAGTCTTGCATTCCCAGCCACCTCCATACAGGCTATGCCAGAAGAGAACCCAGACACACTGTCTCCTACTTGATTTTACTCATGGGTTATTTAAAGCAGACATTGATAGCTCTGAAGTCGAGGCAGCTGAGTGTAGCTGCCAGTGGCTAATGAAGGTGAATGTCAGGAGTCTTCACCAAAGTGATTAGTATAATTAAACTGAGCTGTGAACGTGAGCAGCAGAAACATCCCTCTGATGGGAGGTTTGCTTCACTGTGTTTAAGACTAGGTGCTTCCTTTAAATTTCATCACATACTACCTACGGGTGGTTTTCTTTAGGTTTCCTTTCCCATCAGCCCTAGTTCTGATGCAGTCCCTGAGCAGTGCCCCCATCTTGGCTGCTGCTCTTGCTGTGACCATGGACAAGCTGCTTCGTTTTCTTTTTGGTCTCACTTCCCCAAATTGAAAAGCATGGATGAAAATATTTTAGCTGCCTACCTGGCAAAGCTGATGTGCAGATTAATTATTTCTCAAGTGCATTGAAAATTGCCAAGTATTATTGCCACATAACTACTGTTGCTACGTAGGGAAAATTCCTGCTGCCAGATCCAGGCGTGGACGCTGCAGCCACATTTCCTGGCCTTGCAGAGGTCAAAGCCTGGCTTTGCTACGAGCATGCAGCCGGGAAAGTCCTCCTTTTGGCCTCTCTGACATGTTGCTTCTGGAGTTTTTGTTACTATTTTTGGCACACTGGGTGGTGTGAGACAACACCATTGGGTGCATCTGTGTGCTACATCCCAAAGTGAATGGTTTCTGCCAGCACCAGAGCCCGGGTGGCAGCTGGTCTTGGCATGGCTGGGCTGTATCAGAGTACAGCTCACTCCCTTTGGGATTATGCTAGGCTGCTGATGCTGGGCAATCCTGGAGCAAGCCCATCTTCCCTGGGTGACTGGCCATACCCAGAAAAAGTGTCAACACCCAGCCCTGAAAAACTGCTTGGCTCCTGCCACAGAGGCAGCCAAGCAAGGGTGGACCTGCCGAGCTCTGCAAGCTGTGATACCACACCTTAGTATCTGAGTGACTCACAAGGTGCTCCACAAGCAGTTAGTTTCATTTCCCTTCTCCTTTTCACACAACCAAGGTATGAGTTTTTGTAAAATAGCGTGTTTTCCCCTCCATTTCCCAGTTTTCCTGCTGGGAAAGCCTTGCTTCTCATGGCTGTGAACCTTGCCTTGGAGGGAAGCATCGCTGTTGCCAGCACAGAGGAAGCAGGGTGAGTGTGGGCTACAGTGGTTCCTGGGCCATCATCAAGCTTCAAAGACAATAGATACATTAATAAATTGTGTCTCCAGTGGTTTCCTGGTCCTGAGGCCAGCTGGCAACAAACTACTGCTGTCAAAGTCTCCTGTAGCTCCAGACCAGGTGGCCTGACCCAAACTGTCCCATCCAAGTGGTCCCCAGCTCACGGGATTTCCAAACCATGCCCAGGCAACCCTTGAGCTCACTGGCCTGTGCCAAAACAACGCTGAGGCCCTGGCACGGGTTATTTTATTGCTGCATCCACATTCAACACATTTTAGGAGGCATTTATCACCAAGCCATTAGGTGATGGGATCCTGGCAAAGACCACCAGCAGTGGGTGGAACAGTATCGTGTCTTCCTCAGGATCATGCAGGACCCATCGAACCATCAGAGCCTGGGCTGGTGGGCAGGCAAGGCTGTGCATTTACTAGGAAGGTGGGATGCTGGCTCTTGTTAGTGAGTTTGTGCTTTCACAGATCTGATTCATTCTGGGTTGCAGCAAGCTGCCATAACCCGAGCCTGCAGATACCAGCCTGGGACACGCTGTTCTTCATCATCCGAATAATAGTCAGAGCAAAGATTTTTCCTCCCCAATATCACAGTGACTCACTTGAGGTGAACCCATGTGAAACTGAGAGGCTGCAGAAAGGGAGTTTTCTCAGATGAAAGGACAGGATCACATCAAATGAAGTTCAGTGATGCTAAATGCAAATTAAAGGGCAGTGACAAGTAACATTACTTTTAGGTGAAAGCAATGAGATCCGTCAGTCCAGGAACAGAATCTGGCTATGAACAGCCAAGTACTAACTCCAAAATCAATCAGTGACCCTAAAATCAAAAAGAAACCCCAAACCAGTTTGGATCTAGGAGCAGGCCCTAAGGAAGGGGCAAACACAACAGGTCTAGAGGAGAAAGATGAAGATCTGCTTCTGGCCCTGTCCCCTGAGACCCTTCAGTCAAGCAGAGAAAATGAGGGATTTGAAATGTTTGGCATAAAACCACTGAAACTAATTGTCCAGCACTTCTGAAGTCAATAGGAGCCTTTCAGTTCCTCCCCAAACACGTTGCCCATATCACCAGTGGTGTCTTGGCCTCTGGTACAGCTGGAGATCCTCAGAGGAGACCTGGTGAGTCCAGTCCCAGCCAGGCACCTGTGGGTCTTGCTGACGCTACCCTCAAAATGGATGGAAGGCTGGAGGTGGCTGTGCCTGGCTGGCCCCAGGGAAGTTTTTTACCAGGTCCTGGTTGCAAATCCCCCTTGAGCAATGGTTAAACAAACCTCCTTTTGACAGAATCTGTAGTGGCCTCCTTCCCTTTAAGTTCTTCCTTGAACTGCCAATGTTCCGCCAGCCAGAAGACACCATGTTACTCATATTTTTTGAGTGGGAAAGCTGAGGAAAGAGTATTACTCTGTTACCACGCAGCCAGCTCATCTGGCTTAAATCATAGCTACAATGAGCCTTCTGGCATATGAGTTCCCAGGCAGAAAGCACAGGATTTTTTTCCATAACATGAAGAGGGGGTGGAAAAAAAAATGAAAGAAGAAAAAAAAAAAAAAAAAAGAAGGAGGTTTGGCTGCCTATATTGAATGCAAACAAAAATATATAGACATCTGTGGTTTGGTGTGTTTTCATGGCATTCGAGGACTCAAAAGCTGCTTTGTTTCTTCAACTAACCTGTGGTTAGACAGCGTGCACTTGGACATGGTGCAGACTGGTGGTAAATCTGCAAGGGGACAGTGATTGCTCCTCTCAAAGGAGAGTACAAGAGGGGAGGCTGTAACATCTGGATGGGAGATGAGTGATATGGGTATCCACTGCTTGCCAGTTCTTTTAAAATACGGGTAAGTGCCATCTCAGCATTCCCAATGCTCATGCTCCTGTGCTGGCACTAATGCTGCTGATGTTCTGGGCCAAGCCCCTTCATTTTCCTCTGCCTCAGTTTCCTTGTATGTAAAAGGGGCTGTGGAGGTCACCTGTGAAGTGGAGCCATCCCATGGGCACGAGGAGCACTCACAAGCTGATGTTTATGTCCTGATTTTCTTATTACTTCATCCTGCAGACTGATACACCAGCTCTAACGAGCGACGCGTGGTGTTTTCATCTCACCTAATTATGCATTTAAATGTCTTGCTAAAGTAACACCTGCCTCCTCCATTTTGCTGGTTGTGCCGTGGGTTGGGTGAGGGGGAGATGCTACCACATCCTCCTCTCTGGGAAAATGCACAGGGCTGATGTCCTTCCAGCTGACAGCTTCAGAGATCGTGCTTTACAGAAGAACAAAAGAAAAAGAAGTGGTTAAAAAAAGAAGACTGAAGTTTTGGGAGTGGGTGTCTGGAAAAGCTGAGATGTGTGTTTGCATGGCTCATGGGAGGACCCCGGTGAGGCTGAGCCACTTGTGAGATGGTCCTGAGGTGCTGCTGGTGGAGGGCTGACTGTAGCTAGCGGGGTACAGTTGGTTGGGAAATCACTGCACATGTTGAACAAACTTTCCTTCAGACCCACGTGCAAGGAAAAGCAACACACAGAGTATGGTGCAATCCTGTCCTCAGTGAAGGGACAGCAGGAGGCTTCATGTGCTGCTTAAGCTCCTCTTTGCAGTTGTCCTCAACAGGAAGTTCTCTGAAAGGACTGCAGTTTTTGTCCCTCATCGTTAATTAATGGACATGAGAGGGAGGGATAACGTGTCCATCCGGGTGGCTGAGTGCAACACAGCCGCCAGCACCATCCTTGTTAAACACCGTGCTGGTACAACAGCTCTGTCCCTCCCTCCTCTTTGCTGTTATGAAGTGCCACTTGATTTTACATCTCTGCAAATACACTCTGAGAGGGTAGATGTTTGCTTATTAACTTAAAGCAAATTACATTTCTAAGAACTGGTGGAAGAGCATAATTTAATCGGCACGCACGATCAGCCCGATTGATTGCAAATGATTGCACAGCCACTCCTTTACTCTGCCTAAGCACAGTGCAGGTGCAAGCACGTATCTCCACTGCTGGGCATGGAAAAGGAGGGATGGGCTGCCAGGCTTAGGCTGGTCCACTTTTTCTAACATGATTGAGTCCTCAATGGGCCAAAGATTGAGTTTGTAATAAGCCAGGAAAATTAGTACCCAAAATCTGATGATCAGGGCAATGGCTACACTCTGGGTTATAGCTTCATTTCTTACATTTGAAATGCTCTGACCTCCTGTCAAACAGACCTAAATATTGATTTGCTTAACCCTTCCACAAAATAATTCAGCATTGATTTACAATCTCAAACATTTTCACGAGACTGCAGCCCGACTAATGACTTAATCACGGCTTGTGGAACTGAGCCACAGTGACTATCCACACAGGCACACACAGCAGCATGCTGTGGCACCGGCAGCCGCCCAGCACCTTGTTATCATGCTGAGTCTCAGCAGCTTCAGTCCCCAGTAACATTTGTTTGGATATAGGTTTGAGTCCCTACAGATCTTGCAGATAAAGACAGGTGATGCTAACCTCCATTTCACAGCCTGGGAGAGACCTTACACCTTAGAGAGTTCTAAGGACACCTTGTGGGGATGTGGGGACTCTTTGAGGCTTTGGGGACAACTTGGTCAAGATTCCTTGGCAGCTCAGGTCTAAAGGATGACCTGGGCACTGCCAGGAGATGAACTGGAGACAGAGGAGGAGTTCTGGACCAGGCATCTGCTTTTGGGGATGCAGGGTGTTTAGCGATGGGGCCATGAGCTCAGCCAGGCCCCTCTGTCTTAGGGTCATCTTATTTAATAATACAGATGGCAGCAGTGCTGTGTGGATGAGTGGTTGCTGTTGGGGCCATATACAGTTTACAGCAGCACAGAAACATGGCCAAGAGCTTCTCCGTCATTGCGGAGAGATC
The DNA here is from genome assembly GCA_013401255.1 of Urocolius indicus. Taxonomy (NCBI): domain Eukaryota; kingdom Metazoa; phylum Chordata; class Aves; order Coliiformes; family Coliidae; genus Urocolius; species Urocolius indicus. The sequence continues at coordinate 30,220 of WBNH01009718.1, forward strand.
GCAGGATCATACGTGCTCTGATGGGAACATTAGAGGGGACCATGTGTTGGTTTATTTTGCATATGACTCAGAAAGCCTGTTCAACACGAATGCTGGAACAGTATGTGGCTGTCAGAAAACAGAAAATAGTTGTTTAAATATCAAAGATGATTTCAGACCTCTGCTTCACTGGGCAGCAGCTCCAAGTTTTGGTGCAGGGAAGGGAAAAAAGGGTCAGAAACAAGATGGAGCAGCAGAGCTGATGCTCTACCTACCTATTTTTCCTTCTCCCATCAATTATCCACAGTACTGGGTCACCTCAGGACAGGTTGGCTCTCTCAAGAAGATTGAGTCCATTATGTTTCAACTCCCTGCTGTCTCACGATGGAGCGGCACAAACTTATGGGACATGGGGATGTGGTAGAATCACAGGGAAAAACAACCCCTGGGCTTGTTGCTGGCAGGTAGCCAGGTTAGAAAGTCCAGCTTTTCACACCAGCTTCTTCAGTGCATGCTGTAGAAGACTGTAAGCCTTGAGTGGTGGTTGCTCTTTTTCCATAGCAAGGGATGTGTTAAATATAAGGAAACACCAAAAGCAGCCACCAAACTCAGCTGTTTCCTCTTTCTTTTACTTTTTTTTTAAAGTGAGGAATGAAAAGCCTTCTGAAAATTGTTCTTCCTATAAGAAGAATGCTTTTTAAAGCTGATTTGTCTCTTAAGCTTCCTCTGAACTGTGTTTGAGAGAGAAATGAACCCTGAGGCAGGATGGAGATGGAAAGAGGACTGCAAGCAGGGCTAAGCCAGGGGGATATGTGAAGGATAAACGCTTACATGGACTTAAAAGGGGATTGGGCCAATTTATGACACAGAGGCATATCAAAGGCTCTTCATCCTGAAGACACTACTTTAGAGTTAAATAAAAGAGGGTCAGCAATGGGACATGAGCCCTGGTCCTGCTTCAGATGCTGTGGTTGCTGCCCCAGGACAGGACCAGGCTTGGCTCCATCACCACTATCACTTGGCAACTTATCCCCAAGACAGCAGGGACAAAGCTGTGGCAGGAATACTGGAAATCCCTCATTGGCACTTGGGCTTCTGTGGGAGAGTGGCACAGCCGGGTGAAATCAGAAAAGAGCCTCTCAAGGGTCAAAGTGATAAACCCATGAGCTACTACAGAAGAGCGCAGCAGGCGACAGCAGCCCACAGCAGCTCTTGGGAGCTGAATGAGACCCCATTCAACATGGCAAGAGGGACTACTTTCTGTGGCATGACATGAAGGTTCTACACCATGAATGCCAAGCTCATCCTCTTCCCCCAGGCTTTCTTCAGCATCCTCCATGGATGCTTCTGCCAGCTGCACCTAATTCCTGTATGGCTTAGTAAAGTGAGCATGGGACTACAGCATGAGGTCTCCTGCAGTCTAGCCCCAGGACGCCCCAGGCATAATATTCACCTCTCCACACCTCAGTTTCTCCTAGTAAATTGGATAATAATGAGATCTATTAACACTGTCATGTTACATCACACGTGTGGCAAGTGATTCATTACAGGCAAAGCTCTGATCACGTAAGGCAGCAAGCAGGGGTCAGGCAGCATCAGGCTCATCTCAGCGTGATGCCTCTCTGTGACTACAGCAGCTTTCCACCTATCCCTCATCCTTTTTCCTGTCCCATCTCCCTCATTCCAGGGAAGGAAGCACGTGGTCCTTGGAAGGAGGGACATGGCTTCTTCCCAGGCAGGACCCAGAGGGCTTTTGGTGCTGAGGCTCATGCCAGCAGCTTCTCCACCCACGCTCCCACGCTGCCGTCACCTGCCACCCATCTCCCATGTGCCCACACACGTGCTCCTTACTCCCTTTTGGCTGAGTCCCGTGGGAAGAGACACTTCCAGGAGCTATGGGGAGACACGGGGTATGCTCCTGCTCAAGGGTGAGGATACGACTTGCCCCATATCGAAGGATTAGGGGCTGCTGACATTGTTAGCTCAGCAAAGAGGAGATTAAAGGATGCCTTGATCAGAGGGCTATAAATACCTAGGTTGGAAATAAAGCAGAGATAATGGGCTGCCGAGCGTGGAGAACAAAGTTACAGCAAGTCCAAAGGCAAACTAATAAATGCTCCATGGAGAGCTCAGTTTTAACACCAGCCTTTGTTTGCAGAAGTCACCAAAAGAGGGGTTGGATTTACCATCAGGGCTATTTTCATCTCAGGTGTACGCACTTCTTTGAAAGAAATACCACCTTTGAGGCACAAGTTATTTTGGGGATGCCCAGGGTTACGTGCTGGAGGTCAGAAAAGATGACCACTCTGACCCTTTTGTTCTTATAATCTTGAAGCTGCTAGTTGTATCTCTTCATCTCTCTTTAAAAATCCCAGAGACAATGAAACTCAGGTTAGTGACTAGTAGAGCTGTGCTGACACAGTCCGACGCCACTATTTCCAGCTCTAGCTGAATTTGGTGTGCTGACAATGAAAGCATCTCCATTGATTTTGTGTGTTGTGCTGGGGCAGGATCATGTTGTTTTCTGAGTTTTCTGAGTACTGCAGTGCTGAAAGCTTTCATTTTCCTTAAAAAAATCTGTTTGTTTTTCACTATGTACAAGAACACAAAAGTAATTTTGAAGGCCATATCCTGGCTGTGATCTCCCTTAAGCTATGGGTAACACAGAAGAAGATCCAAGTAATGTAGCCTTTCCTTCCATTGCCAGAAGGGTCTTTGAGATGAAATAATATTTGGAGGTGTGTTTTTCAAGAATATATATACAGAACCACCGTAACAGTCATCATCATCAGTACTGTCAGAGCAGCCTATGATACTGAGCAATCTCCCTCTATATTAAGCACCCCCATAAACACAGCAACATGTATCTGGACAGGATTGGAGCAGTACACCATGAGTTATAATATCCAGGATTTCAAAGAAATGTGGTTAAAAATCCACAAAGCAGCACCAGGTGTGAGCCTTGATTCACATTCAATCCTGAGCACTTGTAAGAGCCTTTGCACATCACCCCTGACTCCAAGTCAGTGAGTTTTTTTATTCCACTGTGCTTGATGTTGCTACTGAAAAATAGGGAGGATCTGGTTTGCAGAGATGGGGAGGACTGCTGAAACATTTCTGTAACATTTTGGAGAGCTTTGTTCTATCTGTAAGGAACTTGTCAGATGAAATGTCCCTTTTTCAAATTCTCCAAGTGATGCGAGGCTCCCAAACTTTAAATGCATGTGTGACTGCAGCTATTGGTGCCAGATCCCAGCTGGTGAGGATTGCTGCCCTGCCATCTGTATCTCAGCATTGTACCACAAGGACCTGAAGGCCAGGACCAAGATCCACAAACGTCCATGGATGTCTGGAAAACTAATCTTTCCTGGAGGAAGAGAGAGCACTCACTGCATCACTGCCCTGGGTGTGTGCTGCAGCCTCACTGGCACCCAGCAACCAGCATGTCCAAGCCATGCTTGGGAGGATGGAGGCCTCCATTTTGGGTTTTGCTTGCTAGAGTGGGGCTTACTGATGGCAGGAATTCTCTGTCAATGGTTGCACCTCACCACAGATGCAAGATGTGCACATGTGCATACTTGTGTTATATGTACATAGGTGTCATAGACACACGCATGCATATTTATGTCTGTGTGTGCATACATAGATATGCATATGCATAGACTTATACCTATATACACAAATAAATGTATACACCTATACGTACATATGCATATATGCAGATAAATACATATACGTGCATATATGGAATCATAGGATTGTTTTGGTTGGAAAAGAGCCCACCACTAACTCACATCCCTCAGCGCCTCAGCTACGTGTCTTATAAATACATCCAGGGATGGGGACTCCACCAGCTCCCTGGGCAGCCTGGGACAGTGTCTAACAAGCCTCTCGGGGAAAAAGTTCTTCCTCATCTCCAGTCTAAACCTCCCCTGGTGCAACTTGAGCCCGTTTCCTCTTGTCTTGCCATGATTACTTGGGAGAAGGAGACTGACCTTCGCTTTGCTACCAGCTCCTGCCAGGGAGTGATCCTGTCTCCCCTCAGCCTCGTCCAGACTGAAAACTCAGTTCGCTCAGCCGCTACCCGGCAGCCTTGTGCTCCAGGCTGCTCGCTAACTTTGCCGCCTGCCTCTGGCCACGCTCCAGCACGGCTCGGGCCGGCACTACCAGTCCCGTCGTGCGGCGCGGCGGGGGCGGGGCCCTCCTGTGGGCGGGGCCTCATGTGGCGCGCCGCCCCGCCCCCGCCCCGGCCCCGCCCCGGCCGTTAGGGTGCGC
>WBNH01009718.1:34515-93357 GCA_013401255.1 Urocolius indicus
CCCCGGCCGTGAGGGTGCGCGAGCGCGAGCGCGCGGCGGCCGCCGATTCAGAGGGCGCGCGGGAGGTGATGAGCCGGCGGCGGCGGCTGCTGCTGTTGTTGCGAGGGCGGCGAGAGTCGCTGTCGCTCGGCTCGTTTCCTCCGGCAGCTTTTTTTCTTCTTGCTGCCCGGCCTGTCGCTCGCAGAGCCCACCCGCCGCAGCTCGCGGAGGCTCCTCCTTGCCCGAGACAGGGCTTAGCGTTCCGCGTGCGGCCGGAGAGCGGGACGGAGCTCGGAGCTCTCGCGCTCCCGGCTTCCCCCCCTGCTGCCTCGGGGAGTCGCGGCCGCCGGCGCGTGGTGTGCTTCTTTCCGCCTCCTTGCTCGCTTGCTTCCTTCCTGGGGTGAGTATCGTGCCTGTCGCGACAGAGCCTCATCGCGAGGGGAGCCGGGGGGCTGCCCGCTTCCCGGGGCTGCTGCTGCTCACCCTCTTCGCCGCCGCCCTGCGCTTTGTGCTGCGCCTCGGCCGGCAGCCTGCTTGTTGCTGGTTTTAAAAGAAGTCCTTTTTTTTTTCTTCCTTTTTCTTTTATTTCCCCCCGACGTTTCGGGGAATTTGTTGTTTGTTGGGTTTGTTTGGTTTGTTTTGTGGTTTTTTTCCCCCCCCCCCCGCCTTTGTTTTGGCTTTTCTTTTGTCTTTTCCTCCTTCTCCCCCACGCGGGGTTGGCCGAGCCCCGCTCCGGAGTTGGATGCGGTGGGGGAAGCTCTTTGTCACGAAGCGGCTGCCGAGCCGCCTGCCCTGCGGGGAAAAAACAACATCAACCAAAAAACATACCCGAAACTCGTTCGTTATTGGGATTCCGAGGTTTTGTTGAATTCCGAGGGTGGGTTTTTGGTTGTTTTTTTGGTTGTTTTTTTTTTTTTTGGCGGTGGTATTGTTATATTTATTTTGGGAGAGAGAGAGCAAAGAGTCCTCGCTGAAGTCCAGGCTCCATTGCCGGAGTGTTGAATGGGAGCAGCACGCAGGCGGGTGAAAACAAAACAAAGGAGGATTTTGTTTTGCCGTGTTGGTGGGAAAGCTTGCTTACTTTATTTATTTTTATTTTTTTTTTCCCCTCTCGTAGCTTTTCCAAATTTGATGTTGTTTTACACTGGAAGAATCGAGATAGCTGGTAGGTAAGTCGTGTCTTTTTAATTTTAAGCTTCTTGGGGGAAATGGCAAGGTTCTTCTCCCGGATTCTGAGCCTTGGCTCTTTTGTGAGCAGCCTGCCATCCAGCTCAACTTTCGTCGCGGTTTCTTTTTTTCACTCTTTTGGGTCTTTTTCACACAGCTAAATAATGCTGTTTCAGGAAGAGCTAATAGCGGGGGGGGGACATTTCTGCCTGAAACAGCCCTGGAGAAGATTTCTAAAAGGCAGGGGAGAGGAGGAGCAGTTGTATTTTCAGCTGAATAATTTTTGCCCCTTAAAGGAGATATTTGAAAGCAATTATATTTTTATACTGAAAGCTTTCTTCCTCCCCCTCCATTGTTTTTTTATTTTAATTACCCCCTCAAATACTGCAGCTACTTCGCCTCTGCAAAACGCAGCTTCTCGAATACATGCAAGCAAAAAAAAAAAGCAGGTTTAGCTCTACCACTCATGTTTCTGGCCTTACCTTTTAAAAGCCACCCAGCAAAAGCTGGGACTCCTCAGCCTTGAAAACACGGTGCTTGGCAAGTAAAAAAATACGAAGCGTTTCAGTTAGAGCTGACGGTTCTGCATCCAAAGGACGACGGGTTTATTTTGTCCATGTTGAACGTGCGTGGGGGGCGGGGGGAGAGCTGGGGGAAAAAAAGACACCGTTTCCGGTTTCTGTTGAGCCGCTTTGGGTGTGTGTTTTTTTGCTTCTTACAAAGAAGCAGACGGATGACCTGTTGATGATACATCTTCCGTCGCTTTTCTTGCCGAAAGGCGCCGGTAGGTTAGTGAAGGTGAAAGCTTCAGCCAAACGGGCTCCCCGGATTCTAGTTTGCATGTGTCTGGGTGGCTTTGTAATGTTTTAGGCAGACAATTTTGGAGTGAATAACTCAGAGCAAAGTTCGGATGTCTACACAGGACACTTCTCCCTTTCCCCTTCCCTCCTCTTTCCCCATGAAAAAAACTGGTTTGTAGGAAATTGAGCGCTCGTAGCTGCAAAATTAGACCTTTTTAGTGCCCCGTGAGATTAGTGTCCTAACTCTTTTTGAAGTCGTATCATTGGCCAGGCAGGAAGCTTTAGGAATGTATATTAGTTGTATGTAGGCACCTACTGAGTACCTTAAACTTACATGTCTCCTATTTCGAATGAATTAAACTTGTAGGAGCACTTACATTAATGCTGAGTGCAGTCTTGTGAAGTGTGCCTAATGAATGTTTCCGTTCTTGCAAAATGCTGGAACATGTTTCTCAACACAGCAGGACACCATGCTAGTGTTCATCTTGGAAATTAATTTTTTGAGTAACTACTAATGTGTCAGCTAAAGCAGAACTTAGATATTATTATAAAGTCTGTTTGCTGCTACTGTTTTGGGTTTTTTTTGGTATCTATGCTGGTTTGTGTTGAGAAACTAGGCATGGAAAAGAGGATCCTTTCACTTCAGGATTCATAGCTAGAAACTGTGTGTGTAGATGCAAAATACAGCATGAGCTGCTTGGAACCAGTGGCGTTTGAAACTCTTATTCATTTGGAAAGAACTAATTCCAAGTGTATTTTGATCTAAAATGTCTTCTCAGGCAGGAACTCTAGAATACAGGGAAGCAGAACACCCAAAGCTGTTTGTAGATGCTAATCCATGCCCTCAGCTAAAAAAGGAAGAATTAGGGTATTTCATGAGAAATCAAAGTGACCTTTTAAGTGTGTACTTGTAAGCAAAATTACACAGTTGATGAGGAATTCCTGCAGGATGCCAGTAATTGGAGGTACTTGTTGCTGGCTGGTCACTCTGTGCCTTGCTGGTTAGATTGTAAAAGTTTTGACTGTAGGTGGCATCAAGAGGAAAAAGTCCAGCTCCTTGGCTTCCCAGACCTTTGTCCCTTAATCTCCAGATTCAGAAGCGTGCTGACAAACTGTCAAAGGAAGCGACAGCAAAGAGATGGTGTAGGAAGTAGGTCAAGCACCACTACATACTGCTGAGAGAGTTTCAGTGGAAAAAAAGTAAGCATGTTTCCATCTGATCTAGTTTCTGTTTCCTTTCAATCTAATGGTTAACAAGATGCACCAGGAAATCTCATAACTCCTACTGTAGTCCCTTGATTCTGCTGAAATTAATATTGCATCCCTAAACAGGCTCAGATAGTCTTATGTGGATAGAAAGATTTGTGGGGAAGAAGGCAAAAGAGAAATTCAGTTGTGGTGAAAATTGGGTCATTTGGGCAAAACTGAAGGGGCTCTGTCTTCCAGGAGGCTGTGGGCAGCTCATGGCATGGCTTTTCCTCCCCCTGTATTGCCATAAGCTCTCCAGTGAGCAGCTGGGGATGAGCTGACCCAATAGTGTAACATTGAGGTGCATTCAAAACCCACTTGGACGAGTTCCTGTGTGTGACCTACTCTAGGTGGTCCTGCTCTGGCAGGGGAGCTGGACTAGATGATCTTTTGAAGTCCCTTCCAACCCTTAAGAGTCTGCGATTATTTGTGGCCTTCATGTTTTGCAGTGTATGTGGCAATTAGTAAAGTCAAGAAGCAGTTGTGTTTCTTGTTTAAGATGTTTGAATCGATGTATTGAAGAACCTGCCTTCCAGCTTTAAAAGAGACAAAAGTTCTTTGGCATCCTTAAACTAAAAAGGCAAGATCTACCCTGTTGCTGCTTCCTCTTCAAAGCAGTAAAAACTATCAATGGTAACTTGATTTGCAGAAAAAATACAGCCTTGTGCTTTGAGTGTGTGCTTTTCCAAGTACCCTGTATTTATATTGATTTGAAAAGGAGCTCTTGCTGCAAGGAGGAAGAAACGCTTCAGTGCTTCACAGAAGCGAGTGCATGGCTTATTGGCTACCTGGGTGAGCCCTCTGCCGTTCTGACCCATGTCATGTGATTTTGAACACCAAACGTTGCTAGCTGCTCAAAATGACCTTTCTGAAATAACCCTGTAGTCATGAATTGATGTAAAGTAAGAGCTGACTGGAAGCTACAGGCTTCACAGGAAAAGTCTGTTGTCCTCTGCTGGCAGCCTGTGCTGAAGGTAGGTGGTCATGGATGCTAATCCTACTCCGGCAGCATCTCCTGCCTGGCATACTAGAAGGTATAAGTTCTGTGAGATGGTGTTTCAGGACCTGGGCTCGAGGGTGAACTAGTCAGCAGCTTGTTTGATTCAGACTGAATGCAGCACCAGGGTTGAAGAATTTGGTTAAAGATTGATGGCATCCTCTGGTCTCTTCCGTGCAGGAGCACAGTTAGAGGTAACAAAACTTAATCCGCTGACCTTGTTTCTTAATCCATGCTGCTGAATTCAGTCACAGGGACTTGGCTGCCATGCGTGTTACATACTTACCTGCTGAATTAGGGCTTGAATCTGATGTACTCGAGAGCAGAGTGGGCTGAACTTTGCAGTGCATTTTTTGGCTGTGGTTTCGGGATCGGGAGTGTCCTGTAATTTTACTCTTCTAATTGAAGGTGTATGTCAGTTGTCAGAGGAGAGACGGTCAAAACCTCCTACTCTGACCCCATAATTATATCCCTGTTGGGGAAAGGAGTCATTTGATTTACACTTGGCGTTGCAGTACTTTCCTTGTTCAGCAGTAGAGTATGTTGCAGAAGACTCTGAATGTGTGTCATGCTGGCTTTAAATGCGCTTGATCTTCCTTGATGTTGACTATACAGCTATGCCAACCAGATGTTTTCCTGTGCTTGACCCTGTTTGTAGCAGCTTAATTGCATAAATGTGTTTTGTAGAAGGGAGAAAAGCATTCCTTTGGAGAGAAGGTGTTTTTTTTCAATGGTACAGTGATGTTTGGGCCAGAGAGATGTTGGTCAGGCTGTTAGATAGGGTGGGCATGTATGTGTTGGGGGGAGCAATTGCACTGTCTAATTGACGAAAGTGTAATGTCCCAGATGTAGGCAAGATAAGAGTGCTTTTGCCAGCCCATTACTTTACATATTTGGAATTCAGGGAGATAAGCATGGCTGTTTTGGCAGAAAAGCTTTTGTCACTAAAGGCTACGTTTCCATTTATGCATCTGTAACATTTGCCATGGTGGCTGAGGCTCTGTGTGGTAGACAAGTCTGTAGCATAGCACAGAAACCAACAGCAAGGAAGGCAGGAAAAAGCTGAAGTTCGACAGATATAAACCAGAAGTGATCTACAGAATTATTAAGATAGTTGATAATATGAATAGTTACTGGAGAAAGCTGTTTTGTGGATTGATTGAGGTTTTGAGTAGGTGAGAGATGTAAAAATATTTTATAAATGTTGGCAAGCTGTGGGATTGGAGCAAGTTTATTGATTAAGATTCTTTGGGGATGTACGTTGGAGCTAGGACTGGAAGGCAATCTGGAAAAAAGTCCCCACTCAACCAACCTCCCCCTTCAAAAAGTACCCAGAAAACCAAGAAACAAACCACAAATCCCTATCTAGCCAAAATTTTCTTTTAAGTAACCACCAATGGGGTTGGCTTTTTTTGCCTGTATTGCCAACTGATTCATCTGCCTCGATGTACTTAGCTACTAGTTCAAATATGCAATGTTTCTGAAACTATATGGCCCTTTGGGCTTCATTACAAGCACTTAAAAATAGTCTTTCCTGAGCTGAGTTACCCATTTTCCTTACTTTGTGGGCATGGTGGTGGATAGTGACCAAATTTGAAGGGAAATTTTTGTTTCCTTTTAACTATTAAGATTTGCCTTTGGCATTGGTGGAGCTCAAGGCCTTGAAGAGTTTCTGGAGGTACAGTGAGAGCAAACTTAGTGATCTGAACATGTCACCCTGTCCTGCTTGCCTTTTCAGTGCTCCTGCTTAATTGCTGACCGTTTGTCTGACTGGAGCAGCAAGCAACTAGAAAGTAGCCGCTGCCAGCTTGTCCTAGAGATGGTAACCTCTTGACCTGGGTCAACACCATTAATGTGTTAATTGTTCTTTGAATCAGGGCAACCAAACTGGCATCTCTCGGTTAGATCTGTCTTGAAATGTTTCCATCTAGCTGGTCATTTTTGCCTGAGAAGTGATCAGTAATGGCTAGGGCAGCACATGAAGCACCTCTGTGGAGCTGTGGGCTTACAGGTATGGGAACTAGTGTGCCTGTGCGGCCTGTGTATATGGCCCCTTTAACCATGAAGACCACTGAGATGCTGTAAGACAACACTAAACAAGTAGCCAAATTAGGTTTAGGTTTCATATGTTTATAGTTCTCCTTCTTATGTAAAGGTAATGCATCTCCAGTGGTTACAGATCTGCTTCAAAGTGCCTGCTTTCCTTGCCCTCATTTCTTTCTGCCTTTAATAGTTGAGCAGTAATAAATACTATATTTTTAAAATCATACAAATTTGAGTACTTTGTCTGTGTTTCATTTGTCCTAAGAGATATTATTTGTGTTAAATAATAAAAGTGATCTCCAAAGAATTCCCGTTAAGAAATCTTAAGGCTCGTCTTCTCTTGAGTGTTAATATGTGTATTGAGATTTCTGTCTGATGCTACCTTCAAACCCTTACCCCTTAGCTGAAGCAGTTGTACTTCAGTGCAATATTTTTCAAGTAACAAATATTGCCTTAATCGTAGTTTTAACACAAGGTTCAACTGGGAAAATAAGTAATGGTTCTTCTGTCATAACGTGTAACTGAGCTATTTATTTGGTATGAGGTTAGGGGAAAAAATCCAACAGGCATCACACATGGAGTCTTACTATAAAGTCATTTGCTTCCTTTTAAAGAACTTGTTGCTCATTTTCCTTCTTTACCGCACCTCTTGGGATAAACTGCTAATTCTACAAATATGTCAGTTCCACAGTTTCCCATTAATAATAGGCTTTTTCTTTGTTTGACTTGGTTTGCTTTTTCCTTGAGCCACTTAAAATACTCGAGGAATGGTCAACATTAGAAGAAAATAAGTGCATGTAGGTATTTGAGTTGCTGTGTTTGGATTGCTGCTGTATTTCAAGGCTAGCAGAAGATGACTTTTGAAATTCAATTCTACAGCGAAAGGGAGTGCAGGGGCCTCAACCCTTAGCTGATGTTGCAGGTAGGATTATCTGTTTCCTCTTGGGTCTGGCTCCTTTCTGCTAGGCAAGTGCTCTGTTTTGAATTTAGGAAAGAAAATGTAGTATGCTGCTAAGGATGTAGAGTTCCTCTACAGGAATCTTCTGACACAGAGTTCCTCACGTGTAGGAAACTAGAGCTATGGACTGTTCAGTCAATATTGTCATTTCAGTCTTCATAGCCAAATGTTGATGGTAATTTGGTTTCAAATATAGGAATGCTGCTTTCAAACCTCCACCAGAAGTTGTATGGCATGAACGCGTTGGCTGTCCATGTACAGCTTCCTAGGGGATATTTTTCCTTAATCTAGGTATGCTCCAGTGAAATCTGTTTTCTGAGCTTGAGTTGTGAGTGGCCCTATCTTAGTCCTAGCACACAACCTAGGCTTGCATGGCCCACACATGTGAGACTGGTAGACTTGGGCTAGAGAGGAAGAGGAATATCATTTGCTGTACATATGTGAATGATTAGGTACAATCAAGTGACTTCTATTTTTGTCCTCTTTTCTGCTTTAAAGGAATGAATTAAAGCACCATGTAAAGCCTGTCTCTTGTTTTCATTCATGCTGCTTCTTACAATGGTTATAGGTTCTATATAATTTGCATTGTGATGCTAATATGTTTTTTAGCATCGGTAGCAGTGATTAGAAGTTGAGTAGTTAGAGGGGAGAAGATAATAGTCAAACTTTACAACTAGTCATTGTGGGAACAGCTGACTTAACACCTGCTGTTTGTGTGTGTTAGGGGGATTTTGCTTTCCTGTACCATCATCACCCAAGAGATGGAAGAAATCTAGCTCCCATTTCCTGAAACTTACGGGGGCAATTGGTAAAAAAACTGCTTTTCAACAGAGAAGAGATCTAAACTTCCACCTTTTCTGATTTTTTTTTTTTTTAGTAGGTAGTGCAGAGAACCAGAAAGCCCAAAAGCAGGCTCTTGGAGTGTTTCGTGTGTTCTTGTGTGATAATGTTTAGGGTGAGGATAGTGCTGGCATGTTCAGTAAGGACTGCCTCCTGCTGTAGTCTGCAGTCCCTGCACCAGTTAAGAGTTAAACCATCATATATGTTTTTATATACATAAGTAAACCCCATATATATAAACCCCATATATATATATATATGTGCACTTCACACCCTGAAATTAGCAGACTAAGTTTAAGACAAATTAAATTGTAATGTATGTTAGTCTGAAGACAGTTGATCACCCTGTTGTGCTTGGATGACTTTCACAGCCAAGTCATCTCAATTCCTGTGGTAGGTGGATCCTTCACACTGGATCTAATAAGGTAACTGTTATGCTGCTGATAGCCCACATCAATTGTTTTAATGTTCAATTGTTTCTGTATGTGGTGGTTATGAAATCATTCCAGTAGAGCTTTCCTTTTTGGTGCAGCCTGAACTGTTGTCTGTGGTTAAGGTTTCTGTAAACCACTCAAGGTTGTTGTAGAGGGCTGTAGTGTAATAGCTGGATGGTTTTTTTTCTTTTGTCTTCTTTTAAAAGAAGTGATGCATTATTCTCTTGAGGTGATCAGCCAGCTGCTGAAGTTCAGGAACTCAGTGTGATGGTGCAAACAGATAAATGCATGAGTAGCTTTTGTTGTTATCCATTGGTTGTTTTTGCTTCCACATGTGTGTGTACTTTCACAGTCAGTGTACTATGAGGCTATCTGAGCAGCAGATGTGAACATGAAGTAGGTCCTTGTACCTCTCACTGCTGGCTGAGAAAGGCCAGGATGCTGTAGTAAGACGAGGAAGCTTGTAAATCACTTGCAAGCCACTTGTGACTTAGATACAGCGACTGCATTTGAATTTCTGTGCCAGTATATCTACACTATTTAATTTTTTACTCATTGAAATAGCTCTTCGTATTTCAGCCTTCTGAGATACTCAAAGTTAGCAAGGGTAACTCCTACCTCTAGATGAGAAGTGTTACAAACATTTTTTCCTGCAATTTTTCAGTTACTGCAGCTTTGGGGAGGATGTTGTTAAGTTGGTATGGTCTAAACAGGAGCAAAGATATAGAAGCCTAATCCAAAAAATGAGGGAAGAGTTTACCTTTACTTTAAAGCCAAGAGGCTTTAAAGGTGGCAGGGAGAAGTGAAGAGCCTGTTCATCATGTCAGTAAGCACATGTAGCAAGCCTCTACTATCTTCAGGCTCTTAGAGTTCACAATAGCAAGTATTGTACACGTGCTGCTGCTATTAATGAGGATGACAATGGTCAGATTTATCTGGCAATTTTATTCTTTCAAAACCTCGTTATTCAAGAAATAGCAGCCTTGAAGATCTAAATAGTGTGTGGTTAACATGTAGAGTGAAATGGCATGAGAAGTTTTTTTTATCTGGGCAGATGTCAAGTGTAGCATTGCTTGTTGTCTCTTGCTCTCCCTAGTTTCCCAAGGCTGAGCTGAGGCTGTGATCCTTCTGCACTAGCACCTTGTAGTGGCCTCAAAGCCAGGAGGTGTGTGTTCCCTGCTGAATCCCTGGCAGATGTGGGAAAGGATGTATAAGCCCTCTCATGTATCATAGCAGAAAGCCTAACAAAGCTAGAATTGCGCTCCACTCTCCTGTCCTACTAGGACCTCAGCCTATGGGAGGTGGTGGAGAGAGGAGCTGATGTGCTGCGATGATGGATGATGTCTTTCAAGCCCCAGATGGATGTTAGGCATGTTTCCTCTTTTTTTTTTTTTTTTTATGTCTTTATTTTAATAAAGGTAAGGAACTCACAGGTGTGTTGATGCTTAATTTGCTAATGTTTGGACGCTGCTACAGAAAAGCAAATTAGTATTCAGTTACTAATCAAATCTTGCTCTACTCTGAAGCATGTAAACTAATGAAGTACCAACAAATGTGAAAGTGGCTGGAAAAAAGTGATAGTGCAGCATGAGTTCTCTGAGTTCATGCTTCCCATTTCTTTCCTCTGCTTCTACTATGTCAGATGTTTAGAAGTATTAGTGTGGCTAAAGACCAGGTAAAGAGCTTGATCTGAGACGTAAGCTTGATGCCGATAAGGAAGACACAGCCATTTGGAACATGTAGAGGTATAACATCTGTTTGTACCCTTTATCACAAGTGGAATGGATTACAAAATGACAAATGCTGGTTCTCTGCCAATCGGCATGTGCTCAGTTCAGTATTGGACAAAGCACACCAATTAGATTGAATACAAATGTTCCCTCAGAAAGATCACCTTGAGTTAATTCTTTTCAGATGCATGAAGTAGAACGGGTCTGAGGCTCTCTGTTTGTTCTTTAAAGACTAAGTGCTGTATTTCTAGCTCTTGGCAGACATTGTCCACAAGTACTTCATGTTCCATTGGGCTTATGCCAAATTTAATGTACTGTGTGTACTGAAAGCATCAAAACTAGACTTTAATTTTAGACTTTACAGCTACCATTATTGATTTTTCTTAGAGCTGTTCCATACAATCTGCTATCATTTATTTCTTTTCCTGCAGGAATTTGGGGAAGGATCTTGACAGTTCTTTATCTGTGTGGCATGTGACTGTTTATGTGAGAGCTATACATCAGACATCTTTGCAGTGGCTAAACTCTCCAATTATAGAACCTAAATCAGCACTGCATTATTTGTGAACTCCTGTCTAGAATACTGACTGTTACGCTGTGACTAAGGATAGTGTTATACAAACACAAAGTATATCAACTGCCTTACAAGAAACTTGATTATAAAAACCTGAGACAGGAAAGGAATGTTGGAATCAGTTAAACATACCAAAAAATTGTGAACTTTCATTTTGCAGTGCTTGTACGCTCTGTGAGTATAAGTCTGCCCATAAGGCTTTGGACTCTGAAGATACAAAAAAGGGAAGAGGCAGGACAGAGAAACAGATCACAAGTAGGAATTATGGTAGGTGGACAAAGAGAGGAAGGAAATAACTGAGGGAAAGACTAGGGTATAGTGCAAAACAGCTGCAATCATCAGGTCTGATGATCCCTGCCTGGCAGCTGTGTCTGCTGGCCTTATATTTTGGCTGTTGATCTTTTATTTTCAACCCTCGGGGCTAAGTAGCAGTGCATAAGTGTGGCTTCTGGCCAAGTGGCTCATAGCCCTCAAAGTAGAGCGGGATTCCCTTCCATTGTGTTGATGTAGAGGAGCATGGCAGTCAGTGGAGCCTGGGTTTTCCCCTTCTGCCTCTTTTACTCCTACTGAACCTCCTTTTATTACATGACTGTTGTGGTTTCTACTTGCAACTTTTACGTTGTGCTAGTGTTGCCAGAGTAAAGTTGCACAGTTCTTCAAAGATGGAAGAGAAGCATCTCTTGATACAGAGTGACTTTAAATCCCAAGGAGCTATACACTTCATAGTCATTATTGTGATTGAAGTATGTAGGAATTCCTAGTTAGCCTTCATTGTAGGCTTAACCATGGTACTCGGTGGTTTTTTGCTAGGCCTAACTCTTATGCTGAAGGATACGATTAAGTTTCACTTGGGTTGTCCAGTCCTCAGCAGTAGTTTATAGTTCAGACTTTGTTTGTCTTAAGGATGGTGATTAGTCTCTGGAAGTTTTACTTAAGCTTTTCCAGTCTTCAGATACTATCCCACCATCTTCTGAGACTGTTTTTGCTTTCCTTCACCTATCTTCTCATTCCAACTTGGCACATGTGCTGGAGTCTTTGTTGTGGCCTGTTCAATTTCTGCAGTTTACCATTGCCAAACAGTGCTAGAATATGCTTTCCCAGCCTGCAATCAAATGACCAATTTGGAAGAATTACTGGTAGAAGAGTAGCTGCAACTGGACTCTTAAGAGTTGTTAATATCAATATGCCCTAAGTTTTATTTTATCTTGGTTAGGGGAGTAAGTTGCATTAATGTTAGCAGACAAACTGCAGCTCATTTCTGCCTCCCAAAAGTGTTTTGGTCCTTTTTACCTTGATGTCATCCTTCATAAGAAGATCTGGTGCTACATCATGCTGCAGAACTGAGTAGACTACTGGTGTTTGTCTTCCTCTTGTCACAAGTCCTAGACTTCCTCTGGCCCTGCAGAGCAATAACTCTAATAGAAAGGTTGTCCTATGGAGAAACGTATAGGAAGTGACTAAACTTGATGTACACAGAATAGGTTGTTGTAAGTATGCTTTTCTAACTGAGACAGAATTTGAAGTTGTTACTTCATTGCTGTTATTGTGCTTGTTCTCAAGCTTAATTTTCAAACATCCTTCATATAAGCTTAGTATTAACTCAATATGCATGCTAATAGGATTATTGCTGTACTAAGCTGTCTTTTGCTGATGAATGTAGCTTTTGTTACCTAAAGGAACAAAATAAGTTGAATAGAAGAGTGAATACAAAGAAAACAAAATTATCTCCAAAGTTAAGAATAGAAGTAGATATGTTCCCTTGTTTTTCACGATTAAACACAGCTTTCAAGTACTGCTCAGGGACAAACTCTCTTTGCTGTCATCTCACTATTAATTAGTCCATCACTTAAAAATTCATAACTTTACTCTTTTTTTTTTTTCTGGTAATGAACACACAGTCCACTATATGAGAGGTGGTCCCAGCTCTTTCTTGTCCGTTGTGGAACAGAGTAATTGAGGAACAGACTGGAGTGTAATCTGTAGACCCCATGGTTATGCTTATGTTGCCTGGATGCAAGGCAGCAGGCAGGGCTGCTGCTTTTACAGGCAGTGGCATTTTGTGCTGCCTCCAAATTGTTAACTGCAGGGTGCGCTCCTGATAGGTGTCAGTGGTAACAACTACATGCGGATGTTCCTGCAGATTGTGAGAATGGGTGATAAATAATAGTTCTGTGCTTCTGTCTTTGTATGCAAACTCATGCCTATGCAGTAGTGGCCAGATTTATCAATGAACAGAAGAATTTTGTTTGGAAGAGAGCCCTGGAGATACCTGGTTTGGCTCCCCCTACTCAGAGTTACAGGGATAAAAGAGCTGGCTTTATTTTTCACGGTCTTGAATAGCATACAGCCAGGGTGTCTGCTGACAATACTTACCTGCAATTGTCAGTCTCCTGTAAATGTAAAACTTAATATAACTCCAGAACAGGTTCTTAAATTTCAGCAGATCTTGAGCATGCTGAAACCAACTAACTGGTAACTAAATTCTTGGAATAATTTTGAGCAACCTGCACTAGGAATACTAACTGGACATGAGTGTACACTGTTGAAAGATGTGTTATTCGTGCTTTTCTCAAAATGCATTTATTCCAGTAGATGCTGAGCCAACATTGATGAACTTTACATCTTCACAGTGGCTATGAGCAACAGGTAGACTCCCCACCTCTGCCTCTCCCAGCTGACAGTTGTCAATTGCTGATGCTAATGTGGATGGGGCTTAACCATATGGTCTCACTCTGACTTTCTCTCGCAGTGTTGAAAAATGTTGTCCTGTCTGCACTAGCAGCTAAACTGATCAGAACCCATTGTTGACAGCCACCATCATCAACAGGTCATTTTCCTTCTGCAAGTGTGGCTTTTGATTATGTATCGTAAATCCAAGTGGAGGTGCGGTTACAATCTCGCTCTTGGAGACGGTGAGTTTACATCTACACAGTTGCTTTAAGAGAATAGACTTTTTCTACTTGCACCTGAACTTCTTCTCTAGATGAAAATTTTAAAGGGAAAATCCCAGTAACTCTACTTCTAGAATTCCCTTGAAATAGACTCTTTATTTACCTCCTTACCTTTATAAACCTTTTATTTACCTGTTTAAGGTTTTGGTTGAGATTAGTTGCTAGAAGTACAAGTGTAGAACGATACAAACTCTTAGACAGTGACAGCAAGACAATACTATAATGGTGTTTGTTCTCTAAATATTGTCCTTTTTTAAAGTAAGTACTAAAGTAAGTAAAGAGAGAATGCTTTAAGTTGTTCGTTGGACATCTCTTTACAGCAGCCACCCTCAGCTTTTATAAAGCCGCAGATGGTTGTTAGAGATGTGCCTCCTGAGCGGGACCAAATGGTACTTTCTTATGCCCCAATGTTGTATTTCTACTGAAGATTGTTTCCAGAGGTCCAGAGCTGATAGGATATTTCCTGCCTGTTGAGGGTGATCCCTTCTCTCTCATCGCCCTTGCCTGTGCACACACAAAGTCCCTTTTCCCTAGATCTCCGCTGTACAGTGCTGCACCCTTCTATGCTCAAGACCTACTGACCAGAGTTTTTCCACGAGCTGAGTTTTCTCCCTAATGCGAGAGGAACAAATTTAATGGCAGGAGTTTATTAAGAGGTTCAGGGAGCCATGTATTAGGTTTTGTCACTAGCCTGACTATATGCTCTTCTGATGTACAGAAAACAAGAATTTTAATCCTGGCACCTTTGTCTGTAAATGTATCTGTGGCTTTTTCTTTTCCCTTAGTGCTCTGGCTTGAGGACAACAGCTGCTGCCTCCCCTCACTATTGCTTGCTCTGAAATAGTGATGTGAGGACAAACTTTTCCTGACTTGGACCAGTTTTCATACCAAGTTAATTCTAGTGAAACTGAGAGTACAGCCCAAGTACAATGGGTGTGATTAATAGTGAGAAGACTTTTGGCATATAACTTTGAAAATGTTTATAGTTTTATTTTACTTCTCAGGGGATTGAAGCAAATAGGTATGAGATGCTAATCATCGTAATGTTTTTCATGATCAAAGATATCAGTACTTCAATGGCTGCTATTTTTGTTTCAACTGCCAAAGTCCTAAAACTAGTTATGAGCAGCCAGTATTGGTGATTAACAGCCCAAAAACATTTTAAGTATAGAAAGCATCACTTCATTATTTATTTCGCAAGTTTGACTTGAATCCATCCTGTGTTGTTATTTTAATTTCTGATCAACTGTGTATTCCAGTGTGCCTCTCCACTTTCTGCCAGGTTTTCTATCATGAGTGAATTCTTGTTTCAGAATTACTTAACTCTGCCAGTGCATTTCAAGGTGAAGCTCAGCAGAGAAGTTTAGTATGGTCTAGAGCTGTAACAGTAATGTAGCTGTTAGAGCTTTGTTTTGTCAACTCGCGTCTCATCTGTTCAGAAGAAGTTTCTGTCTAATGAAATATGGTGGGTTAGGGAGGATTACATGTTCAAGTACTTGTGTGTAAGCCAAAATACTTTTAAAGAGCTGTTAAGAGTGTCATTCCTTAAGAGCTGTGAAGCTGGTGGATTGAGAAGCTGGAAGGTACCTGGCATTTGACTGCTTCATCTTTTCAGACAAATAGTACGCAACTTAAAATACTATAACCGATGCTGAGTGTTGTCTCTGGTGGTGCTGTAATTATTCTGAAGATCTGGGGCTTATCCAAAATCAGAGCAGTGAATTAAATTACGCGTCCAGCCCAGATCTGCTCTAGTATAGTCTTGCTTAGGTAGGCTGATAGCAATCTTGCTTACGCTGGTTAATTCAGTTGCCTTCAATGCAGCTGAATCCTTAGTTGCACCCACATAATTGGGCTCAGGTATCACACTTGGTGAGGTGACCTGGCATATGTACAAAACCAGAACTTGTACTTTAGTTTATTTTCCCTTCCAAGTATTCTTTTAGAGGTTTTTTGTGTACACTATGTCTAGAAACAAAGTCCTGCTGCTCAGTACAATCGATCATCTGTTAAACAGATGAGCTACAAACCTCATTTTTATTTTGCAAAACATTGTGAAGGCTTATTATAATAATAAAAAGAGAGAGAGAAAACTCTATCTCTTACTACATTACTGTGCCAGGAAATAGTCCTCACTCCCTGACCAGTTTTTTTAGCTGTTCCAGCTATGGTATGATGTAGTTTTTATTTTTTTAACAATGGCTTTATTTAGATTATCCTTCCAACTAATGATTTTGGCACGCTTTAAAAAGACACTTAGGGAAGAGAAACTTGTTGCAGTATCCAGTCTGGGTTAAACTTACAGACTGTGAGTAGTGTTTTTTTTCTTTTTTCAAATTTGATTAGAGATTTGTTTATTCCACAATAAAAACAGTCCTTGGAGCATGTTGAGCTTGCAAGCAGTTATCTGAAAGGCTGTAGTTTTGTCGAAGGATGCAGTCTTCTGTATGCTCAAGCTGTTTTAGATTACTCTGTGCATTTCTGATTGGAAAGAGACTCAATGTTGCTTCCAATGAACAAGAAAACTTTCTAAAGATCTTTGATTTCAGTTGGCTGACACTTCACTGAGAGTTTGTGTTAGGTCTTCTGCTATCTTTGCTTAACTTCCGTGTTCTGGACCTTTGTTTTTGCAGGTAAAGACAAGTCTGGCAGCTTCAATATATGCAGCTGTAGTGATATTGTTTTGGGGATGGGGACTGCAGACTTTCTTTTTCTCTAATTCTTATGTTTTAGGTAGACTTCTATGTCAAAAGTTAAGGAATAAGCACCATGCTATAACTTGAGGAAACAGAGATTAAAATCTGTTAATTGGAAAGTAATGTGAGGATGTTGGGATGGAAATAATATTTGTTGTGATTGTATTAATGTTTTAATTTTGCCAGGTAAGAGAAGGTGACCAGAAAAGATAGGTCTAGATATAAAAAGAAACCCCACAATTCCTGAACTCACACCCTTTAATGTTAGGCACAATCTTGTTCGTGAAAGAAGAAAAAGATGCAGTTACTCCCAGGGTGGACTTTGGCAAATCCCAATCCAGCAACTATGAGCAGGCTTAGTTTTAATTGCAGAAACAGTAAAAACCAACTCTCTGTTGCAACACTGGGAACGTGCAGTTATTCCCAGAAGTGGTGCTTTGCTTCGCAGGCACTGAGCTCTAATTCACAGTTCTCGTCAGACAAGTTTTGGGACTGGAGCTTTGTGCCAACAATTGCACTTCTGCATTTTGGCTATGTTCATATCCTTCAATTATTTTTAAATAGTTTTGTTTTTAATATGAGATGTGTACTATAACTTTGTTAGATGTTAAATATTATGAAAATTATGGTAACATACCTAATCTTACTGATACAGGTTCTATCCCACCATGTTATTAAACAATACTTTAAAAATTAAAACCAAATCTCTGACTTAATTTTTAAGAGGTTTTTTTAGAAGCTAGGTTTTCTGCATTTGCCTTTTTTTTTTATTGAGGTTTTATTGTTATCTTTTTCTGCAATTAAAATGAAGTTCTTCCCTTCTAACAAGAAAAAAAGCCTCACCCAACTCGAAAGTTGTTCAATAAAGGAAAAAATAATTCACCTCGGAAACAAAATCAGTTTGAGGATGTTCTATAGCATTGATAGCGTTTCAGTTGTTTGCTGCTGCTGACCTCACGTTTTTGTGCTAGCAGTCATGTTTACAGTCAAGGAATAAGCATTGTAGCAGAGGCTAGAGAAGGGTGAGTTTGTGACAGTGCTGTATTTATTTGTGTAGTTCACAGTTTATTTTGAGGACATGACTTAAGCATGACTTAAAACAGTTTTAGTGTAACAGTGGCTGCAAAGCCAGAGGAAGCCTTTCCTTCATGTTCAGAAAGTGTATGTGACTTTCTACAGCTGGTATTGAAGTTTCTGAAGTGAGGCTGAGTGTGCTTGACAACTTGGTTTCGAAATTCTAAATGAAATGTCTGCCACTAAGTTGCATCAAGGCAATAGTGGTGCTAAAGGCAGCAGCTTGCCTATTGTCTCAGCTGATGAGCCCAACAAACTTGTGGCCTTCATCCCAGTCCCCTGACACTTAATAAACTCATTCGGGTGGTTTAATGTTAAATTCTCTACAATGACTTCGCTGTCTTGGTGGTTCTTTAGTTTTAGTATGCCTGTTGTATAGTTAATTACCTAAATGGGGTTCTTAAAATGTTTATTTTTACCTTGATTTTGCATTGGTCCAGGAGTTTGAATGTGGTCGGGCATCGCTGCTGAGTCTAGGTAGTAACTTCTTAACGCGTGCCAACTTACTAGCCTAGGTACTGCCTGTACCCTCTGCAGCTGTATGACTTTCTTCTGCTCTGCGAATGGATGACATGAGACGTCCTTCACCAGGAGAGTAACTCATGACAGGCAGCAAATTGAATGTGAGCAGGACTTCTACAAACCTTTATGACTGCATGTGCATGAGGCACAGTATGAGCAGCTGTTAGTAATTTGAAGAAATGTTCAGAAACAGTTTCAATCTGAGAGGGCTGGTCTGCTCCTGAAAACTTACAAATATTACTTCTGAAGAGCCAGATTTCTTGTAATGAATCAGTCAGTACTGAATGTCTGACTAAAAAAGGGCAAGTGAAACAGCTCCTTCAGGCTAGACTATCACTTTGTAAGGGCAAGTGAAACAGCTCCTTCAGGCTAGACTATCACTTTGTCACACTAGAAAAATAGAACTTCAGATTTCTGTGGTACGCAGAGATGGGCTTGAAGATACCTGAGCAGTAGTGTACTGGGAGTGCACACCATGGGTTAAAGCAAAGGCTTCTCTCAGCCTCTTTCCAACATTCAGAAGGGAAGAAGTCTGTATTATATTAACCAGTCATTTTGGTTAATGAATAAATGCGTGCTGTAAATCATGTGAAATTGTTTTCAAAACTGTGTGAAGTACTACTGTGTTCTGAAGTGTTCTGGTGCTGCTTAAAAATTACTTAGTTGTGGTGCTGTCAAAACTGCAACTTTTTGTGGCTATATGCTGGTTTTTGATGTATTTGCCCAATGGTGTTTCCTATTTTCTGAAGGGAAAAAAATTTCTTGCAGAGAAAATGAGTAATTCTTTGCTGCTTAAAGCCTGCCTCTTGTTGCGTTCAGGTACAAAGGGCAAAGCCCAGGGTAATTGGTAGAAATGAGTTTGCACGTGTTAAGATACTTTTGCATCTCTGTTTGCCTGTCAGAGAAATGCCTGAAAAAAATGTACTTTTTTTTTTTCTTGCATGCATGTACTAATTCAAATCTAGTCCAACCGCTCAACTACACTTGGATTTACTACTTCTTTAGGTAACTTTGAAATACGAGCTGGTTTCTACAGAGAACAAGAGTCCTAGCCAGAATACAGCTTTAAGCATGTGGGGTTTTTTTATTTTTTTCAGAAGAAATTCTTGAGCTATTTTGCTTGAGAACTTTATGTGGGAAATGGAGTAAACTTGCATTGGATTATGAGAAATACACTCAACTTGCATCCCTAAACCTCAGTTGTAGGAGTTGTATCAATTTCTAGGCCAAATCTTGAAGGCTGGTGTTCACACAGGATTCTGAGTTTGTTGGATGAAGTAATAACATCTTATTTTGTCTTCAGGAGCACTTTCCTCACTGGCAGAATTACTGAGAGTCAGAGTGGTGTCTTGCTAACGTAATTTCATTATGGTTAGTGATGTGATTTAACATCACTGAAAATGCAAGGGCAGCCCATGAAACTACTAGCTGAACATTTTAATGTTGTATAAGCAAGGGGTGCACACTTTTGTTGCAGAAAAGTGTTCTGCCACAGTGACTGTCAGTATCCCTCTACCAATTTAAAACTACTTTTCTCTTAATATGCTAGACTTTGACATACTCTGAGAGAACTAAAAACGTTCTGGGGAGCATGGCTATTAAAAAAAAAACAACCCAAAAACATCATCTTGGTACAAAAATCCTTTTTGATGTTTTTCAAATATGGATCTTTTATGGCCCACACACTTTAAAGTATTTTTCCATCAGAGTTCTGGTTCTTAGTGATGACTATGCTAGCTTAAAGTTTCTGTATCCAGCCAGATACTTTCTCTTATTTCAAGGTAACCTTTTTCATTATACCTAACAAGTTGAGAACTTGAAACTAGTGATACCTTAAAGTTCCAACCGTAAGTCAAATATTAAACGTAATGATTTCTTTAGTTCATAATTACAACTGGACCGTATGTTCAGACCAAAGTCTCTTGGGTCCCTATGTGGAAGTAGCACAGCACCATCTCCACGATTGATGTAGTCTGTCCTTGACTGTTTTTTTGCTTGTTTGTTAGAATATATTTGTCACAATAAGGCCAAATGTTTTATGTGGTGAGCCAAGAGTACCTGCCTGTTCTCTCTCTATACTTCTAAAAAAGAAACTGGATTCCTGTCTCAACCAAGGAGTAAAATTCTGGAGCTGGATTCTTACTACTCTTTGGGAATGACCTTCTGTAGTTAAGTGTTAGTGCCCATATAGAGGTGAAGTGCAACTGCCTGTTTATTTTTATAAGCAGCAAACCTCTTATCCAAATTGGATTAACAGTGTTAGGAAGTAAAGTGTTGCTCCTCTCTAGATATGCTAAATCATGCACTGCCTGTGGGATTATGAAGGAAAGAAAAAGATATCATCAAATGCATGGGATTTCTTTTTCTCTGAGCTTTAACAAACTGGGAGCAGGTAGATGGTCTAACATGCAGAG
Organism: Urocolius indicus; assembly: GCA_013401255.1. NCBI lineage: Eukaryota > Metazoa > Chordata > Aves > Coliiformes > Coliidae > Urocolius > Urocolius indicus. The sequence continues at coordinate 54,943 of WBNH01009718.1, forward strand.
GAGAAGGACATGTTTGAACTTCGGCCCACTTGAGTTGCTGGCTGTAGGAGGTGATTAACATGCGAACTAATGTGTGCAAAAAGTTAGTTTTGTGTTTATATATAAATACAAGCTGTATTAGCATAAAAGCTGGTCACCCTTACCCTTTAAGGGACAGATTTTAGTGTTTCTGGCAATATTTCAGTATAACTTTATTAGAAACCTATTGCATATGCAAATCCATTCTTGTTCTTTTGATTCGTTGCCTAAAGTAACCTTTGTTCCGTACTTGAGCTCACACAACACTATGTAAAATATTCCTAAGAAGACACACTTGAACATCAGAAATACAGGAAACTGAGGTACTGAACCAGCCATTTATGTATAGGGTTGTAATATATTTGATCAGGCCACAATAAAAACCTGACACTTGGCTTGCAGAGAGTAGGCAGACCTCTGACAGCTACCAGAGTTATGTAGGTCATGTGCTTTTATATGTAAATGCTGGAGGTGATATGTTTAGAAAGGACCAGATTTTGAACCTTACATAAAGACTGTCCAAAGTTTGGAGTTGAGGAGTAGGAATATAATAAGATGGTACTTTTATTAGCAATTACTTGAGTGATGTTCAGGAATGAGCTGCAGTCTTGGAACGTTGACGTGCAGAGGTGAGGAGTGTGGAGGTTATCCCGCACTACTTTAACTGGAATTGCACATGAACTATAGTTGAAACGGTGTTTCAACTATAGCAATGGTGTGGTGAAGAATTTAGGATAAAGCAGAGGGAAACCATGTTGGATAAAATTGGCTTTTGTGCTTCATGACTTCTCTGAGGGAAAAGGTACTTGTCTTATTCCAAGATATCCATTTGTGTGATGTTAAAGTTGAATAGAAACTGTACTGAATGCGTTTTAAATTTTGCCTGTTGTAGATATTTTCCTAGACTGTTGAGTGTGGGGAGCCAGGCAGTTAGAACTGAATTTCTGTAACTGAATACCTTTCCTGGCTTTTTTTTCCTAATAATCTATGTGAGATGTTTTTCATCGTTGAAAGTGAGACGAAGATGCATTAATACTTCTACAACTGTCTGTCTTAACTTTCTCTGAAGAAGTCCATGACCAAATAATCGAGCGCTGTGGGAATGAAAACTTTCAGGTAGCACAGGTTCAGCTAGTTCTGCTAGAAGGCACCTTCAAAGTTTTGCAAGCAGGAAAACTATGTCTTGGAAATGAATTCAAATGAGGCTTCCCTTTTATTTAAGGAAAAACATAATACCTGAAGCTCAGTGAATAAAAAAAAAAAAAAGCAGAAAGCTTTTCTGAAGAAGTGTTTGTTCATAGCCTAGGTTAATTCAACTTTCACGTAGGATATTTGGCTTGCAGAGTTTTTAAGATCCAGCAATGTTCTTGGAGAACTTGAAAATAATTTCTTACAATAGCTGTTTCCAGGTACCTGGGAAACTCAAATTTACTGTCTTGGAAAGAAGCCTGGTACAACTGCATCTGCATGTTCCTGACTTAGCAGATGGTTTATATCAGTTTGACCTTTTGGAAAATGACTGTTTTCTTGAGAATGATGCTTTACCTGTCATCCTCTCTCTTGGATTTTATTTTTTTGGAATACAACATGTCTGATGCTTCGGGCTGTTCTTAAGAAGCCAAGTGAAGGACTGTCTTAAGAACAACTCAATGTCTTAGCTTGGGCAACAATTTCTGTGTATAGGATTCTGTAGTGTTGCTGCTGAACTGCTTATTGGGACACATTTCTCTTGTGAAGCTGTTATAAAACACAGAGTATGTTGTGGATCTCACCCTTTGAAGTGTTTAATCAGCCCAAACAATCTTTGGTGTGGCTACAGCAAGCTCTCTGCAGTAATTTTTGCCAATTATTGTATTTTAAGCAAATGTTGAATCAAGCAGTCACAGGAAGGCTGAGAACAAACATGAAGTTCCATACTGGTCTACAAGCATGTTTGTCATCTGCAGTTCTCCAGCATTTGGTACTCCTTTCCTGTTCCCTGAGAGAATCTGCATCTTGAGAGGCTGTTTAATACCTAAAGATCCCTGTCTTCTGTAGTAATACTTTGCTATCTGGGAAGCCAACTCCTGCTTTCAGCAGGAGGTTGGAATAATGACCTCCTGAACTATCCTGTGGTTCTGTGAAGTTCCTGATGAGGAAAGGAATTGACTCGGCCTCTTGGAAAAGCAGCAGCATGTTAAGAGTCAGTAGTTGTGCTGTCCGGTAGGTACTTCTTTATTCCTGCCTGAGATTCCTTCAGCTCATAGTATGATTCATTTTGAAATCTGTGCTCAGTCCAAAGATCAGAAATTTTACGTGTGTTTTTCTTGGTGGGATCTCTTCCCTAGGAAGTTGATAATACTGAGTTGATACAGTGCTGAAAGCTATGTGTGCTAACTAAAGCAGAGATCAAATTGAAAACAGAGGACCAATTGGGTTTTTTTCACTCTGCAGGGTTGGATAAGCATTGATGGTAACATGCTGTCCTTGAATAGAAGAAGGACTTCCCTGGTGTACCTGAGGAGAAGACAGAGAAGGATCTAAGGGTGGAATAGGACTTTGTAAGAAATGCTCATCAGATTTTTGTCATGGGAAATGCCTCCCTGCAGCATGATGATTTGCCTCTCTGTAACTAGGCTACTGCAGCTTCAGCACCGAGTTACCCAAGGATCACCATGGTGGTTGGATGACAGACATTTTAGAGTTGGCAAATCCCTTGGAAGGACAATTTGCTGTGCCTTAAGATCTTGAGATTCTATTTAAGTTTTTTTACTCAGCTGTCCTGCAAATCTAATTAGCCTCTCATACCCCTTCCAGAAGTGGTCAGTGTGAAAGAGTTCATGAAGTACCATTTGCCTTTCATATTACAGAAGCTTGAGATGCAGAGAAGTGTTCTTCTCTGAAAGCTGTAGCTATAACAATGGACCTTTGTTTGCTTAGCCCTTACAAGACTTTTCTTCTTGCCACAAGGCAGCACACAGTAAGGCAGGGGATTAGGTCATTTCCTTCCCTCCTCCTCTTCCTGCAGATTATTTGATTACCATTTCTATTGTGTACTCTAATTAGCATGTTCTTGGCTTCAGACTGCTTCCCCCTTCATCTCTTTAAAACACTCTAGTATGACTTTATTAACTGTATAACATGGGAACTCCTTGCAGAGATTACATGTGACATAACACAATGAAAGATTAACAAGGCTGGCAAATCAGTAATCTTCTTTCCTTTCTTCTTCCTTCCATCATATAGCTGAGGTTAACCTTCTGGGAGCTTCCCAAAAGTGTTAATGCTTTGTAATGCGTGAAATATTTATCTTTTTTTTAATATCATTTCCTTTGATCAGAGTTCAGCCACTGACTTAATGGGGAAACAGAGTTAAGGTGGTGTATAGTGCGTGTTCAGCCTTTGGTATTGAGTATACAAATATACTTCCCCCTTGGGAACGTAACAGATCGTAGTCTTCCACATTTTTGCTCTTTCTCGGTGTTTCCTTTAGTCTCTGTTTCTCTGTAGCCTGTCTGCAGCAATTTCAAGCACTTACTCTGTGTGAGGGGTTTTGCTAAATAAAATTCTCAACAGACATGTTTAAAATGTTCATCTTGAAATCCAGCAGTCATCTGCTGATCAAGTTAACTCTGGTATCGAGAGCTTGCTGTTGATTCCTTGGCTCTCTGCATACCAGAGGTCACAGCATTGCCCTTTGGCCCCTATGTGCAAGGCTGTCTTTTTAACTGATACAGTGGAAATGCTTTTCTTTTCAAAGCTCATTTTGAATGTCATGTGAAATCACATAATTATATCAAACTGTACGACATCTGCTTCTGAGTCAGGTAGAAGAACATGATGATACAGCCCTTTATTTCTTTAACAACTTCAAGGAAAGAACCTCCCCTGCAGTTAAGCATCACTTCATGAAATTAGCAGTGATATCTTGAGCTACGAATTTCATTGTTTTAGTCTGGCATGGTCGACAGCATCTCTGCTCCAGGAAAAGTCTGATAGCTTGCCTAGCGACAGCATGCTTGAGGCATTTGCTTCTAGTCTTCAAGACAGAGTGTGGTTCTTGTGTGGAGTGGAAATCATTAAACTCTTTTCTTAAAAGACAATGTTGACACAAGAACGGATGAGTAAACATGGACAGAGAAATGCAGTAGTTCAGTCTCAGAAGGGTGAGATTCACAGGCAGCCACATAGCTTTGTGGCTAAGTGGCAACATAAACCCTCAGAAAATTCCTTTGAAATGGGACACCATTAGCTATAAAAAGGGCATTATGTGGTATATTTGCCCGAGAGCAGGAGGCTGTGCCCCAGAATACCATAGGTATAAAAGCAGGTTAGAGATAAGGGTTGTTATCTGTGGAAGGCTGGGTTGGGCAGTAGAAAGGCATAGCCACCTGCAGTTTCTCCCTCAGAGCGGCTGCAACATAAAGTAATCCACACGCTTATTAACCTGCACTGTGAACAGTGTCATCTGTAAACTGAGAAAATAAAGGAACTCTAGAAGCAAATTAGTCCTTCATTCTGAAAAGCAGAACTTAAGCTTTTGACACAGTGCAACTCGAGTGTTAGGCCTTGTGTGAGAACAGTAATGCAACACAGAAGTGGTCATACTGATGTAACTTATCACTACAGTTAAGTACCTGAACACAGAAGACCTTTTGTGCTCTTGTTGCTTTATCTCTGTGTTGATATTAATGCAGTTCTCAAGTGGTTTTCTTAGTTGTTTTTTTTTTTTTTTTAAAACAAAAAACCAAAAAAACAAAACAAAAAAAATCTGAACAAACAAACCCAAACCTTTAGCCCTAATTAAAACAGCATTAAAGCTGCTGACTTTGTATAGGCCAGGGCAAAGTGATGGGGAAGGTGGGATTGGGTGACTCTTCTACTGCAGTAAAAGGTGCCATTTGAAGGTTCTGCCAAGTTATCATTGGAAAAGCTAGATTCACGTGCCAGCAGTGTGAGGCTGTTGATTTTTGGCAGGGAGGAAGGCTCAACTTTAATCTCAAGATGTGGCTTGATGGGTCCCTAGCTTTACTGATTGATTCAGAAGGTCCTCAATTGACTGCGATACAGAGGATTTACAGAGTGAGGACAAGAGAATACCTGTGCACTGATGTTTATTCAAGCACTTCTCAGTGTTCACCAGCTGTGGCTCAGTCACTTCATGGAGTTCAAAAGGATATCTTTGTGCTTAGCATCCTATGGGTACTTTTATTGTCCAGACTATCCTATGGCGGGCAAGGTGTTCTGCATTTGAGTTTTCCGGTAGGTGACAAGATCCTGTAACAGGACAGCCTTACGGTATTACTTAGGGAAAGGTGGGCTGTGGAGTACAGGTTGAGGGGAATAAAAACAGGTATGCATTTGCCACATTATCAGCAGGGAAGCTGAGTTGTGCAGAGCTGCAACTCGTGCTGTGTTACGGTATCATGAACAAAAAGCTCATTTGGCGGTGTTTGAGTGCTGCTGAGTAATGCCTCTGCCTTCCCGCCTTCGGTTCTGCTGGTACGACTGCGTGGCCGTGCGTGAGCTGAACTGGGAGACGGATCCAGCTGAAAAAACAACCAAACAGGTTAAACTGACTTAGAAAAACATGGATAGATCAGGGAAACCAATCCATAAAGAAGCGGGAGCAGTAGTCACCTGTAGAGCTTGATCTCAAATGTCAGCCTGCATATACATTGCCTGAGTCAGGGTAACCACGCACACCTCCCTGGCCCACTACAACTGTGATGTAAAACTTGATACAGAGATTAAGCTACCGTGTCATCATGCTTGCAGTAACCTGGGAGTATTTGCATGAGGCATTTTAAGAGGTGGTAACTTGGAAGCTGTGGGAACTTGATCACCCTTTTATGGCTCAGACATTTAAATCAGCCCATCCGATGGCTTGATGCAGTGATTTCAATGTTAGTGAAATAAGGAATGAGCTCAGAAGCTGGCGCGTGCAGATTTGCCTTTCTAAACATGCATCCTACAGGAATGAGCTGTTGGAGCATCACTGGCCATGGGAGTCCAGTACACACTGATGATGTCTGCGGGTGTATCTTGTCTTGTCTCCAATTCTGTAGTATTAGTGAGAACAGGGATAGCAATGCCTGAAGAGTTTCTACTGGTTTAAATCTTATCTGTATGAAGAAATCATTTTTTGTGTGGGAGGTGAGGAAAACTAGCTGGGCTAATAAATGACGATTAAAAAAGAAATAGAAGAAGAAAGAAGGTATAGTGTGCATGGGTACAGTTATGTAAGAGAAGCAGAGAAGGAAATAGATCGACGTTTCTCAGAGAACCTCATCCACAAGAGCTGCCAGGAAATTGAGCTGCAATATCGTTCTCAACACACCCTTCACTTCCTCTTTTCCTTTTTGAGGCCAGAGATGGATGAATTTGTGGAGCGGGGAGCGGGATGCAGACTCTGACTCCAGCCAATGGTGCGTGGCGCAGTGGTGTTTACCTAGCTTACGCAAGGCAGAGCCAGCCCCTCTTTAGTCAGAAGACACTACCCACTGCTTAAGTAAAAGCACAGAGAGCAGAGGCACTCAGTCTGGCAGTTGCTGGGGGTTTTAAAGGAGTTGGTGGATTTCAGCTGGTTTGAAACAAGATTTAAGAGGTGGATTGTTTCTTCTCTGCTGTGTGGAAATACCGAAAGGACAAAAAGATACTGGTAAGTACTCTGCATGCCATCGCTTTTCCCTTCCAGTGTTGTATTGTTTCAGTCTCTCTTCTAAAAGCCTCCTTGGTTGCATTTTTTTAGTGAGAAGTTGAAAGATAGTTCAGTGATCTAGCTGAAAGGAAATCTGTGAACAGGCAGTGTGTCTGCGGGCTGCTCTTCCACCTAAAATAAGACAGACGTTCAGAGTGCATAGTATAATAATTGCTTCTTGTTTGTAAAAAGTGTCAGTCGCTTCCCATTTTTAGGGTGCAGAGCGAGATGCTTTGAAGCTGTCATTGTTGCTTAAGGAAATCACGCCAAGGGGAGTTTCTCATAGGGCTACTAAATGTTTGTGTTGTCTCAACCAAAAAAAAAGGCTTTAAATGTAATCGTAATTCTTATTTTTGCAAAATGCCACAGTGTAGTATGTGAAGAAAGATTTGGTGTAATACAGATGCCTATTTAGCTGATACTTTGGTACATACACTGCTTCATCTGGAGGTCAGTGGCTCATAAAAAGCAAAAAGGTAACGTTCAGGTCTGTAGAACAACAAATTATTGTGGTTTCCTGCAAGCACAGGGTACTCAGCTGTATATGCTAGTTCAAGTGCCTTAGTCAGTAGGTTTCCCTGGATTCAGTCATCAAAGCATTAGAAGCTTTTGGACAGTTGGGTCTCCTTGTTTTTAAGGTAGTGCTATGTAATTTGTCTGCAGGCAGTAAAGAAGATAATTTTAAAGGATCCTGACTGCAGAGTTCTATATCAGAACTGTACTTTGTACAATGTGGGAAAAGTTCATTGTTTTCCTGCTTGTGCTTTTGCAAGGCACTGAAGATACAAACAGGTCGTGCTAGGGCTAATGAACACCTTATATTGTATCAGCGTGCCTCTGGCATATTGTTTTATGGCTTCATGCATTACAGGTGATATAAACAATCTTCATTGATAACCTGAATACGAAATAAAACCTGTCGCTTTTTAATTGAACCTAGAGTGTGTAGTAACAGCTGAAGTACAAGTACAGCCAAAACTCGTGTAAAAAGCTGGAAATCAATCTTCTGAAGTAGCTCGCGTGAATAACTTTCCCAGGTAGCTCAGCTGCGTGAGCAAGTACAACCTGTGGCATTTGGCCCTCGTGCTGCAGGGGCTGTCAGTGGAGGAGCTTTGCCTCGTGCGAGGTCGTGCGCATCATCACTGATATATCCGAAAGATGACGTGGAGGACATGGGTGGTAAGGGGGTGTAGACTGCATGTAAATGTAGCAGTTTAACTGGTGAAGAACTTTCTGGGCTAATTAAGGTTATAGATAATATTGCGATGACAGCTTTAAAATAGACACCTTGTGCTAAAAGACAAATGTTTTTTTGGCTTCCCACGCGCAGTCTGAATTACATCATTTATAACCTGTAGGAGGCTATCGTGGTTTCCTCAGGAGAGGATCAGCTGTTACTTTTTTTTTTTTTGTAACTGTAAAAAAATACTGGATTAGGTTTTTTTTCCAGGGGAATGTTGTCAGAGTTCATTTTTGCCAGTCTGTTGGAGTGGATCATTAGCAGTTACATATACCTTTTTCAGTTTTAATACACTCAGCCACATTCTCATCCCATTGACAGCAGTTCAGAATAATAGGACTGAAGTCAGCAGAGGTCTGATTGAAATCAGGCCCCTATCCTTAGATGATTTTTTTTCTGTCCTCTGAACAGAAGTGCTATTTTTGAGCAGTGTCATAAAGTACACGTTTTCATACAGGTGCCTATAATAGAAGTCTTATTCTAGAATACTTTCCTTGTTCGTTGAACAAGATTGCATGTCCTCACAGCACTGTTCCTGACTTGCCTAAAACTGCTGAGAACTGCTCAGGCTTGCTTCCGAGGTTGAAACAGAACTTGAAGTAGGACACAGGGTGCCAATCCAACTAAAACTACTGTTTCTTAGGTGGAAAACGTTAGCTGTAGCCTGGTACAAAGCAATAGATTTGGTTTTGTGTATCAACTTAATGCCCTTTTGAAAGTGTCTACAGGCAACATGTTCCTTTATTGTGTGTGTGTGCTGTGACTCTTGCATGACTTGTTTCCAGCATGACCAGCCTACTAATAGCACATGTCTGTGGTAAACAGATGATTTCATTCTGGGAGGACACTTTAAAAACCCCTCTACAGAGATTTTAAAGATACTCTTAAGGTACAGCAGCAGATGGTTGTGCTGTTTCACGTTTGGTATCCTGTGTAGGTGACACTGCTTGCTTATTTCAGAGCTTGGCCTTGACTTACTTTCAGTGCTTTCATGTCATAAGAGTCTTGTGTCTACGGTGGATCACTAAGCTTACTCAGAGGTTGTAAAAGAAAAGGCAAGTGGTGTAGACTAAGGAAAGAATAAGCATGAAACAGGATTGATCTTCCATGCTCCCGAGGCTTACACTTTTTTTCTTTTTGGTGCTCCTGTTTCCTAGAAAGAAGAAAATTAATTCCTCTTCCTTAGAAAGGTTAAATGGGGCTACTGATCTGAAGTGATAGTGCTATTTGAATATTTTAACACCTGCATTGCTGTAGCTTTCCTTTGTGTCTGTAGTGAAGGAAGCGAGCTGTAGCCAGAATCTGCCTAATCTTGGAAGTGAAATATAGAAACTGCTGAACTGAAAAGTTCCAGGTAGGTGTGTGAAGGGAACGTGAGCTTGTATTTAACTGGAAGCTGGAGGAAGTGTGATAACTATGGTTGGTAAACAGACTTTTCTGTGCATTCTTTTACCTAGGTGATTGCTTGAGTAAAAACTAGCTTAATAAAAGCTTGCAAAAAGCTTCTTAGGAAAAATAGTTAAAAGATAATAACTTTCTAGTGGTGACTGAACCATCATGAAGAAGAAAGGGATTTCTTAATCTTAGTCTCAGCTGGCAGAACCACAGTGATGCAAGAAGCTGATTGTTGCTTGCACCGGTGGAGGTCAGCAGTAACATCACTGATGTTTTTTGTGAAATCTGGCAGCCTGGACTTTGAGGGGACTTGTAATCAAACAAGATTACAGCCTGCTGGGAATTACTTTGGGTTGTGGGCTTTTTTACTTTTCCCTCTCATTGCTTATTGCCTCTTCCTTCTTGCTTGCAAATGTCCTCATCTTGAGAGACTAGTATTCAGCATAGCTTCTTTGTGTCTTACAGAGACTTTGATACTCTTGTCCTTTAAATCTATAAATCAAGGGTTTTGCCTTTGAAAGGGTGGGATAAAATCATAGAAAAGAATATGCAGCACTGAAACACTGTGTGTGTGCTCAGAGGAGTTTGGTTTCTGATCTTGCAGTTGCAAGATTGCTGGTGGAAACAGGAGTGCTAAAGAGCACAAGGAATGCACTATTCAATGTGAGTTCTTTGTCTGAAGAACAGTAGTATTTGGATTCAAAACCCCATAAAGCTATAGACAGTAATGTGTAAGTCTTAAGAGAGTAAGGATAAAATTTTAATTGCCAGTGGAGTTGCTCAGAATTTATGTCTAACTGATCAAAAGTGCACCCAAGGTGCATGTATCAGTTGCTGCATAAAATTGTGTGGCTTCCTAAAATTAGTTGTATTCCTGTATTCAGGTTGGAGGGTTGTCTGGTCCAGTCCTCCTACTCGGAGTGGGGCTGGACTGCCTTAGATCAGGCTGTTCAGGGCCATATTCAGCTGAGGTTTAAACATCTCCAAGGATGGAGATCCAACATGCTCTTTGGATTGGTCTTTTTCCCTAATAGCTAATCATGATTTTCCTTTTGTTGCTTGTTTGTTGCCTCATGTCCTGTCACTGCATACCTGTCAGAAGGACAGGGGTATATTTTTTTTTTTCCCTATCCCCCCCGATTTAACAGAAATTTGCTGAGGGAAGAGCTATATGTGAGAATGAAAACTCCAAACCTTACAAGCTGGAGATATAGAACATAAGATAATATAAAAAAATTAGGGATAGGGAAGTCCATTTTTTTTCACCTGAATCAGCATATTATTTTAATATACTCCTTGACAGAGGGCTTCTTTTTATACTGTGAAAGTCAGATTTTTATGCAGCATTTGAGAAAAGGGCTAGTCTGGCGCTAGCTACCGTTGCTAGCAGCCTATAATGCTGGCTCTGTGTTTAGAAAATGATGGTAATTTATTACAAAGAGACTTTTATTCTAGTATTTTTAGCTCACAGCCGAGTGTTTAATGAATCTCTGCCTGGGCTCATTGAATTTATGTTCTCCCCTCCCCCTGCCCCATTTTAACCATTAAGATGCTGCTGTTCTTGCTGCAATTCCAAAAGCTCTACTTGTCTAATTAGAGAACTTATTCACAAGGTGCTGTGCCTTAGTGCAGACAAGATCTGAAGACTTTCTGTAGAAGGCACCCAAGACTAGTCATGTATGAGTCTCATGATCAGGCAAGACAGCTGAGTGCTTAGGGATAGCTAGTAAGCTAAAGCTCATAGTACAAGACAAACCAAAATTCACTGTATCTATCCCACTGCTGAAAGTGGCACATTCAGTGGAGGTGGAACTCTTCAGTTACTCTGAAGCATGGTTTGTGAGATCTTCTCAGCCAACAGTTTGTTCCTAGGTTCAGAAACTAGTGTTTGAATGTGAGGAGGAGTACAACGATATGGCTTTTCTACTTGAAAGTAATAGGAAGTCTGTGGCTTGCTTTGTGCCATAGCAGTCTTTGCTTTCTGTGACTCAAGTGAATACTGAAGAACAAGAACACTGTCGAGAAAATGGGTTTCCATTCCTAAAACATGTATGTTGTACTAATTACTTTTTTAGGCGTGCTGAATTTTGTATATGGTTGAGTTGATGCTATGTGGTCTTATTAGTTGTGAAAGTGATGTATGCAGCTCATAAAGGTTGTGAGATGCATATTCATTTTAAAAATCAAGTTCAAGTATTCAAGCCATGCTTTTGAAAATGTGTGAGCAAGCTCTTCTGCTAATGATAGCTCTCGATTTCTAACTCTTGAACCTTCCTCAAGTCAAGTAAGAAGTGGGTTTCCATCATATGTGCTGGTCCCAAAATAAACTTGTGTGGATTTCTTTAAATACGAAACAAAAAATAGTTTAGCATTAAGAGGGAGCTGAGCATTACATGTTGGACACTTTCTTCTTTATACTAAGACTTTCTAGTTAACGTCTTGAATTGCTGAAGTTTGTCACTTGAAACTGGTCACTCTTATGGTTTCTGCACAGGTCTCTCTTAGGAGGACACTGGCCACCTGTTCAGATAACTCTTAGAGTCTCCTTTAACTGTTCATGTGGAATTACTTCTAATGAGACTCAGAAGCTGACTCTGACTGGGAGATTAATTTTTTTTTTTTTTTTTTTTAGCTTTCCCTGGGATGAGCTGCTCAGATCTCTCTTTTTTTCCCCTGCCATGGCATTTACTATGCTATTTCTTAATGGGTAGTGCTATAGATTTCACAGCAGTATTTCTTCTGAGTTGCTAAATGTCAATTCAAAGGACAACCATTATGTATTCTAGCAAAGAAACGTGAAGCATCCCAATGGCTAAACTGAAATTAGTGGTATGTGGAAAAGACTGAATTGCAGGAGAAAGGCTACTGAGGAGATCAATAATCAAGTAGAAAACAGATTAATCATTTGGGAAGGAGATAAAAACACGAGGAGCTGATTTTAGAGGACAATATATTAGCAACTGTAATGCAAAAATCTTAAAGCAAAAGAAATGCTGAAGCTTGCAGTAAAAATTAAATACATTTATAACCTTATTTTTATGTACAGATAAATACTTAAGATTTATACTCACTTTTTAACTAGAAATACTTCAGAAAGGAGATGTGGCTAGAGAACTAAGCACTATTAAACACTAGGAGCTAGATAAGTTCAGTAATAATGTCAGTAAATCACCTCTGCAGTGTCTTACAAGGCACATGGTTTCAGAGGACTGGTGGCGTGGTCTCCAAGGCTAGGTTGTGATGCCAGGAGGCAAGGACGATCCCAAATGGCCCTAGCAAATGTGAAAGTTGTGAACACTGTTGATGTTGTGGGGCTCCATTTATCAAATGGGACCATTTCCACTTCTATGTGTTACATGACTGCCATGAATGGAGTTTAAGGCCACGCTTTCATTTTAGAATTTGAAAGGCAAAAGTTTGGGCCTCAGCTAGACCAGCGAGTACCCTCACTATCCCAGAGAAGTTACTCCTACACAGGGGTCAGCAATCTAATTGTTCAGAGCAAACTATACAGCTTTATACTCCCCTATGCTGTTCTTGGTGTTGCTGCGTGAGAGATGGAGACAGTTGGATCAGTGTAAAACACTTTCTACAGCAGCTAAATGATGGATACCCTGAGGCTTGCACCTGGATAGCTGCCTGGTGAAAATCCACACTACTTCCAATGCAACAAGAAAGACATTGATGTACATGTCATGTAGATGGGACACACTCTTCACAGTAGTGTTGTGCAGATCGGGGTTATTAGTGTGCTCACACCTCTAGCAGTGAGTCAGGATACACTTGTGATAATGTTATATGTCTACTAACCACAAATACACTCTTCAGTTAACTGCTTATTTTGAGAACTATGAAATCCACTGTACCTAGACTTCAAAGCAAATGAAAAGAGATTTGGCAAATAATGAGAAATGGAAGGAGACAGAAGTTCTGGTTTAGCTTCCTGGTTGTGTTCCGGAGGCATTGCAGCAAAAGTTCGTAGGCCAGTAAGATGTATTTGTGTGAAGCCCTTACAAATATGTGGGATAGCATGCAAGAAAACACAAAGGAGCATACTGAGTTTTGTGAGAGTTCTGTCAGCTGATTGCAGGTGAGGAACGACCAAGGAATGTTTTGTCAGAGCTTCAAACAGCCTACCATCAGCTTTTTTCTTTATCGAGCAAATGCTCTGTTGGGTAGGCTTTCACTATAGGAAGGTCAGAGGTGGTTTGAGTAGGTCAGATGTATCTGAAAATGTTACTGATGAGACGCTGTAAAAAATACCTGTGTGAACTGTTCCTCGAAGCAGAAGTGTAACAAAAGACTGTTCTCATTAAAAATTATGTGAAATTCTCTCAGGAAATCTTCAGACAGCTGTTTCTCTCACTTGTGTCTGTGGTTAAACATGAGAGATCACATTGCACACCTCAAACTTGTATAGTAGACTCACTATGAAATTGTTATACAACTTCCTTCTGTCTGCAAGTCCAGAAGTTTCTTGGAAACTTCTGAATTAGCTGTGTTCCATGAAAACTTATACCTTTCTAGCTAATGGACTGGTCTTGTTTTGTTGTGCTGTTTTTTCTTTAAATTTAATCCTTACCTGACTCTCCTTGATAGTTGAACCAAACCTATTAAATGAAGCTGTATACCATTTATACTAAAAATTAGCATGAAGGAAAACTGCTATGGATGTTTTATCAAGGCCATGCTGGAATTTTCTACATGTACTTGTGGGGTTGGGGGGGGAGGGGTTGTGATCTGGTAGTTCTTACAGGCAATTAAGTCTTAAATTATGTGGGTTGATATGTATAATTAAATTTATTTCAGGCAAATCCAAACTATGGGAAAGAGAAATGTGATGGCTGTGTGGGTTTGTATAATTGATGGATTCGGGTCTATTCTCTTACACTTAATTTTTATCTTTGTTTTTACAGGAAATAATGAAAAAAGTGTGCCACAACTCTTGATCAAAGACCTGAACTTTGAGAAGAAGTCATTAGCTAAGCTCATGTTTTCTCCTGATCAAGAAAATCATCCATCAAAAGCACCAGTCAAATATGGTGAATTGATTGTATTAGGGTAAGTGTATCTTGGAAGTGAGAACGAAGGTAGAATTTCAGGGTGCTCTTAAAGCAAATAAAATGCCGGTTGCTGTGAGATGGGCCCACAACTTGCCACCTGAACTCCCTCTTCTGCGATGTATCTAGTGAGTTTGTGACTAAACCTGTTCTTTGGTAGCTGATCTCTCATGTATGGGAGGGAATAGAGGGAGCACTGCCTTCTTCAGGGGCAACCAGGCTTTAAATGTTGCACTGCAGAATGCATACTTCTTGGTGATAGTGTGAGCTTGGAGGTAGGGCTCTCAACACTTCAGTAGATTTAAGTTGATTTTCAGCTCTTGTGTGCTTCCCAGGGAAGCATTTCATGACAAAGGCAGTTTATGAAGAGTATCCCAGTTGGTTCCAGGTCAGGCCAAGACAAACGACTGTGATAATGTGAAAGGAAAGGTTTCCTAGGACTTCAAATTTGAAGTAAAATAAAAGGAATTTTTAAAGAACATAGTAAGAGACTGTAATATCCAAGTGCAAGCAAAAGATTTTAATAAAGCAAGTGTGCCATCTGGCTTGTTTATGTTGATATGTTCAAAGTGAGGTGATTTTTCTAATGGGTTAAATTGGAGTCTCAAAGAGCAGCAGAATATATTTACAGATATTAATTTCAAAGATCTCTAAAGTACTAGTTCTGTACTGGGATTGGTTAGTATTTAGAATGTTTTGCTTGCAGTATGAACACATCATTTAAAGGTAAAGCTACAGATAGGCATGTAACCTTACTTTAAGGTTTGAGACCTGAGCTTCTTTTGCTTGTCAAATAGGATCTTTGAGATTAATCCAGGTAGCATTCCTTGCCCTACAAGCTTTGTGTGTACGTGCTGTAATTCTGTGGGCAAGTTTCAATGTGGTGTTTATCAGTTCTCAGATTTAAACATGGTTAATTGGAAATCTGTACTTCTTAATACCTTACTAATTAAGAAGACTTTGTGCTTAGAATGGAAGTTCTAGTGGATCTGTATCTAGTGAGAAGCCAAGTAAGACAGGAAGATGGACTTTGTTCTTTTTCTGTGTTTTTGACAGGTACAATGGGTCTCTCCCAAATGGAGATAGAGGAAGAAGAAAAAGTAGGTTTGCCTTATTTAAAAGGCCCAAGGCAAACGGGGTGAAACCTAGTACTGTGCATATTGCCTGTACCCCTCAAGCAGCAAAGGTAAGCTCCATTTGTCTAGTTCAGCCTTAATTCCCCTGTTGCTGTCTAAAGAGTTCCGTGAAGTCGGTGCTGTAACGCTGAGATGAAATGATGTAAAAAGCATGAAGTTCTAACTGCAAAAAGAGTGGTTCATGTTTAGCCAAGGTTTTTTGACACCTGTCAGGGTTAGCAAGAAACTGGTCAGCAAAACAAATCTGGTGCCCAGTCCTTGTGTCCACAAAGAAAAGTGTTTATTTTTGAAACATGAATGTTCAGGACACAAGCTAGTCCTGTACAACACTTTCTGGTTTGTTTTCCTTCTAAACTCACTACAGCCATTTGTTCTAGACTTCCTGTTTTTATAATCACTCATGCTTCAGGGCTAACGTTGTTCACGTGAAGCTGACTTTTAAATGATCCTTTGCCAAAGCTCTGTGCACACTTGCTCTTCCATCCAATGGGTAGGAGTTCCTTGGGGATAGGGAGATGTGGGTTTTGCAGGGCATGTTTTATAAGGCTTGCAGTCAATTTCAGAGTTCTCATTAAGAAGCAGTAAAGGAATGGCTTAGGTCCTGAAATTGAATTGTATTTCATGTCAAAACTAATGTACTACACAGCTAAGGTATTACCATGAAATACTTCTCTATTGTGGCTATTCAAGTGTATATGCAATTATGTTCAATAACAGATGGAGTGTTTCCACAAAGAGCAATGGAATTTGAGAGTGCTTAGTGGTTGTTTAGAGATCTCCAGTGTCAAAATCATGCCCTGAAATACAATAGTCTGAAGTATTTGACTCCCTAAATACCTTGACATCTAAGAGTATTGATTTCTAAATTCAGGGAGCGACACACAGTTTTCCAAAATCCAAAGCACTTTTCTAGCCGAAGTTCCAGTAATAGAATTACTTTAATAGGAGATCTGTGAAAAGAACATTTATTTTTGATAATTCTTTATGGTCTTCAAGTAAGTGCTATTTAGAAGCACTTTTTAGAAGTGTGTTTCTAGTAGGTAGCTGCAGGATGAAAATCAAGAGTAACAAACTGAAACCTACATTACTTTGCTACAACTTAAGCAATCTGTGCTGAGTTTCTCCACTTTACTCTTTACCACTACTACTTATTACAGTTTGTGAACCTGCTTCTGCAGGGCGGTTGGACTAGATGACCTCTAAAGGTCACTTCCAACCCCTACCATTCTATGATTCTATGGTCTTAGTAATCAGCACTAATTTTAGTATGAATTCAGATCCTGTTTTTAGAATGAAGTCCTTAGGTTTTTGTCTTTGCTTTGCTGTTGAAGTACAGGCTGAGAAGGCCACAAAGGTGTTACATTCAGTTTTAGCCTCTGCACTGAGCTGTTTTGTTCTCTTATGTCAAGGCCAGTGTTGTTTTAACATGAAGCATGACTAATAATATGTCTTGGTTACGTGGATTTTGTTGCAGCGTGCGGTGAAGAGACCAGTTTGGTCTGTTGCTGAATCAATCCTGCAGCTTTTTTAATGGCTAGGACTGGTTTTTGTGAAGTTAACTGAAGGTGTGTCACTAACAACCATCCGCCTTAATGCATTAATTGAACAGAACAAGAGCCTAGTTGTATATATTACCTACTTCATTGCTGTATCCAGTAGAGCTGTTGTTCAGTGGTTCAATAATACTTGGCATTTTTTCCATAGGCAATAAGTAATAAGGACCAACACAGCATATCCTACACTTTGTCTCGGGCCCAGACAGTAGTAGTTGAATATACACATGACAGCAACACAGATATGTTCCAGGTACGTGAAATAAATATGGTATATAAATGTACTATTGCTTCTGGTAGTTACTAAAATGTCATCCTCTCAACAGGTGTTTTCCCTCAGACCCAGAAGTTTGCATGTGTCACTTTACTGTTCAGAGACTCTGTTCGTTCCCAGGGCTGTCGTGTGAGCAAGGTTGGATATCTGGGCATCTCTTTAAGGCTTGGGCAGAAGCGAAAGTTGTTTCTTTGTGACTAATGCACAAGATGATGGTTCTGTTTGATGATTGCTGGTCTGCAAGTCACGTAACCTGTCTCTTAGTCCTTCCTTGCAAAAAGAAGAATGAGGTGCACAGTTCTCTTTAAGCACTTGGAACTTGGCATCTAGCATTCACTGAGGGATTTGAGATCAGCCAGTTGGAGATGGGGTAGAAGAAATACAATGCAAAAATACAGGAAAGCTTTTGATACAACTAATATGAAAAACACCCCTGATTCCTTTAAGCAAACCTAGAGGTGCTGGGAAATGTCGAAGAGGGGAGACCCAATTCTGATGTGTTGGCAGTTCAGAGCGACTTTGCTGCAGTTCCTGTATGTATGAGAAGGAACCACAAACACGTTTGCAGCTGTGGTGTGGGCTCAGATCTTCTAATTGTTTCCTGTTTTTCTCAAAAGGGTTTTGTTTGGTTGGTGCTTTTGTGTATGTGGCTGTGTGATTTGTTCCTTCTGATTCCTGGGCTGATCTTGTGCTGATTTTATTTTACTTCTTGTCACTGATTTATGCCAAGGAGTTTTGCTGTCACAGCATTTGGCTGTGACGCTACTGTGAGGTCTAAGGAGGCGGGAGGTTGTGGTAAGTGGTGGAAGAAGCTGCTATGCAACTGCAAATACCTACAACAGAGCAAAAGAGCTGTAACGAACTAACTGCAGCATAAGCTATTGTTTGTGTAAGTGTTCTCTCTTCAGGCATGCTGTGGCATGTATGCTGCTCTAAAATTGCCACTGGCAATCCCTGTGTAGTGATGGGTTATCCTGCCTAGGAAGCAATAGGAAAATACTTTCTGACAAAGCAGTTTCAGTCTCATGAAAGCTCTCCAGCCTTCACCAAAAAAAAAAAAAAAACCCACTTCACGGTTTTGAGTCTCCTGCCCAGCAGTTAATCAGTCTTAATATAGCCAGCTGTTTTATAAGAGGCTGAGAGCTCTGGGAGTGAGTGAAAGGTATTAGTGTGAAAGTGGGCTTTAAACCTGGCTACATGAATGTTTGGGGGAGAGCGTTGTAACTTCTCTTTGTACTTCATAAAGGAAAAGGACAAGATGACTGGAAAAACAGGGAAGTCTGTGTCATTCTATTAAACTCAGTACAGCTGTGTGGGGCTGCAAAACTCACTGTTCCGTGCAACCAGAAAAGAAGGCACAGCTACTGGAAGAAAATTATTGTAGTCAGATGTTGCATTCTTCTTGTGTTTTGTGCATATTAATGCATCCCCTCCCTGTCACAAACTTCTCGTACCTGATCTTTCCTCACAGATTTGCTGCCTCTCAGTGCCTCAGCAGAGCTCGGAGAGTCAGGTCACATAATCTCATGTTTCTGCATCTCCACCTCCACCTAGTCTGACATTGTTCATAATATTCTGGGCATACAGAGTGACTGAATATCACTTCTCTTCCATCTAACTGGTGTTTCCTAGCTGTTTTGGCACTATTGCGGCTGGTCCAGCTGACCTGAGTGTAACCTTTCTGATGAGAAGGCCTTCAATGGGACACTGCCTCAGAATTGACTTAATTACATCATTTTATTTCCCCTTCCTTCAGTTGGCTGAACTCTTCAGCTTTTAGAATAACTTTGAACACATGGAGGTGAAATAACTCATCGATTCAGATTAAGCTTTAGAAACCTAAATTTAGATCGGTGGAGGGGAATGCTTCCAACCGGAATGTCATGACTTTTTCTTCATCGCTTTTAAATGTTTTTGGGTTTGAGTATTCCTAGACCTAAAGGCAAACTTCTAAACAGGTTTGTTTTCCTAATCCCTTTCCAGATTGGTCGGTCGACAGAGAGTCCCATAGACTTCGTCGTGACAGATACAGTTCCTGGGAGCCAGAGTAATTCAGACACGCAGTCTGTGCAGAGCACTATATCAAGGTTTGCCTGCAGGATCATATGTGAACGCAACCCTCCTTTTACAGCAAGGATATATGCTGCAGGGTTTGACTCCTCCAAAAACATCTTTCTTGGGGTAAGGGGGAACTCTTTTTTTTTTTTCCTTTTGAGTTCACTGCAGGCTTAGTTTTAAACTAATTTGTAACTCCTCTTCAGCCATAAGTTCCCATTCATGTAATTTCTCTTAGGAGAAAGCTGCAAAGTGGAAGACATCAGATGGGCAAATGGATGGACTAACCACAAATGGAGTTCTTGTTATGCATCCTCGTAATGGATTTACAGAAGACTCCAAGCCAGGAGTGTGGAGAGAAATATCTGTGTGTGGGAATGTCTTCAGCCTCCGTGAAACCAGATCAGCTCAGCAGAGGGGGAAAATGGTAAGAGAAGTGACCAATGTTTTTATAAACCTATAAAACAGGTTTATGCAGCTTGTTTAAAATGAGTACAATCATAGGTGGTAAAGCTTAGGCATAAACAGAGGCTGGGATCTGCCTTGTTCGTTGTAGATGTTGTCACCTCTTTAATTAAAAACACTGACTTCTTACGTGTGTGTCTTCGTAGATGAAGATGTCTTGCTCAACCTGAATAACTGATAGTTTATTTGCAAACTAGCACTTCAGTTGCTTTTAAAGAGTATTTTCCTGATTCTCCCTCTTGAGTTTGTGCTTTTAAGGTTTCCCCACTTTTCCTTTTTTATAGAATAATTAAGAAAAAATAGTTTTATTGACACATGCCTGTATACTTGAGTATCCATTTCCACCTTGGCATTCTGAGTTTTCCTCCTGTTTTCAAAGCATTGGTGACGTTTGCAGAAGATGATTGGTTTCAGTGTAAACTGGGATATCTTAGCAGATGCTACACGCACACTTAAGTGATGTGTTTAGCTAGAAATGCTGATAGCTGACTTATTCTAGAGGAGAGGAAAGCCATGTGTGAAGGTGTGTTTGAAGGAAACAGTCTTAAAATGGAACAGAAGACTAAAGACATGCCTTGCGCCATTCCTCCTTGATGCATTTCAAGTAACATAGTTGGGAGTGCTGTAGCGTTGGAGTTAAGGGAAGTTATTAAGGTTGGAGAGGAGCTTTGCATGCCTCTTTTTTTGAAGGTACACAATTCTTAAGAAGTGTTTCTTTAAAATAAGAAAGAGGGAGAGAAGCTGGCCTTGGACTCTCTGTAAAAACTTATATAGGGCAGTTAAGAGCTGCTGGAAACCACTTTTGTCTGGACCTCCAAGGTGGATTTGTATTATGGAAGTGTATTACATTACTCTTCAGGTAACTTTAGGTTCTCTTTGTCCATCACAAGGTTGAGAATGAAACGAACCAGCTCCAGGATGGATCTCTGATTGACCTGTGTGGAGCAACACTGCTGTGGCGCACGGCTGAAGGGCTTTCGCGCACCCCTACTGTCAAGCACCTGGAGGCACTAAGACAGGAAATAAACGCAGCAAGGCCCCAGTGTCCTGTGGGTTTTAACACCTTGGCCTTTCCCAGCATGAAGAGAAAAGATGTTGTAGATGAAAAGCAGCCATGGGTATATCTGAACTGCGGCCACGTCCATGGCTATCACAACTGGGGGAACAAAGAGGAGAGAGACGGCAAGGATCGCGAGTGTCCCATGTGCCGCTCCGTTGGCCCCTACGTGCCTCTGTGGCTCGGATGCGAAGCGGGATTTTATGTGGATGCAGGACCTCCAACTCATGCCTTCAGCCCCTGCGGACACGTGTGCTCAGAAAAGACAACTGCATATTGGTCCCAAATTCCTCTTCCTCACGGTACTCACACTTTTCACGCAGCCTGTCCGTTCTGTGCGCATCAGCTGGCTGGTGAGCAAGGTTACATCAGACTCATTTTCCAAGGACCTCTTGACTAACACACGTGCCACCGAGGACTGCAGTAAACTGATAAGCTAAGAGGTTCTGATTTTTAAACCCAACTGTGTTTTCTTATTCTCTGGGCTTTGCTGGTTTGCATTAAGATGAAGAATTTTTGGATTTTTGTTAAAACAGCTAAATCCCTCTCTGCTGAGAAAAGTCTGGAAATGGAAGAAACGGGGGGAAGAAGGGGAAGAACTCCTGCTTTCTTTAGTTAATAATTACTTCTGAAGAGGTGCAGGAAATGTAGAATGAACTTTGATGCCTTCCGTTGAGTGGTTTGGAATCACACACCCACAGTGCTTGAAAGTCCTTTCATTCTTTTTGTATATGGAGGGTAAATAGTTCCAAGACCATTAGTTTACAGCTTGGATGCAAACGTTGTAAAATATAACGTGTATATTAACTATTTTCTATTTATCTTTATTATTGCAAATGCGTAGAATGTTTAGAGAGTAGCATGGTCATAGTGTGTTCATCCAGCTGTTGGATGTGTAGAATAGTTCTGGATAGAGGAGGACGTGAGAGGGGAAATGGTAGAAAAATCTTTTCTAATCTAAAATACTGAGTTCTTAGGATAGTTAAAACCTGCTTTTTAAATTAAGCTAATGCAAATGATGATGGCATAAAGGTTTGCTTTAACCATGACAAAAGGTAGCTAAGGAAGACTTCTTAAAATGGCTTTTTGGTAGGACTATACTTAAGATCTGGTTCTGAGGAGAATATTTACCAGACTCTTTGAATATGCAACTTAGTCTAGATTAAGGATTTTTTTTTTCCTCCCCTCATGCTAACACATCTCTTTATTTAGCATTAGTGACATTTGTGAGGGTTTTTCCAATGTTAAATCTGAAAGATGAGGTTTATTTTCTTCCTTGCTGTTTGGGACTGGGGGGTGAGGGGAGAAGTGGATGTACCTGTGTGGGGAGAGCAGGGAGCAATTTGGGAATTGACCACAGTCCCAACTTGGGACAGGCTTGTCAGTCAGATGTGCTGCCTTTCTTTTGGCACGTGGGAGCCACAGGCTTTGCCACGGGCTTGGTGTGCTTGCCTTCATCCTGTTGTGAGGGGAAAATCCTCCTCTAGGCCGCTCACAGAACAAAAGTTGAATCCTGTTAGCCAAGGGATGCCCACCCATCTCCCAGCCTCCACATGTAACTTGTCACAATTGGCAATGCGTTAAGTGAGAGCTTGAGCTGGGCCTGGGCTGGACTCAGACAGACTGTGTGGGATGCTCTGGTTAGTGGTCTTTCTTTGCTCTCCCCTCTCTGTGCTTCCTTTCTCTCTGTGTCCACCAGGAAAGGCCAGTGCACTACATCCAGCTTTGCTGCTAACCCACCGTGCTTCATGGCAAATACACAACCTGACCTTTTTAGGATTGAGTTGAGCTTTTTCTTGGCCAGCTTCATACTTTCTTTTTTCCTTCCCCAATTACATATTGTAGAATTGACAGTAGCAAATTTCCGTACCTTACAGCGTAGCTTTATTTTGTTTTCCTTCTGTATCTGTTCTAAAATTTCCTTGGTTTAAAGAGAGACCTATGTTGCTTAGATGTCACAAATTATTTCCTTTGACTGTCAATTGCTTCTCCATTTTTAAAAAGAAATTATTATATATATTGTTTGGTTCACTCAGGAAACGCATGTGTCAGGAAACCTGTATTATAAGTTCAGTTAGCTGTCATGTACAAGTAACTGCTGTTACTCCCTTTCCATCGAAATATAACTGATTTTGACATTTTCCCAGATTATATGCATTAAGTAATGAAACTTTATGCAGCAAGAAATCCCTGTATTGTAGTTGTTCTAATCATTTTATTCCAACTATAGTATACTGTAGTTTAATTTTTATTTGCAAATTAATTTATTCAACCTACGTGAGTAAACACTTTTCAAAAATAGAAATGCTGGGATTGTCTGTTGCTTTGGTTCCAAGAAATGGGAAAGGTGGCCCTTCTGCTGCCGTGGAAGGTGTCTGTTCTGCACATGTGGATTAAGATCACAAAAAAAAGAAGCCAACTGGAAAGAGTTCACGTGTTCTCTTGGTTGTGGGTTTGAAGGGCTCCTCTCAGATGTGACCTCTCGGTGTGTGTTATGTTTCACCCTGTGTGAACAAAGGTGAGATTGTTGTTCAGAAGACATAGTTAAATAATCTCTTCACAGAGTAAGTTGCAAATAATGAAGTGTAAGCAGAAACTTTCAGCTAAATGGCCAGGCTCTTGTAAAATGTCAAGAGCTCTCGATTCCATCTGCCACAAAATGGGATTGATGCTTCTTCGCTTGTCCTGATCTTGTTGACTGCAGGGAAATGAAAAATCAGAAAGGAACACGATGAAAGCTACAAAGCAGTATGAGTAATAGAAAGATGGACTGTGTAAACAGACTGAGAGTCGGAAGGCAGCAGACATATGGAAGGTGGTGTGCGTGCCCCGCGTTGGAGGCACGGCTGCATGCTGGTGTGGAGCCAATAGTGCAGCTGAGTACATGCACATCTGACCGGAGAGGGTAAGAGGAGAGGTTTGTGCCCAACACAACCATCATAGAGCCTCTACTCCATTTAAGATGGTACTTTAGGCTTTCATTGTACTTCCTTGTCCCTGCCCCACTCCCAAATAAAGAAACACGACAGAAGGTGCAGTCTTAGCAGGACTGGCTGTTTCTCTGGGTAGCATTATGCTTGTATAACCCTTCAGAGTCTGACACACACACTCTGCCTTTGTGTATTTTCTTGACCCATGCTGGGCTTAATCCCATTTTTAAAAGTGCAGAACATGGGTATTGAAACTCCTGAGACACACAAAGCCCACGTCCAAAGCAGGATATCGCAGCTGTCGAGTAGTTAAAGGAACAATCTCCATACCGCGTGCGAGCTAACTGAAAGCGGTTTTGACTTCAGGTTCCTATTTGAGTTCCCCCTGGGCTTTTATAGTAAACAATTTAAATAGAAGGTCTTGTTCTCTGTGAAATGAATGAAGATTAGAAGTAAAATGACCGCTTTGATTTAACCAGCTGACTGAAGCACTCTGAACTTGAAGACCTTTGTTTCTGTACAAGTTTGGGAGAAGGGAGAAGTGCAAGAAGCTTTTGAGATTATTCCAGTTCCACTTGCGTTGCAGCCTAAGTGAGCCCCTTGTACCTGCAGAAAACAGCCCCAAAGGGGATGTGTGGCCTTAACTTGCTTTCACAGGTTGGTTCAACTGGAAAAAGAGGCAACAGTGATGCAGCCAACAGCTGGGATAGGACACTGCAGGTATGTGGAAATGAGGGAATGTGTGTGGAAATGAGGTAAGCATAGACCCTTTTCTAGCCTTAAAAGTTCTGCGAAGGTGTACAGAAGTGCATCTAGAAAGCAGCAGGTGACCTGCAGTCAGCTTTTGCACAGCTATTCTGTTCTGCTTAGTTCTTTGTGTGGTGTGTCGGGTGATTCAACAGGCTAATTTGCCTTTTCTCTGTAGGAAATTGCATGGTTAACATTAGCACAAGGCAGGAGCTATCTGTTGAAGCCCCTTTGGTTCTTTTTTCCAAAGCAGAAGTGGGGCAGCTTGGTGTGTTGGCTCCCAACAGGGGACAGGACCTTGTTGAGGAGGGGCTTGCTGAAGCCTTTCCCTGGGAAGGCGGTGGGTAGCCAGCACTGACATGGAGCTCTGTGGCCTTTGCTGACTGAGACAGTGGCTTCAGGGAACACCAGGAGCATGAAGTGTGGCTCTGAAGAGTGTGGGGATGAAGGCTGAGGGTAGAGTTTTTTTCTCATCCCACCCATGCCAGGCTTGTTCTACCTACAAGAATGAGGCTGGTGTCAGGAAAGGTTTAACAACACCCAGGCAGTCTTCTTCTATTTGAAGATGCTCTGCAAATCCCTCAATAACCCTGCTGTGGCATGCTTGAGCTCTTTCTAAAGACACACTTTCCAGGCCCAATTCTAAAAATACACTTTCAGTTTTGCAATGTAAGTCTGGCATGATGACTACAGCTCCCTACCTGCACGCTCCTGGATTAGGCCTGGGTGCTGTTGAACTAGCTCAGATTTCTTGGTCTGTGTCTTGGCTCCTGTAATCCCTGCTTCCATCTATTTTTAACCGTAGCACTCAGTTTTAACATAAGGGCTGTGATCATCCTGGAAATGCAGCTTCTGAGGCTCTTTTGTGGTGATAGAAGATCACTTGTACACATGCTTTCGTGCATCCTGTGGATAAGATCTGGGAAAGCGACTCTCTGGGAACTGTGGTGGTTGCTGCGACTTGTGTCAGGGGCTCTTTGGCAAGCGTGGCCTCTGCATGGGCATCACTAAGCCTGCTACTTCCCAGTGTTGCTTCCAGGGCAGCAGCAAGAGCTCAGGACTCTGTTTTTCTTGCAGAGAAGAGCCCTGTGTTCTAAGTGTGCTGTTAGGATGCAGTATGCCATGGTAACACCTGGGGAGACACCGATGTGTGCTATTGCACAAGAAACCGCCGGCTGCTCCAGCTGTGCTGGTTGGGTGCAACTGGTTGTCACTCTGGTGCTCTCTCCCCTCCTTATAAGCAAAACAGGTAGAAGACTTCAAAAGCAGGAGGGAAAAAAACCAACGTGCACTTTTCCCCCTCGAGCTTCAGCTGTCCCTGTGAGAGCAGCCACCCCAAACAACAGCCTTGAGGGAGCAGTGTCTTCAGACGTGCCTGAGGCTGTACATCAGCGCAGTGTTGGGAAAGGCATTAGCCATAAGCTCCAGTGCCTGAATCTTGACATCCCTGCTTGGGTCCCCCTTCGAGCTGCTGCTCACCTTCCTCCTCCCTCCAGTGGGATCAGGTTAGGCATGGGCTGAGGTTGCATACCTTGAGGCTGAACTAGGGGGAGATGAGTAATGGGAGGCCAAATGCCAGCGCTGGCAGTCAGGAGCTCCCTGCCTTCTCCTTGCTGCTCTGGATTTTGCTGCTAGTGTGCTCAGGTCGCTGTCCTTGTCCTACTGCCCCTCTTGCAGGGCTGGCAGGAAGCTATGGGAACCAACACCAACATCAGCCTGTTTTCTGGCCTGTGATGTTTGCTGGCTATATTGGTAAGGATGTGTGAGTGGCAGCAGCAAAGGCACCAGTAAAATACTCAGTTCTGCTCTCCTTGCTGAGGGCTCAGCTCTGCCATGTAGGGGGCAGAGACAGATCTCATCCTCTGTGTGGGTGCCAATGACCGTACGGATTCACTAGAGAGGCACTTTCCTGCTGGCAGAGGCAACTCCTTTGTAATTTAGCAATGCCTGCAGTATTGTGATGTTTTTATTGTGAATGCTTTTGCTGATTTAATGTCACTAAACAGCTCTGAGGCAGAAGTAAATTATTAATCTGCTCTGACTTCTTTCCTCTACCTTGTCTCTGTACATAATAACAGCTCAGTACTGAGATCACTACTGGAGATCTGCTGCCTTTCAGAAATACAACGCAGGTAGAATCCTTTGGAGTTATAACTCGTGCCAGGACTGTCTATTTCTTTCCTCTTCCTAGTGGAAGGGTCTCATTAAAAGGCTTCCCTTCTACAGCATTTGCACAGCACGTGGTGGACTCTTAAGAATTCCCAGTGAGTGCACTGCACGAAGCATAAGTGGCACAGAGAGAGGAGGTAGGAAATGATACTTCACACTTTGAGACAGTGGATCAGAGTGCAGTACACAAATCACTCAAGGGTGGTGGGGGAAGATTTCTGGTGTGTATTCTGTACTAATAACTCCCAAGATCATCTTGTCTTCTTATTTATAGCGCATTGTCTTTATCCTTGTCTTGTTTCTGCTTCAACACCTCCCCTCCAATTTAAATCAGATTCACTTCTCTCTGCAGTTTTTATCTGACATGTTTTCTGTTGAAATATGTGAATTGTAATGCATTGAACCATGTTGGCTGGACTCAGGCCCAGCAAAATGCAGTTTTGTAGGGGTTTTGGTCATCTATTCTTCAGCTTAGATAGCTTTTCCCTTCACGTCCTGTAACATGCTGGAAATGTGTGCTGGTTCAAGGGTAAGGGAAGAGTAATAGCTTTCCTGGGAAACAGCCCCATGAAGGATGAGTCTTATGGTAAGCCCAGCAGTTTATCTTAGGGCTGAGAGGATCCACTTTTTCCCTGGATCCTGCTGAGATCCCCAGCCCTCTGACACATGTAAAATGACTTTAATACAGCTACCTTACAAATGGGATCTACCTGTGCTGTTCCCTTTGGTCAGTTGCCATGTAGGAGCTGAAGCAACACAAGCCTTTAGTTCTTCCGTATTTTCTTCTCTCCAAGACAATATTTTTAGCTGATCCCAGAAGATTTAAAACAAAACAAATGCATGCAGGGATGTTCTAAACTTGCCTGGATGCAAAGCTAAAAACTGCAGCTTGCTGTCATGCGCTGTGGGAAAGGAATTGAGTCAACTCATGCTTTCCAACAAACCCATGCTTTTTTTTTCTCTCTCTTTCTGGTGTGTGGGAGGAGGAGAGAATTAGTTATTCAGTGGAATGAGGACAATTAGAAGCAAAGGCAGCTTCCAGCGATGCCATCATCTGTTCTGTTAGCCCTGAGCAACACAGAGACAACCTGCCTTTTTAATTGGCCTCTTCTTTTTGCTTTCTCTCTCTGGCCTGTGCTTCCAGTTGGCACAGTGGCTGGCATTACCAGAAGTCCCCATAGGACTGAGATGCAGGTGTGCTCACCTTTGCTTTGTCTGGAAGATCATGTAAAATGTGACTTTAAGGGGGATGAAAGTCTCCAAATTGCAGTGGGTCATGATCTCTCACCTATCCCAACTTCTTTCTGTGGTGGGATGCTGTAATGGGGAAATGTCCATGGGTCCCACCACAGGATGAACCTGTGGTGCCACCCTCTACCGTTGCTGGAGGGTAAATGTTGCCCCACGTAGGTCACAGGGATGTGGGCACTTCTCCCATCCCCTGCTTCTTCCCCACAGCCCATAGTTAGGGCCACGGGCTGGGTAAAGCAGGCTCTGCAGAGCAAAGCTGGCAGGGCCTCTATTCATTTCATTAGTGTGTTTCACTTCTAAAGGGGAGCTGAATCAATCAGAGGGCTTTCTAAATGCTGCATAACAGCACAGAGCGTGGATATTTAATGCTTTTTCACATTATTTGCATTAAAAGTGGATTCAGAGCAGATTTCCTGAGAAGCTGAAGACCCAGGCTCCACCATTGCTCCGGGCCCTTTCCGTGTTACTCAGCGTTTCTGTCAGCGTCACTCTCTATCGCTTGGAAATCTCACTCTGCCTGTTCTGGAGCTGGAGCAGCAGAAGGTCTGTGCAAGAGCCTTTGGGCGTTGATGAATCAGTGCTCATGTTGCACTCCTTGGCAGCTCCTGACAACTGCCTGCCAGAGAAAGACATCACCAGAGCCAGGACAAGTGCCTTTTGCAAAAATGGGGCTTGACTAGAGACTGTACCCAGCCCTAAAGGCAAAAACACTCCAGCCTCTCTGTCCTTAAAACAACATTGTCAAAAGCACAGTATCTGTACAATGGAGCGGCTTTCAGGCTGTGGAGGCCAGGAACTAGTGTTCCTCATGACAGCATGTGCATGTCTGCATTTTCTAATATCTTTTATCTTTGTAGGCTAATGGTTAATAAAACCAGGCTGGGTTTATGCTTCTGCAGCAAAAAATATGTTGAATGGTATCATGTAAGAGAGCTTAGGCTGTGCTGGCCTCAAACAATCTTTCAAACTGTAGTTTAGGGGCTGATTAACACTCCAGAGGTAGAAAGGTGGGATATCAGAGGCTGGCTTCTCTGGGACACAGCAGAGGAAGAGAAGAGCAGCTGTGAGAGTCCTCAGAGTCCTCAAACCCACCTTTGCTCTTGGCACTCAATAAAATAGCAACACATCCAGCGTATTTTGTGTAGCAAGAGTTTCTAACTGGCTTTTCTCAGCCCAGCTTGCCACCTGGGTGATTCTTACAGAACCACAGAACCCTTATGATTGGAAAAGACTTCACAGTTTGGAAACGAAGACGTTACAGCTTGCTGCTAAAGGTGCACCTGCCCTCACTCGATGGCTTCCTCTGTGTGACACTGAATGAGGTCATCCAGTGAACGGACCTGGAAGAACAAAAGGGAGGAAAGGTGCCTAACAAGGCTTAAACCTCTGATATGCAATTTATGAAAATTTAATGATGAGCTATTAATAATGAATGCAGTCAGGAGGGTGGGAGAGAACTGCAGTATAATGGCCTCGAGATTTCTAGTTAGCCAGATTTCTCTACAGAGCTGAGAAAGAAGAGGGCAGCTTCCAAAAGGATGAAAAGGCTCCTCTGAGGGATAGATGTAAGCAGCAGTCTGCAACAGTCTCTGTGGACTGGGCAGACTGGTGGAAGAGTAGTTTCTTTCATTAGAAGCTGAACTGGGAGTGGGTGGCACACGGGTCTTGTAAGGAAAAGATGCTCGGAATGCCAAGACCTTGAAGTATAACTAAGGAATTGGGGTCATTTCCTTGCTGATGGTCATTTCCTGTGTGGAATTAACTCTTTCACCTTGTCTGCCATCCCTCGAGGTACATGCACTGAAATACAGCCTCCTGCCTCTTCAGCCAGATTTTGGGAGCAATTGTTCACGTTGCAGTGGCTGTTAGAGGATATGATGAACGTTACACTTTGAGCATAAACAACTTGCTCACCTGTTCACCTGGTAGCAACATCTAAACCGTTTGCTCTGGTATCTGCATAAACCAGAGTTATTGAAGTGAAGATGCAGCACATCTGTGACTTCCCTTTCCTGGCTGCCAGGCCAGCTGCTTTATCAAAGAGAGAAATGGAGTGGGTTTAGACATAGCTTGTTTTTGTAAGCCTGTAGCAGTTGCTTTAGGATCACATGGGCCTTTAAGATTAATTAATGCTGTATTTGGATGTCCCCCTCGATACCAATAATAGGTTCTCTGGTCTCTTGTGGGGCCTCTCCCATCCCTCAGAGTTCATAATGTCATTCATTGACAAGCGTTTGATTAGTTTTGTGAAGGCTCCAGAGAAAATTCTACTTGGCTGTGCTGACTCTGAGTTCTTCTCATCTTTCTTAACTATTGTTTAAGCTGTTCCTTTCCTCATCTGGCCTGTATTTCCTGTCTCTGGTTGTTAGTTTGAAACGTGTTAATAAGCATCTGGATGCCATTAACATATTTTGTGAGAAAAGAAGCAGGATGAAAAGAAGAAATTGAAGGCAGAGCCTATATAGAAGTAAATGTGTGTTCTTTTGTGAGTTAGCTCCCCATAGAAGACGTTTGCACCTTTCTTGTGCTGTGAAACAGAGCTCTAGGACTGGTAAGTACCAGTCAGGTAGGTACAAAAATGCAATATGGACAAGGGAGTTGGCATGTGGTAATAAGAAATGCTTCCACAGGGTCCAGAGGGTATTAGAAAGAGCTCAGTGTGCCCATGGTCATCTCAAAAAACCCTTGTCCCAATAAGCATTCATTTTGTGGCTCCATGTGCAGGGAATAAAAAGGGGCTGGATGTAAAAGTGACCATTACTTTTCTCCTTGCTTTTTAGAGCTGGGTGAATACTCAGAGTGTATCTGAGGCTCCTTTGAACAATCGTCAACAGATGAAGTAATTTGAGGCCTCACCTACACCACAGTTTATTCAGCCATCTGCTGTAGGTCTTTTAACAGAGGTGCTTTTTAATACAGCATGAACATCTTATTAAGTGAAGCACTGAAAAATGTCACTTGGATTTTGACACACTGCCCACCAAGTATGAAGTATTTTCTGTTATGTGGTGTTGTCAAGGTGGAGAAATGAATTAGTGTGGATTTTTAATTACTTTGATCTTGAACTCTGATATAAGTTGGAAGGGAAGATGAATAAAGAGGTGGTGCAAGAGCTGATCAGACCTCTGGTGAGGAGCCAACCCTTGCAAATGCAAAGAGGTGATTTCGATCTTGTTTCTGTCTCTGGCTTCTTGGATTCAGTTGCTCAGTTCATAAGAGGCTTCTGCTGGCAGCAAGCAGGCAGCAGGAGACAAGAAAAGACATGTATTGCCTGAAATGCAGGCACGCTTCATTTCTGGAAATGTGGGGAAAGGCTGCCATCTGCTGTAATAGGAAATGATTGCTGGAATAAAAAAAATTGACCAAAATCATAGTGGTCATGTTGAAGCTGTGATGGATGGGCTTAGGGTAGAGGCAAGGTAAGGCAAGCGAAGACAAACTGTGGGCTTAGAGGCATGTTGATGCTTTCCATACAACTGACTCCTAATAACAGCTATGGCCTAGCTCTACAAAATCATGCCCTTGGAGGAAAAGAGTCATCCTTGTGGTCTCTAATTACTTTAATCCTGGGGATTTCCAGTCACGGGCAGAGACAGGCAGAGGGGAACTGAGGAGAACTTGGGAAAGCTGCTGGTCGGGGCAGCCTGCTGTCAGGGGATGGTGTGCTGATTCCTCAGCATTCATCTAGCCATGCACTTCTACAGCCTCTCAGCTGAACAATATTTAAGTGCACGAAGGTGTGTCTTTTTTGCTTTCAGTGGTATGTGTGTGGTACCTAAGATAGCAACCACTTAGCTTAGCTGCCTCTGCATTACCTGACTGAGACTGCTGGAGATTGCTGGTGCTGTATTTTCTATTGGTGGACCTTGCAAACTAGAGCAGAGCAAAGCCTGAAAACATCTGTAATTCAAGGCCTTTATCTCTGACCTTTAAAATAAAATCTCTGCTGAACCCTGTGGTAAAACTAGAATCAAATTCTTATCTGTCTAAGTCCCTGCTTGCTTGGTATCTTCTTTAGACATCGCCAGTTGGGTCTTGCTTTTTCTGTACTTTTTCTCACTCCACATCACTTCCTTTGAAACTGCACACTTTGACTCACAAGTAATCTCAGAAACAAGAGCTTTTAGTTTGCCTGAGTAGAGAGACTGAGAGGCCTGGAAGAATTGTTCCAAATAAGTTAGCAGAGGAAAACGTGGGAATAAAGGACAGGAGCTCCTGACACCCAGCTTGTTTTGTAAAAATGAAATTTACTGTGTGGCTGTGGGATAACAACTCTGGCAGGCTCATGTTCTTGGGGTCCTTTAAGAATGAAATGCTTCCTCTCACATATGCTCAGACAAAAAGGATGCACTTAGGAGATACAGCTTTTGAAACATTTGAGTTGTGTCTCATCTGCCATGTCTGTCCCTCTGCCAGACAGTGCTTAACACACTAAAATCCAGTAAAGTCAAGATATTTTGCTGCTTCTGGGGTACCAAGATGGTTGGAAACAGTGAGGTCTGGGAAGGAACATAATTGTTCTTTGGCTGTGTTTTGTTACAGTAGGCAGGAGGTCTAACATCAAATATTGTTAAAGGGGTGGTCAGCTCAAGATGGGAGGTACTAAAACCTAAATGGTGGAAGTGGACTGAGAGAGGCCAGTAAGGGAGAGAAATGTTAGTCAGCAGTGCAAAGGTGGGGGCCATACTGGTGAAGGCACCCAGGATGTAATGCAGACAGACAAAAGAAATGAGACACAGGGAGGAACTTCTTCAGAAGTATCTCAAAAGAGTAGAGAGAGACTCTACAGGCTGCAAAAGGACAAGACTTATGTAGACCCAACAAAGCTGGAAGGCTTGCTAAGGCATTTTTATTGCCATGGATGAGTTAAGTAAAGGCTACAGGTGAATTCTATATGTATCAGACACACCTGGTCTTTACACAGAGATTCCCTGATGCCAAACAGGAGAATCCCCTGTTGTGTTTCTCAATAACTTCCCATCTCTCCATTTAATTTAAAAGAAGTCCTCATGGTTGATGAGACTGGAGTTGCTGCTCAGACCAGACTGTTTTCCCATTACACTTGCCTGAAAGCATCCCACTAGAATCCCTCCTTTTGTAATGTTGGGGTAGCAGTGGGTGAATTCAAAGGGAGCACTGCACATAACAAAGCTAGCCTGGAAAGCTGACATAAAAAAGGCCAGAGCCCCTGTTGACTCAGAACAAGCTGCTGTCTGATAATGTCCTCACTCCAGATACAGAAGCACAAGCTTTTAATTTTACACAGCCTTGTTTCTGAAGGCTCACAGCACCAAGAAGAAAGTGAGTTAAATGCAGATACATCTGCAGCATGTCTAACGTGTTGAGGAATGAATATGAGCCCGGAGGAGCTCTGTTACCATTGCAGACATGGAGGAATAAATGCTGTGGCATTTAGGAGCAAGGTGAGAGATTTGGCATCACTGTTTCATGGGCTGTCTTTATGTTGTGACAGTGTCTTGATGGAGGCTATTAAGGAACTATCCTAAACAGAGCCATTGACCTCCACTCCCCTGATCCAGCCACTTTTCCTTCCTGCAGACCGTTTCTTCTCACCCTTTGTGCACTCTGACACGTAGTAGTGGCCTGCCTTATTCTCACTTCTGAAGGAAAACGTAGGTATCGTCCTCCAGGGTCAAAACAGACACCCATCCTTCCCTGTGTCTTGCCTCTAGCAAGGATGCAGCATGTCAGGTGGTGGCCTGTGAGTGCAGAGGTGGGCCAGTCATCTGTCTTCTCCACATGGGTCTGGTACTGTTCTAATAGTTAGCATTTGGTTGATGTGGTAAAAATAATCTTCTAAATTGTCATGTGTTAAGTTTGAAAGCCACTACTGTTGCCCTATAAAACTGCCA
This sequence comes from Urocolius indicus, assembly GCA_013401255.1. NCBI lineage: Eukaryota > Metazoa > Chordata > Aves > Coliiformes > Coliidae > Urocolius > Urocolius indicus. The sequence goes on from WBNH01009718.1 coordinate 88,845, forward strand.
CTCCCTTGTGCATCTAAGCTCCTGTCTTGAAAGATTTCTTGTGGCACTGAGTACCACGCTCCACTTTACACAAAGCATGGAAAATTCAGTCGTAATATCCCTTCACATTACTGAAGTCAAGAAGAGCAGAAACTCTCCATGGGCTTTCTCTGCAGTGTTCATTATTCCATATATTTATTTTGTATCCCTTGTTTCCTCCAAAGAAAGCTCTTTCCTTGATATTTGCTTGTTCCTATCATTGTTGAATGCTGCTCTGTTAGAGACGTGATAACCCACCACACTCAGGGTTCCTGAGGGACCTGCCCATCTGATGACATTTAATTATTGTATTCCCTCATATTCCTAATGGATCCCAATACCTTGTTCATTCTTTTTACTTGCAGCACAAGTTGAGCAAAGGTTTTTCAATGAAAGTTTCTGGAAGACATGAGCAGTACCAGGACCCTGCTAGCAAGGACCTTCTAAAACATTATAGCATCCTAAGAATGGAGCCTAGATATGGTGAGAGATAACCCAGCTTTTACAATAGTTGGCTACTCCTTCTGCCACTGAGCAGTAATACGCATTTCCTTACTTTTCATTGTCTCTTGCCCTCTTTCATATCTGGGAAAATGTTGAGCTGCTTTGTTCTTTCTACCGTTTATTTTCAACAGCACAAAACCCACTGTTTCCCCTCTTTCTTTTCCAGGAAGACTCTGCAGAAGACTCCTGAGAGTGAGTGTAGTTAAAAAAAAAAAAACAACAAAAACAAACCCTGTTGTATTGCTAGTGGTTTTACAAGAAAACCAGTTTGACTCACGGATCTGAAAAAGTGGTGGCAGAAACAAATCTTCTGGCTACAAGTGCTGGGGATTGGACTTGTTTACCTGGGAGAGCCTTTGTAGGACACGTGCACAGGAATAAGGATGTTTGTCATTTTATATCACGGGGGCATTGTAACACACTGGCAGTGCTGAGTCACGTTCTCCTGCACAGCCAACGTGGCCCTTGGCAATGGGTAGAAGGCAGAGATAACCAAAATGCTACAATCAGAAGACTTCCCGTAATTGCATGTTTTACAGGCATTAGTTGTACTCCAAGAGCTAGATAGACACCACACCAAGTGAACTATGGTTAGCTGACTCAATTTCCTGGTAAAGCAATGGCTGTTCTTATCTACAGAGAACTGTCAGCACGTTCAGGCCATAAACATGAAAGTTCACAAGACCAGCCATGTCACATGCCCTGGGAAAGTCTGTTATGGTTTAAACCAGCATTTCTTCCCAAAGTCACTAGAAATCACGTTCTGAGTGTCCTACAGACGTGGAGGGAGGAGATATCTCAGGCTGGAGTGGCATTGTTACTGCCACCCGTGGTGTTTAACCAAAAGATGAGAGTCAGAAAAGCAAGCAGCAGGAGGTAAACATGTACCTGTCACCCTTTCCTCTGGTCCACAAATATTACACATTATTCTTCCCAAGGGGAACAGAAGGCTTTGCTGTTAATACAAAATGCATCAGAACGGTAGCAACATTTAACTCAGAGAAAACATCACTGAAGCATAAAGTAGAAAATAAAACAGCTAAGGTAGAAAGCAAAAAAATGTGAGAACAAGACTCTTTTCATTGCAACTGAAAAATATTAAAGGTCATGGGAGGGTGTATGGCTAAAAGGTCACTTTGAGGGTTTGGCTTTCCTCTGTATCTCTGGCATAATTACTCATTGTGGGTTTGAATGTGTCTCTGGTGAAAACACAGACCTGAGGTTCTCAGCCAGACCTGTACTTCCTGGGCAAATGTCAATGGAGGGGTAAGTTCAACTCTACATATAGAATCATAGAAGGGTAGGAGTGGAAGGGACCTTTAGAGATCATCTAGTCCAATTTCCCTGCAGAAGCAGGTTCACCTAGATCAGGTCACACAGGAACGCGTCCAGGCAGGTCTTGAAGACCTCCAAGGAAGGAGACTCCCCAACCCCTCTGGGCAGCCTGTTCCAGTGCTCTGTCACCCTCACAGTGCAGGTAATTTAATGCGAAATTGATTGGTTGAGTGATGCAAAGTTTCTTTTGAAGCTGCTCTGAGCAATCAGCTGAGATTAACATGGCAGGATGTCAACTTGGGTCAAGATGCTTCAAGATCAGAACCTCACCAGCTGAGCACTGAGGTCTCTCCAGCTCAGTTTGCAGACCAGGACTGGACACATTGCAGCAGTGAGTGTATCAGCACGTGGTCCATCCAAGGGAGGCATAGAAAATGGTATCCACATTGCGGTGCTCACCTTCAACCTTAGGCTGGCCCCTAGGGCTGGGGAGGAAAAACTTGGTTTACCACAGAGGCTGTGGGAAAGGGCTGTCCCTTAAAAAACAGCATCTGTAGTTAATAACCACCCACAGCTACTTCCTTGCTGGGGATTCCCTTCCTTTTTGCCTTTCCCCTCCCTTCCCATCCCCTCCCATCTGTCTCATCGCCAGTGGAAAGTGGGTATGTACATACTCCAAGGTCCCATTCCAGAAAGCCAGATTACTGAAAGAAAACAATGAACATCAACTCAAATTTACCCTCTCACTTGTGAGTGTTTGCAGGAGCCATGAGGACACCCCCAGTCAGCTGGCAGCAACGATGGAGCAGCGAGGCAGGAATGGCTGAGGATGCTCAACTGAGAAAACAGTAAGGAACACAGTAACTTGTTTGTTGGTGGGTCTGTGCTTTAAATATCCTAAATATGGTTAGCCTTTGGGATAAACCTTTCAGAGCCTTGCGTCAGTGATGCTAATGCATATCTTTATCCTGATGCAGGCTTTTTATAGGCCATGTTGCAAACCAAGTCTAGAGAGAGGAATGAAATAATAGGATACTGCAACCACAACATGCAGCATCTCCAAGACACTGTCTGGAACAAAGCAAATAATGTGCTTAATGCAGGGTTGTGTGGGTAAAAAAGCCTCTCCGCAGTTCTCTGGTTTATTTTTCTTCCTGCTATTTATCTTATGTGTGTACATATGTATTTTTGTTCTTCTGCATCTACAACTCATTCCTTCTCTAGCAAAAAAAAAGCCTAGGCTGCTGTACCCACGACTAGCACAGGGTCATTACTGGTGTTAGCAGCTTTCTGTTGCCATTAGCATGTTAATGACAAGAGAAAAGCTGAAGACAGGAGCCTACTGCCTGACAAAGGAAGGTCCCAGACAAAGGGTGAATGCCGGTCAGGTCAGATGTGTCTCTCAAGGAAGCTACTGAAAAGCCCCCGTGACTCCTAAGCACCTGATCCGGATGTCCGAGATTTATCGGTTGTGAGTCTGCAAAACAAATAATAGCCAACAAATGTCTGTCAACGTTGACAAAAAACATCTTCACCCCAGCTTGCGTGAACAATAGCCTGTCTGGTGTCAGCGCAAGGGCAGGCAAAGAAACAAGTTAGTGTAAGCCAGGGTGTGAACCCATGGATTTCAACATAGGTGAGTTTATGCAGCCCATAGCCATGTGCTCTGCTCATTAACACAAATGGAATTACTACTATTAATTTATCTCAATATCCTTGTGTTATATTTTGGTGACTACCACAGGACTATGGTGGAGAATTTAAGTGTGTTTAAGTTACAATCAAGCATGAAGCTGTTATTGCTTGATTGGGACCTAATATATCTGTATTTCAGCATGTTTTGTGCCCTGGTAAAGAATTATAGCCTAAAATATACATCTGAATAAGAAGTTACCAGCCAGGGAACTGCTGGGTATGGTGCCTGCTTAAAGTGTTACTGTGGGCACCTGGCATGATTACCCTACCACTGTGCAGTGTGGCAGCCATGTCCAAAACTCATGCCGGATAATGAGTCAACAGTCTGGCTGTTGCAGCTTCCCTTCCCTCCTCGCCACCTGCTTGGAGGGAAGCTGAGAGGCCTCCATGGTGCCAAGGAGACCCTTCCCTTGGCACAGGCTCTGCCAGAGGGTGTTTCTGGGGCCCCTAGTACCCTAGGATGGCGATGCTGCAGCTGAGGGACATTGATGAGGACTTTGATAGCATGGGGTGGTGGTGCCTTGACCTTGAGGCACTCATGACGTGGCTGATGCCTTGGCGCTAAGCTATGAGGTGGTTCTGGGCACGTCAGATGGTTTGGCTGTGGAGCACTCCTGTGGCCCCTCACACCTGTAGCTGAGGTGCTTGTGCAGGCCCTCAAATGGCAACATCTCAGCTGTGAGTCACTCATGTGGACTCTCATGTGTCAGGATGGCAGTGCTGTAGCTGTGAGGTGCTTGTGGGGACCCTCCAATGGCACCATCTTGTCCATGGGGCCTATTGAAGGATGGCGCCTCAGCCACAGGGCACTTGTGAGTCTTCTCACAGCCTGGGATAGCGGTGTTATAGCTGTGGGGCACTTGTGAGGCTTCTCACAGCCTGAGATAGCGGTGTTATAGCTGTGGGGCACTTGTGGGGCTTCTCACAGCCTGGGATAGCGGTGTTATAGCTGTGGGGCACTTGTGGGGCTTCTCACAGCCTGGGATAGCGGTGTTATAGCTGTGGGGCACTTGTGGGGCTT
>WBNH01009718.1:94443-165447 GCA_013401255.1 Urocolius indicus
CGCGCCGCCCAGCTGTGCCGCGCCGCGTCCTGCCCTGCCCTGCCGTGTCCTGCCGTGCCGGGCCCTGCGCGGGAGGCAGCGACGTGTCGGCGCGGAGGCGCCAGGCCAGCCGGCCCCGCAGGTAGGTAGCGCGGAGCTCCTCGGCCGCCCCGCCGCTAGGCCGCAGGTGCCCGCCCGCGGCCCGGGAGCCTGTCCCGGACAGCCGGCCTGGAAAGTTGGGTTTCCTCGCGTGCTCTTTGTCTTTGAGGCCCGGGGGCCCCTTCGCGGGGCGGGAGCGGAGGAGGGCGGCCGGGAGGGAGGGANTGTCGGCCGGTTCTCCCCTTTCTCGGTTTGTATTTCCATGGTAACTCCCCCCCCGGTGGGAAACGGGCGGAATCGCTGTGCCTGGCAGGGAGGCGTTGAGCGAGCCAGGCTTTCCCGGGCCGCCCCGAGCGCGGCCCTCTCTCATGGGGACTCTCTGCCGCAGGTCACCGGCGCGCCGCCCCCCGGCTCCGAGACCGGGCAGTTCTCTGTATGATGCGACAGGGAGAGATATGACGACGGCCTCCTTGAGATACTCCCGGCGTGTTCTCGCTGAGGTGAGTCCAGCTGCTCACATGGGAGTTCTGTGCTCATCAGACACAGCTTCTATAGCCGGGTGTTAGTGGCATGAGCAAGCATCGTTTGGGGCAAGCACTTAGGATTTTTCTCCATAATACTGCGATGCGACACCTGTGTTGGTGGCAACCAGGATGGGCTGGAACGTGGAGTGCTAAAGGATTTGTTAGTTCAAAAAACCACTGTGGTTCCTTGGGTTTACAGATGATCCTAAAATTATGTGTTTAGGTAAATGTTGTTTCTTACCTTTCCTTACTGTGATTTTTTTTTTTTCAAACACAATATGTCTTGTTGATATAAATACTCATATGATTGTAAAACATCAACCTCCTACGCTCCCTGGTAAAAAATAACTTTTTCTCTCTTTGATGGTACGAGTTTGCCCTTAGTGTGTTATTGGTTCTGGTTTCATTCTCTAAATACTTAAGATTTCTATTGCTGGAGGAGCGATCCTAAATGTGTAAAATACCTATTTGAGAGCACATAAAAACACTTATTTGACTACAGGTTTCCGTGCATATCTCTTTTTGGAGCAAGTTTTAAAGTGCAGGTGGTGTACTGCCTTTGCTGTCTTACTTGTGCCTTGTCTGATGGAGTCCTGAATGAGAAGAAATGCTCTGAACTTCTGTGCAGCTGTGGCCCTGTTTTGCAGCTCTGTGAAAAAAATGCTTTTACTAAAAGACCTGGCTGCAGTACGTTAGTTGTTGGAGCAGTGGCAGTAATTATTACTTTAGCCTGGGAGCCAGTGTGACTTTTTCCCAAACTGTAGTATAGACAAAAGCTGTAGTTCCCTTGAAATCCTCTGGGCATAGGATGTTGCTTCTGTTGGATAGGAAAACAATGCCTAAAATTAACTAATTGACAGATCTGTAGCTGTCTAAGCAAAAGCTGCTGTGTGTCGCGTGGGCAGCCTCAGCAGTGAACTCTGAAGCCTGCATGCTTGGGAAGCAGCTCTACTTCTTCCGTCCTTATTTGCTAGTAATAGAATCTGTTCTGGGTGTCCATGTGTTTCCAGTCCTCTCTTTCTCTGTAGTAATAGTCTGGCACATGTGTGCCTTCCTGTCAGTAGCACGGGCTTCATGGGAGGAGAAGGGGATGTACATTCCCAAGGTTGAACAGGAATGTTGTTGCCTGAAGTGCTAGGAGGCACTGGAGAGAGTGGAGAAAACAGACTTCAGACTTGCTTTTTGGCAGTTTGGGTGGGAAGAAGTTGGGAAATGGAATCATGTAGGTATCGTTTCTTCTTTTTATGAAGCAATTCTGTGTAGAAGCCACTTCTGCTTTCCTCCTTTAGACTTTTGGAGAAATAAGGAGCTGCAAGTTCCTCAAGAAGAAGAGCGAAGGGCCACGAAGATCGTACTGTCCTTCTAGTTGGGAGGCTCACTTTTCATCCAGCTTCTATTTGGGGCATTTGTGTGTTTGTTTTTCTTCTACTTTGTTTGTTTATGCCTTTTGTTATTTTATGAAGGTGGCATAAAGAGAAAGGGTGAGCATGGTGGATGTTTCATACAGATATTTCTGAAGCCTCATGGTTAAATCCAAAGAACTATTTCCCAGCATGTCTAAGATTTTTCTTCCCTATATTTTTAACTTTTTGCACCCAATTCACCTCAGTGTTAGGTTTTCAAAAGAGATTTGAGTACTCTTTTCAAAAAGTAAAGCACCCTTCATGTGTTTCCCCTGTAGTCAAAAATGATGGATCCCTTTACCAATTAGACATTGTAAAATACTCCTCTACGTAGAGGAGAAAAGCTAGACTGTTTCAACTATCTATCTGATTGTTAAAACAACAAAAAAAGAGCCACTTTGTACGTGGAACTGTGTGTGTTTAAGATGACTTATTGACTTTGAGTAGTGTATCTGGTGCTTTGTACCGGGGCGGAGAGTTCCCATCAAGTTTTATGTGCTTACCGTAAGCAGCAGTGTAAGACCTTCCTTTTATTTTTTGGCATTTGAAAGGTAATGTGACTATACTGGTTTTTACATTTATGGAAATATTTATTCTTCTTGTAAATGGAAGCTGTTTCGGGGTGAAAAGGAAGTGATGTGATAAGAGGTGATCAGTTTCATTTGATACTCTGTGAGGAAGGTGTTAACACCACAAGCATAGCGACAAATAACAGGTTGCACACCAAGGTAAAGTTTCCCCGGTCTTGTTTGCTGAGTACTTGTCTTAGAGAGGGCTTATTGCCTCCCACTAGTGGACTGGCATCCAATGGCAAGTCTGCTTGAAAAGATCTGCTGTGAGGTGTGCTGTGCCTGCTCTTGGATCATCCATGGTTTCAGCTAGTTTTGCATAACGTCAAAACTATGAGATACTTTTATTTGACTCTTTCATAGCTACTTGCATTTGTTCAGGGCTTTGATAAGGCTTTGGAAAGATGCAGTTCTCATGAAAAAAACCACATTTTTAGAAAATTGGTTTCAGATGAACAAGCTGAGGCTCACACTACTGAAGAAAGCAAGTGGAGAGCTATGTACAGCGAAACTTACCGTTGACGCAAGTTGCCGTGAGCTTCTGTCGAACTCCTTTCGTGAAGTCGGGACCTGTGCATCACAGTTTTCACTCTGGCTGGTGCAGTTCTTCTGCCTTGCCTGAAAATGTCACCACTCTGCAGTCTCTGCCTTTGACAGACTTCTAGCTGGAATGCCTGCCGGGGCTCCTTGATCTTTGTTGGGCTGCATGTACCTCCATGGAGCTATGGAGATGCTCGCATTTACACTGCTTTCCAAGGAGATAATGCTCACTGTGATGCTGACACTTGAAAATAAAAAAAAGAGTACAAAGAGATTCATCTTGTATAATAGCGTGGGCAGCTAACTACAAGGCCTTTTCTCTTCTGACATATGTTTTTACTGCTTTGTTAATTGTTTCTGAATGATGCTACCACCCGTGGCATGAAAGAACTTGACACATAATGACTTGAATAGCTGTAGGAAGGTCTTTTCCTCCAGCTCAGAAGCTGCCTTCTGATTTCAAATTAGTGTTTAGCATTAGGAAGTTAGATTTCCGGATGAGAGGAAGTGCATTTGATACGTTGGATATATCACAGATGTTTCATTTGATTGTTTTATTCAGTACCTGAATGAAAGTGAAATGTTACTTTTAATTAGTTTGTCTGTAGGGAGAGAAACTGCTTTCTGATTTTTGACAAGATGTTTACACTTGTACATTATTCTAAACTTGTACATACACACATTCAAATAATAATACGTTATTCAGTGATGGGTCTTTTGGGGCTAACTTTTTTTCAGAGCTCTTTTTTATTTAAAGAAATGAAGCTCAGCTAAAGCATTTCGGTTTAAATCTTCTGTTCTCAGGTGACTTCAGCTGGGGAGGGCAAAAGAAACTGGTATAAAATATAATTATATGAAGGTCAAATGGTGTTTCATTCTGGCCTTGTGGTCTACCTCTGGTGTAGAGGTAGACCAGAAGGCCAGAATGAAACACCATTTGACTTTCTCAGCGAGGATGCAAGCTCTCCCTTTGTTTCTTTGTAGTCAGATTGCTTTTATTTCTTGTCCTCCCTATTTCAGGAGAGCATTTTGAGATGGCATTACGGAGGAAAGTCTAAGGGGAGGGTGGTGGCATGACTCTTTGAGATATTCAGGTGCTCTTGCTTTTCCTCAGTCCCCATCATGCAGTTTGCTGGGAAAGTGTCACTCACAGGCTGGCTCAGCTCAGCACTGTCTAAGGAGTTGCAGAATATGCTGGATCATAACAGCACACGTGGCTAAGCAGGGCTGATGAGAAATGCAGGCAGCTCATACATAGCTCCCTTGTCAGGTTGCTTTCATCCCAGCGAGGCTAATCTGAATGATGATTACTCATGCTGACTTGCAGAGAAGATACGTCCTCACGGTGAGAATGTGAGATTTGTGCAGAATGCACTAAAATCCATGTGTGTTTATTAATAGAAATACATGTATATTTATTAGGCCTTCAGAAAGGCTGGCCTGACACAGCCGGCTTCCAGGTTGTGTAAGGAGGCCTGATATTGGGATGTGCAGCTAAACATAGATGGCTCTGCATTTGGACAAAGTCACAGCTCTCCTGACTTTAGCATCATCCTCCCTGTGACAGTCACCCACTTCCTGCTGTAAAAACCTTGGGTTGGAAATAGGTGTTCAGAAAGAGCTTGGGTTAGCAGAGCAGCTTCCACAGCCTTACCTCCTTCTCCGAAACTGCTTAAACATTTCTGCTGAAACCTACCCTCTTTCTCTCCCCCACTGAAGGAGGAATGTCTGTTCTGAGGCACAGGGTCAAGCATGGAGATTGCAGCCTGAGGCAGAAAGAAAGTAAAAGTGTGCATTAGTCCAGACAGGCTCATGTTGTCTTACAGAGGTGGTGTGTACTTTGCTCAAACCATGGTTTACTTGTTACAGGGGTAAATCCTGCTGATTCAGCACAGATTGCTGTAAATAGAGTGGGAAACCTGAAGTTTTGAGGACAGAGTAAATATATAAGACCAATAACAGACGTTGTTGGCTGTTGAGATCCTGGAAGGAATCCCTTGTGCTTTTTTTTCCCTGTTAGTTACGCTTCAGATACCCTCATCCATACCAAGTATTAGCCTCGGTGTTTTTAGCTGCTTCCAGAAATGGTTAAATATTTTGTTCTGTAGTGGCTTACAGGAGGCTTTTGATGGTTTTCTCTTCCAAAGGGTGTTGTGTAACCAGAACAATACTTCAAAATGTTTTGATTTCACTCTGTTATTGCCAGAAAAAGCCATGAAATGCAGTAGGGACTTCAGTATGCCATTCCCGTTCACAGAGAAACTTCTCATTACCTTACCTTTTAGATTCTTGAAAAGTACCTGGTGGGGTCCAAATGTGGCTCATCGTGTACAGTGTGGATTGCTTGAAGGAGAACTTGTTCAATATTGTGTGATCAGTGGAATGCCGTGGCTCTTTCCCCTGGTGTTTAGTGTCTTTTCTCAGGTGCTACTGTTTTTGAAGTTAAAATTGAGTTCTGAGAACAAATTCTGTCAATTGTATGAAGAGCTGGAGCTAATAAGCTCCATGTTCCTGAGTGCCCTTTGTAGTACCAACTAACCAAAACTACCAATTTAAGTTGAAGGCATTTCTAGTAGGTTGTAGATTTATTTTCATTTGGGAGAGAAAGCACCAAGAAAAGGGAAACAGGAGTTTCTCTAGTGCATAAATTGAGACTTCAGACACCTTGCAGAGATTGTGCTGTCTTCATACATTCTTATCTGTATTTTTAATATAAATTCCAGCTTTACAAGCCAAAGTGTGCACGCATGCAAATTGCCACTGAAAATGATTAACTCGTGTAAAGCTGTTAACTTAGAAGGAAATGGAAAACTGGTTGAGAATGCTGGTGGAAAACTGCCCCAAAAAGAACGTACTAAGGTAATAACCATGAATAGGTGAGGTTTAGTTTGCACCTTCTCTAATATTGTGTCTGTATAGAGGTTATGCTGGATGTTTCGGTAGCCAAGATTGACCATCAGAAAATAGAGCAAGTAAATAAGACTCGGAATGTGGAAAGGCAGTTTCTGCAGAACTCAGTGCAAGTCTTAATACTTAAAAAAAACCAAGCACATAATCAGTAGTTACAACCATCCCATGCAATTATTTCTGAGTAATGCACTTTGTTGTGTTGCTGTCACCACTGCTGAAACCTTGGGTGTGAAGCTCAAGAGTCAGAGCGTAGCCACAAGAGAAATAACTTCTTAATATTCATGTGATTAATACACTACTGACTGCACAGGTCTTCTACTTTGCTGACTGTACAGTGTCCAAGCAAGTGGTTGTTAACGCTTGTCACCACAGTCATTTTGTTCCGTGCTGTACGTTGTACGGCTGTGTCATATTTTATTTACCAAGAGTGTTACTGCCCAAGATAATTTTTTTTTTATAGAGGAAGCTGTAAGATTGTTGAAAATGAAATACTAATCTTCATGGGTTGAGACTGCAAGAATAAATCAAGTTTAAATTCAAATCATTGGAGCTATTTTCATCGTTGCAATGGCTGCTTTTTAATTAAGTCATGGCAGTGTAATGTCATTTTTTAAACTAAGAAAATAAGTACAGTGTGTACGAAACATTTAATATTTGGAAGGCATATTGCAATTCTATCCATAGTCCTGTAAGTATTTCCCTCACTACTCTTGTGTCTAACCCTCATGGGGTCTTTTTTATTGTGTGTGTTTAATACACATTGCTAGACAAAATATGAGTAAATGATGGTGATTACTGGAGAGAACAGGGTTAATCTAACCCAGTTTTAATTGCATATGATTGAAATATTGATGTCATTAAATTACACAGTGCGTATTCTTATTGCTGCACATATACTTTTATAAGTAGGAGGCTCAGGGGAATCACCATTTCATAATTCACTTTGCACACCTTGTGCAATCAACTATATTTACCCGCGTTTCACTTGCATTTAAAGTTGAATTGAGTTGAAATACTTTGCAGCAGTTTTCTTCTATATTGACATTGAGCTTTAGGTTTTTTGGTTATGTTTAAGTCAGAAAGCATATATTGTTGCATATTTTAAAGTGCTGCTTTGGAAGGCTGCTTATACATTCATTTGTCCAGAAAATGTTTAGTAGTGCAGTGTGAGGAATGGCTGTTCTCTTGGTGAACAAATGAAACTAGTATTCAGTTGTATGCAAGGTTAACATACGTGGTAGGGACTGAGTGTTTCTGTCTTCATGTAGACTTGTCACTATTCCTTTGTAATTGAAATTTAATTTAGGTGATATTGTCCTGTTAGTCTTAAGTGATGCTGACTTGTCTAATTTAAGGATTGCAGTTTGAGGAATGCCTGGTTTTGGGCAGTACAGATGGCTTTGTTCTTGTGCGAATGTGACTGTTCATTGAGGTTATTTATCCCTAAAGTCCTGACTTATGAGACTGCTGGAATAGCTGTTAACTATGAATAATTTAGTACAGCATCATATTACATGCCACTTAAGAAGGCCTCAGACTGTGAATCCTTCTATCTTGTTGAAATCCACTCAACAGTATGAAGGTTACTGCTTGCATTGATATTTTATTGTACTCTCTTCATTCTGTTTAAAGGTTTATCAGTGTATGAAGGCAATATGAAGATTTCTATGGTGATAAGTAATAAAAATACCTGTGCAAGTGTAGGTATAGTTTGTTGTTGAAAAGCTGAGGTATGGGGCTAGTCTTCAATGTTCATTTGTCTTTTAAATTTCTTCTAAATCCGGCCTAATGACATCTTCTCCACTGAGATTTATGTAGTTGAGACAATTCATATCTTAGAATACACTGTTAGGCAATACCTCGTTATGGGGAGAGAAGCTTAATGAAAGACTTGCTAGCAGGAGCACAAGATTTCGGTGCTTGCTACAAATTGCCTTAGTTGCTTATGCATCTGGCTAGAGCAGACTGTGTCTCATATTACAGAGGCTTTTTCAGGAGAAAAACTGCAAATACAGACCACTGAAGCAGTTCCAAGTGCAGATAAGTTTACTGCATGCCTTTAGGAGCCTTGATCATTATAACTTGACACTGAGTGTGTTTTTTAAGAATGTGAAAATGATGGTGTTTTGTCGTTATCATAAACTAGACTTTTCACAGAAACACCCTAAAACATTAGGGAAGAGCCTTCATGAGAAAACCCTGGAGACATATTTTCAATCCTTGTGCCTGTAGAAAAGGGTCCTGCCAGTCTGTTTTCACCCCTTTTAAAAGTCACAGAATACGTGTTTGGTTAGTCATTATGGGCCTGTTCATTGGGATGCTCTGTTCCAGCTGTATGTGTCCTAACTCATCTTCAGAATTGTTTTGTAGGACACTTCCAGCCTCCTTTAGAAAGGAGAATTTTGTTTTTTTCTTTTCCAAGTGAGATTTGCTCTAATTGATGTGATGCTGTTAGAAGTCGACAGGGTGACATAAGTCATCCCATGGTACCTGCTTTAGCGACTTGAAGATAAAACAGGCCTTTTATCTTTTTGTGCTCCCTCACGAGGTAGTAAGTAATTTAGGTGTCTCTTAAGGGTTGGTAGTTAAATGCTAAGATCTTGCTAGATGTGTTTATTCCTCCTTGAAGGTGGAGATTCAGATCGGTCTCTTTGAATGGGTGCTCTTTGAGCTCTACGTTATGGCTATGATTTAATAAACTCTTTTCCTGCAGCTTGCTACTGACTCAACTGATACTTTGATGGAAGTGCAACTTGGTGGAAAGTACTAATTATGTCATTGAACAGTGGTGTAAAATTTTTAAACCTTTATTTTCAAATTGGTAGCTTAAAATTCAACTGAAAATTAGTCGGACTTTCCTTACCCCAGAGCTTTTTGATCTTTGTTTTAATTGTCTTCTCTCTGCAAATGTTTTTTTATGCTTGAAGCCAACTGTAGTTGATTTACCAAGCAGCCATGGAAAGTTGAATCGTCAGTGTTCCTGATTGAAGTGATAAAAGGAGTCTATGTCCTGTGCATAGCATGTGCTTAAGCTTTTCAAGTGTGCTCATGTTCTTCAGGTTCTGATTTGTCTGAAATAAAATTCAATTCAGTTATGCAGCAGTTTTCAGGCTTTCAGTCTTGACCTGAGACCTTCACACAGACAGGACAGTTTTTCTGAGGGTTATCTTTCTGCCTGCAGTTCCTTGAACGCTGAGATGATTTCTCTTTCCTTGCTCTGCATGGGCTGTGGTGGTTGTGGAGTACAGCCCCCAGGGCAGTAGTAGGAGCACTGTGGAGACCAGATGCAAAAGGTGATGATCTGCTCCCTACAGTCACTGAGGATAGTAGGTAGGAGTGCAGAGGAGGTGTAAGGCTCAACATTTGTCTACCCTAAGCTTCCTGATATCCATGAGGAAGTTCTACTGTGAATGTGTGCACTATGACTCCAATAGTTACAACAATAGAAAAGAAGTGCCTGAAAGACATCAGACATACAGTTATATTGGTGCTGTGTGCAAAAACAAGCTATCCCCCCAACCTAGAGATGTGGGAGGAAATAGACTATTAAGTTACATTCTGCATTGTATTTTTGTGTTTAAAATAAACTTTGTCCTGTTGCTGTGGAAATGTGTCAGTTAAAGTGTTGCAGTCAAAAAAACCCGCTATGTAGCTGATGGAGTGACCTTGTTTTGGTGCATTCTGTAACCAGAACTTTATTAAAGTCAGTCTTTATTGTTTCTTATTTAGCTTTTATCAAGTGGTGGTTTTATGCAATGGCATCAAGCCACAGTTCTTCACCAGTGCCTCAGTCAAACAGCAGTGATGCTTTCTTTAAAAAAGAAATGGATGCCACGAAACGATTTCGACCTGTGCAGTCACTGCCTGATGTGTGTCCCAAGGAACCTACAGGTAATGTTGGTGTACAAGGAAAGTGAAAATGCAGTTCAATTTGCTAACCCTTTTACAGCTGTTCAGTCAAATTTTCTCTTATACTGGGTGTGATGTACTAAACTGTAAGTCTTTAATTTCCAAGTATGCTGTAATTGCGCTTTATAACACCCAGTGTCCCTTTGGAGCAAGGGGAGACCTTTCCCATTTGCAGCTCAGTTTTACATATCTACATTGTAGATAAGATCTGACCTATGTGATTCCACCTTATATCTGGGACCCATACTACATGCAAGAAGAGGGTATGTCCTGTCAGAACTTCTAACAGCATGCTTGAAGTCGAGCTGCATTACTTCTGTGAAACACCCTAGACCTCTTGCAATAGGAAGCAAGAGACCAAGACCTGTCTCGTAGAACTGTCGTTGAGTCTCTAGTGCCATCGTAAAGCCAGGTTTTGGTCACAGCTAGAGCTGCTGTGATATATTGAAGTTTACTTTATGAAAAGCAATAGGGGGGTGAAATCTTGAGAATTATGAAAGATAGCATTAATGAATTTCAACTGTCATTAAAAATGTGTTTGTGTTTGGAAGTGTTTCCTCTTCAGTAAAAGTTAATGTTGTTGACCTAAATGTATTTAATGAGTGTGAATAAACTGCAGCGTTCAAAACTTATGTTGGTTAATCTGATGGAATAAACACATGTTAAAAGTATTGCAAAAGAAGAATATCCTGTGTCTTTTGCATAGACAATTCTGATCCATTATGAAATTGTGAAAACAAGGTTTGCTAAAGTACCACGTTGTAGCAAAAATGCAACTTTCAGGTTCTCACCGTAACAAATTGTCTTGTCTTTTGTGCTGCAGGCGATCCCAATAATTTACGTGACAGCCCATCTCTAGTTGTGGATCAGCAAAGATGGACTATTTATCATTCCAAAGTCAATCTCCCAGCAGCACTAAATGATCCTAGGTTAGCAAAAAGGGAATCTGATTTCTTTACAAAAACATGGGGAGTGGACTTTGTGGACACTGAAGTCACGCCTTCATTCTACCTCCCACAGATCACCAAGGAACATTTTGCATTATACCAACAGGAAATCGCTCCGGTAAGAACACAAAATTAGGTGCATGTAGTACTAGGGGACACAAAGAGATCTAAGATCCCTCTTCTAGTTTGATATTGTCCCTGCGACTTGTCCAACATACAGTTAGCCAATCATTAGTTTGCTCTGCAATGCTTGAGTGACGTTAGGCTTTTCTTGTTTTATAATCTCAGTATTTGAAATGTTCTCTAAATTCTCTATAGGCAATTTCTTCTTTTGTTTCGTTTGTATTTCTGGATAGTGACTTCTGCACCAAGTCTTACATTTCCTACTTATTCTTTCTGATTATTAATCCCTTTTCCTTAAAGATTGTTTAGTGATAGGGCTTTACAGTGTAACACAGCACTTCTGATCCAAAGGTCTGAATATAAAACATGACTGTGTGCTGCAAGGGTTTTATTTTTTAAGAGTCTCTTAAAACAGTTATATGTGAAATTCTTAGTCTTTAAATAGGCCTATTATCTTGATGATTTGTCTTGTAAAAGGAAAGTTTGAGCTACATCTAAGGACACCAGGACCAGTAGGAGACTTCTACACACTTAAAAGACAGGTGTCAGTAAGTATGTAGTACTTTTTAATGTTTCTTTTGTTTTTTAACTGAAAGAACATGTAGAAGTCTCCTACTGCTTTCTGCTTCCTTGGTTTGTAACTGTCTTATTTTTTGCTCTTACACAACCGGCTGCAGGAAGCGTTACTTGTGTAAGTCATAGGTCAAGTACGTGAAAGTGAATTGTTTGTAACTTAACTATTGCCATCAGTTCATGCATTCAACACTTTAAATGTTTAAGAGCTCATACTTTAAAATCAGCATGTAATGAAGTAACTGCTAAATGAAAGGAAATTTTGGGAACTGACCCTTGATGTAGCTTCAACCAGAGATCTAGCAAATGTCAGTGTTCTCTAGAAACATTAGTTTCTCACCAGTGTGGTTTCTGGTGTTGTTTACAACTGTAGATAAAATTTCAAGCTCAGCCCGACGAAACAAGATACATGGTTTTAGCCAGATGCTTGTTAGACATGGAAACAATTTCTACTTTGATCCAATTTAATTAAGTTAATGAAAAAGCATTCATTATGTCTTAGTGTTTGGGTTAGACAGCAAATAAATGTTGGGATATGTAATTACAGTTAATCTGTGGTTATATAATGTGGAGAAGTTATTACACCTCTAATTTTTTTGTTCATTTTATCTTGAAACTTAAAGATACAGTGAAAAACAATGTGTTGACTACAGGTTGTAATTTTTGGTACCTTTTACCTGGAAAAACATTGTCAGAGATTTTTTAAGATGAAAAAAAAACCTGTTTTGAACTTGTCAGAATTGTTTGGTATAATGCAATTGTGTTGCACTGGAAGTGTTCTGAATATTCTGTTTCAGATTAAAAAAACCCAACTTTTAAGCCTCAGGATAATTCTTTTCATATATTTTCTCTTTTACAGAGAGAAAAAGTTCATGAAAGATGCAAGAATATTTGTACTCCTAAAGACCCCTTCGACAGGACTTTGTTATATACCCATGGTATAGTCCAAGCCTTCCTTTAGTCATAAAAAAGTAATTTCTGTCTGTATCAGGATGTTACAGTGTTCATTATTGAATCCTGTAACATACGATCATCTCCTTTACTTTCTTAAGGGCTTTGTGTACAAGAATAGATGCTGCTGAAATCTTTGTAACGGTGATTGAAAGCCTAGACATGGTTGACTAGAAGTGTTCATGACCCCTGCTGATGTAGGTCAAAATGCTTGTGATACCTGCTCTTAAATTTTCACTTTGACGTGTTTGCATTCATGGCAGGTCATTACGTCCCTTGCAATGTTTTCTTCCTTTTATTTAAGATCTCTTGAAACTGTTGCATCAAATTTATAGCAGCTGTTGACTTTGCAGTGAAGAACGACAGTGCTGGGCCATTCCTGTCTCTGCCACGACATCACGGAATGTCTGAAGTGGGAAGTGACATCTTGGGATGGTCTAGTCCAAACCACCTGCTCAAGCAGGGTCACCTACAGGAGGACAATGTCCAGCTGGGTTTTGGTTTTATTCACAGATGGACATTACACAACCTCTCTGGGCAACTTGTTTCAGTGCTTGAGCACCTTGACAGTAAAAGTATTTCCTTATGCTCAGGTGGAGTTCTTCATGTATCAGTTTCTGCCCATCACCTCCTCTTGTCCTGTCACTGGACACCTGTCACTGGGAAGAGCCTGCTTTCTTTTTACACTCTCTCATCAGATGTTTAAAAACATTGCTAAGGTCCCCCATGAGCTTTTCAAGGCTAAGCAGTCTCATTTCTCTCTGCTTCTGCTCCTGTGAAAAATGCCCTTCCCTTCACTGGACTCACTCCAGTATTTTGAGGTCTGTCTTGTACTGGAGAGCTCAGAATTGAGCACACTGCTCTAGATGTCTCAGCACTGCTGAGTGGAGAGCGAGGATCACCTTCCCTCAACCTGATGGCAGTGCTCAGCCTAATGCAACCCAGGATGCCTTGCTTCAGGAGTGCACTGCTGGATTGTGATCAGTTTATCTGCTAGGACCTCAGGTCCCTCTCTGCAGAGATGCTTTCTAGCTAGACCCCTAGGGTGTAATGGTGCTTGGGGTTATTCTTCTCCAGGTGTGAGACTTTGCCTTTTCCTGTGTTGAACTTCATAAAGTTCCACTCTGACCAATTCTCTGCTTAGTATTTCTCAGGTTCCTGTTAGCAAAGCTGACCTGGCAAATTTGTTTTGTTGTTTGCAGCTGTAACAGGGCTGAATTTGAAAATTTTACGGCAAGAGTTCAGCTAACATGAAAGTGGACAGAGGAAGGCAAGGGGCAAAATGAAAAAGACAAGCAAAAGGAAAATAAACACTCATAACCTGGGATAAGCTTTTAATATGTAATTGCTCTTTGTTTTCTCAAAAATGTTAACATAAAAGGGTTCATTTGCCAGTCACTGTTGGCTCAGGCTTGTCTGTATCAATGTCTACAGGTAATGCAAAAAGAAGCATTCAGTAGTTTTCTCACTTGGATCAAGTTCTTTCAGTTCTTTCCTTCTTTTCATGCAAAAAGAAATCTTTTTGTAAGGTTTGTCTGTGATTGCTGTTATTTTGGAATAGCTGCTCCTGAATGAGTCTGTTTGTGGTGTGCACTGCAAAACAGAAGATCCTTCTTCAGGATTAGCTTAATCCATTTTGAAAAGAGTCTTTTTGTTTTAAGAGGAGAAAATTACTGTGTCACCAAATTAACTGGGAGCTTCTTGAGTAGATGGACAGTTTTAGTAGAAGCATCATGGGGTAAACTGAAACTCTTTCTTTTCTATAGTTTCTTTCGTTAGTATTGCCTGTCCTCCTCTAAGTCCAGCCCACAAGACTTGACCTTTCATTTCCATAAGAGTGTGTCTGTTCAAAGATTGAGGGCAGCAGATTGATTCCTAGGTTGCCTTTGGTATTTAAATAGAAATAAAGCAAGAAACAAATGAAGAAAGAACCAAAGAGCTGAGAGAAGTGTGGGAGAGAATGCTGTTGCGGTGCTTATCACGTAGAGCACGTTGTGCTTACCACGAGTAGACTGTCCAGCTGAGTTATGGGCTTGTTGCTTTTAAATTCCTCACCTTTTTTGGCTTCCAGCATGCCCCTTCCTCATAATGCACACTAAGTTAAGGCATAGGGATGGAAAAGGGGATTTTGGCTGAACCTCAAAAGTCTGAATTTGCTTTTTCTTCTGTTTCTGCTGGGATACAATGCTGCATCTCTTTTCTGAGCTCAGCTCTCTCACCACCTGCAATTGTCAGGTCAGCTTACATGAAGAGAAAGGCTGCTCCTGTGCCACTTGCTCAGTGTACTTGGGAGTCTGTCCTGTGCCCTTGTTCTTGCTTTGTGCCAGCTTCCCAAGTGCTGTGCAGAAGTGATTATATGGGCAGCTTCAATCTGGAGCTTTTAGAAATGGAGTGATGTTGGAGGGACCTTTCGGTGGCCCTTTTTGGCTGATGGAACAGTTCCGTAAGGAATGTGAAGTGCTAAGTAGATTTCTTTGTATGACTAACATTTTTGCTGTCGAAGCAGCCAAGTGTGAGCTCCTTTGACTTCTCTGAGCTTGAGACCCAAACTACAACAGACAACAGAATACAACAGAATGTTTCAAAGAATCAGAATATGTCAGGTTGGAACGGACTTCAGAAGGTCTCTGCTGTGACTGCCATCTCAAAGCTGGTTCAGCTGTGAGGTCAGGCCAGGCTGTTAAGGGTTTATCCAGTCATGCCTTGAAAACTTTCAAGGGATGGGGAGTACTCAGCCTCTCTGGGTAGCCAGTTCCAATGCTTGATTGTCCTAATGGTGAAAAAGGTTTTCCATGTGTTCAGTTGGAACATTTCAGTTCCATTTATAACCATTGTTCCTTGTCTGCTCACAGGGTCTGTTCCCTGTAAGGAACCTGATATTGTTGTCTTGGAAAGTGTCTGACATGGTTTAATAGTGTTCAAGGCAACTGTTGTCCATTGTTTGCTTACAAGTAACTACTTGTGTTTTGTTTAATTTTAGATAAATCCAGGACAGATCTGGAGCAAGTACCTAAGGTATGGTTCCTGTACACTCTAAGGTTTTATAAGGGTTTCTCAAATTCAGTCTTGAATATCTGAGTGTACTCTGTTCTTTGTAGAAATACTGTCGAAGCTGATCCCTTGAGCTGATTCTCAGGTGGATCTGTAGTGCTCAGAATTGAAAAAGACTTAAGAACAATCTACTTTTTCTTTTTTCATTGTTTCCCATGGTCTTGATTTTTCTGTTACTCAAAGTAGAACATAAATGCCATTATTTTTTTTCATCTTTGATAGTTAAAACCTCAGAGCTGGGCAAAGTTAGCCACTCTGCATTCTAGGAGGAAGAGGAAAACTGAGGAATTTGATAGAAACTTGAATACTCAATAGTGTACAACTTAGCATTAGTTCAACTCCTTGAATCCTTGAGCAAAGCCCTCTTCCATGTGTGCTTGCAGTATATATGATGTAGCTTTTTTGTGACAGCTGGACAAAACACAACTCCAGGTTCTATTTCAGTCTGAATATTTTTTTTTCTAGGTACATTAAGAAGTCAGTATTAGTGTCTGGGTCAGCATCTCTGTGCCAGTTGTGTAGGCTGTTACTTCAGTAGCTGCAACTGCAATGTTTAAAGTCCAGGAAGCAAGAATGTTTGAGTGTGGTGTAGTGCTATAGTCTGTGTTGAACCTTTTAAAGTCACACTTCATAAATATAGGGAAGGGATATTACTGACTGCCTGCAAACTCAAGGTTTCCACTGGTTTTGTTAAGCAGAAATTTCATTATGAGAATTTTAGATTACTAGTTCCCTGAGATGTGTCATTTACCTAAGATGTAACTGACTCTTTCTGTGACCAGTGGATTTGCTGCATTGTGCTGAAGGAGATCAGCTTTAGGTTTTGTTCCTTCTCAGGCAACACTAGCTGCACTCTGACAGCTGGCTGGATCCTCAGTCAGGTAGAAGCTGTGGCCCTAGAAATGAGGAAATCAGCAGTAGGGTGCCCCTGCTGTTGAAGAACATTTGCTCTTTTCCTTTAGAGGGCCCATCTGCAGCTGCCTACATTTTCACACTCAGGATGTTTAGATCATCTTGGGTGCTTGGTAACCTATGTAGTTTTGGAGCTGTGCCTTCCACTTTCAGGAAGATAAGACTTTGTCAGATCACACAAGCTTTTAAGGCGTGAAGGAAATTGATTGTAATGTCTGAACTGAATTTATTTACCTGGATGAATGAAAATTTGGGTCTTGAAAATGGACAGGTAACATCCTTGTGAGCTTTATGAGGCAGGAGATGTTGAAATGGGGAGAAAAATGTAGGGGTGAGGGAGGCACATTTATTTCTTTTGTTTTTCTGTTTCAGATTTTTATGAAACCAGATTTTGCCTTGGAAGATTCCTTAACATTTAATGCCGTTTTACCATGGTCTCATTTTAGTACTGCTGGTGGAAAAGGAAATCGTGATGCAGCTTCTTCCAGGTTACTTCAAGAAAAGGTACAACTTTGTTAGAAGATGTTGTTATCTACTGCAGCTGTTAGTTCCTACAAAGAAACTCCTCCACTGCTGTTCTGTACTGTTTTAAGATGTCACTGTTGTGAGCTTTGGTTATCTCTCCATTTTACATCAGGTTACAGATTGTTAGTAAACAATACAGAAAGTATCTTACTGAAAGAACTTCTTTTTTTCCCCCCTGATAAGTAAATGTATCAAATCTGGGAAAAAAGAAAAGAATCTGTATGTCGTAATACATGACCATTCAGGACTGCTAAAACTTAGTGAAGTGAGTATATATTGAGGACTTAGGAGATGTGGAGCTATTTATTAGGGAGGAAGAACAAATCCACTAGATGGGAAGG
This sequence comes from Urocolius indicus, assembly GCA_013401255.1. Classification (NCBI taxonomy): domain Eukaryota; kingdom Metazoa; phylum Chordata; class Aves; order Coliiformes; family Coliidae; genus Urocolius; species Urocolius indicus. The sequence goes on from WBNH01009718.1 coordinate 111,800, forward strand.
TTAGAAGTTGTACGCTGTTTATTGTTTTCTGATATCTCAGGAATACTCCAGCTTTGAGCCACTGTGATTTCTGTGGTAAAAAAGAAATAGTAAATCCTAAGATTTTTGCATGTCAGGAGCTTCCTCTTAGCTTTTGTTGTCACGTCATCTGCACTGATCCATTTTTGCATTTCAGAAAGGACTTGGGTGCATCGCAGAGCATGAAAGCAGAGCTTTTTCTTTCATGTTGGAAACAGGAAACATAAAGTCTTTAGTTGGATTTGGGGTGTTTTTTGTTAGTTATGTAAGTCATACAGTAGAAAAATCCTATAATGAATCGTGTGTATGGTACAAATACTCACTAAATGTTTATAGAAAATGATGTCATTTTGGACTCTGTTTTCTAACTTTAACTTTCCCTCCTAAAAAAATGCTTCTGGGAATAGGGAGAAGAAAAAACTTGAAAAATATGAAATACTTTAAGAAAAAAATAACAAGAGATCCTCTGGAAGTGTTTATAAATTTCCAGGAGTTGATATTCCTGCTGTCCTGCCAGGTCAGGAGAAGAGAGAGGCTCTGCTAGAGCCTCATGTGATCCCTCATTGGGTTGTCTTCCATGCCTAAAGCTGGAGAGATACTTCTTGGAAGTGTCTTGTGGCAATTGCTGCCTGAGGAGGAAAAAACAGTGTCTGGTTTTAAACTTACAAAGTGTGCCTGGCAGCAGCAGGATGGACACTTGACATCAACACTCTGATGCAGTGGAGGCTTTGAAAAGCTGTGAGCCACACTTGTTTGGAAAGATGATACAAATACCTCAATTGTATGCAACAGTTGTGTTGCCTCCAAAACCACATACCTGACAAACAAATTATTACACTGCTTCATGTTACTGAAATGAGCCTGGATTTTTTGTTTTACTTTATAAAGACTTTGAACTATACGAGGTTTACCCTTACCACATGTACATAGGAACCCTGCTGCCATCATTATCCTTAGCTCCAGGCACCATTTTTCGATAGGATTTTGAAAGCCCTGCCTTAAACACATATACTTAGGCTGTTAGTGCTTTTGGACTGCTGTTGAGCTGCTTGAACAATTTCCCCCTGACTTTTTCTCTTCCTTACCTCCTATGTCTTGCCCTGCATTGGGACTCTAAGCTCTTTGAGGCAGGTACTGTCATTTTGTTCTGTTTGTTCTATCTCAACATAGCAAGATACCTGGGGCATCTGGTTGATATAGTCACATAAATAAATAATTGTAATAACCCTTTCTCTGATCCCTGTGTCACAATCTGTCAGCTTTTCCCCTGGGCTAGGTGTGTCACAGCTGGTTGGTAAAGGATGTTTTTGATTAAACATATTATGAAAAAGATGAGTTTGCATATGGAATAAATCCCCAGTGTTAAATACATGAAGGCTAGAATTAACATGAAGGAATCATTCTCTGGCTGATTTTCTTTCCATCTCTGGATGGGCCTTTTGAAATTTAGCGTGAGGTTTGAGTGCTTGGAACCTCTTAAAAACCAGGTCATCTGAGTATTAGCATTCAGATGAGCATCCTAATGCCTCACTGCTTTGAGTTTGTATATTCAGCATAAGCCAGAACACAGAGCTTTTGGGAAATTTGAGTTTCAGGTTCTAAACATGTAGGCATAGTTCCTCTCTGGTAATCCCACAGTGCCAGAACACATGAAATGTTCTTAATAAGAGCTCCAGCTGGTTGGCAAAAAACAACTTCAGGCAGAGGTATCCTGAGGATTTTTCTGCAAAGAAGATGCTGGAGCCCTTTAAGTGAACAGAGCCATTCCAAAGCCATGTCATCAAGTATAGTTGGGCTGCATCTTTAGCAGCTTCCTTGACCCAAAGTACATAGTGTATTTGCATGGCTATACCGTTTTTACTTGCAAGCCATTATCCAGGGCTGTCTCCTGTTCGATGGCTGTATTCTGACAGTGCCAGTGTGCAGCCTTGTGGTACAGATGCTTGAGTTTTTAAAAATTGCTTTTCTGCTTTGTAATTTTCAAGCAGGAGAGGCATCCAGTTAGCTTTCCCAAAGTGATTTGCAGCTCATTTAAAAACAAACAATCAAATCACAATGGGTAGTTATTTGCTTGCTAATCTGACAAAGGGGTTTATTTTTTTTATTAGCACAATTTCCTCATGATCTAATAAGACAAATATCCTGAAAGTGTAATTTGCATGGTGATAAATTTGCCAAGTCGTAACAAGTGCTGTTTGTTTTTCCTCTTCCCTCCCCTTTCTAGCTGAGCCATTATCTGGACATTGTGGAAGTCAATATTGCTCATCAGATTTCACTGCGCTCAGAAGCATTTTTTCATGCAATGACCTCTCAGCATGAGTTGCAGGACTACCTCAGGAAAACCTCCCAGGCTGTAAAATTACTTAGAGAGAGAATCTCCAAAATTGATAAAGTAATGTGTGAAGGATCGCTTCGAGTTTTAAGACTGTCACTAACCAGAAATAACTGTATAAAAGCATACAATAAGCTGAAGTTAATGGCTACTGTACACCAAACACAGCCCACGGTGCAGTTGCTGTTATCAACCTCTGAGTTTGTTGGGGCTTTGGACTTAATAGCAACAACACAGGAAGTGTTACAGCAAGAGCTTCAAGGCATTCACAGTTTCCGGTAAGTAGCCATCTAGGAAATCAGTAAAATGCAAACAGAGTGAAAACGTGTTGGCTACACTATATTGCCTGAAGGAGTTTGTTTTACCTTTGTTGGTTCTTAGAGGACAAAGTACAAAAGATACAAAATCTAAGTGTGACATGGACAGTGTGACTAATGTTTGTGCCACCTCTTTAGGGGGTGAACTTTTAACATTTAGAAGCTTTGTACTCCATTCTTGCTTACAAGTGTTTGAAGGTTGCAGAGAGCCAAGCAGTGACTGGACCTTCATCTTCCAGGGCTTGCAAGCCCACAGCTGAGTGGTGGTTTCCAAGTGGTGTTCTGTAACCCTCATGCATGCAGCACCTCAGAGAGTTTCTTGCTACACAACTCCATCCTGGCCCCATGTCTTTAGTGACCAGCCTGGGCTTGTGTTGTTACAGGAATATGCCCTGATCACGTGTCAAATAGGTTGGCCTTCAACCTGTGCTTGTGATGGAAGAAATTTTGCAAGCAAAAGCCAATGCAAAGCTATCAAACCAGGGCTCAAAATGTGGTCTGAGGTTGATAGCTGTTCACTTGAGATGCCTTCAGCTGTGTCTGCTCCTGTGGAGGGCCGTATTTGTAGTTGCCAGGAGGTGCTTTTGTCTCCATCTGACTGAAAAATCCAGTTCTGTGAGCTACTGAGGTTGGGAATGGAAGACACGGTGAGAACGTGCAGCCCAACCTGCTGTCACCACTGTGGTTTTTATCCATGTTTGCTACAGTGATGGGAGTTAGTGAGTCCAAGGTCCTGTGCTGGCTGCTTCTGTTAACAGTGAATGCTTAGAGCTCCACTAGATGAGGTCTTTGGTGATACGAAAGAGTATTAATACAGTAGAATCCTCTTAGCTGATGTAAAATGAGCTACTATAATCATCATATATAGTTTAAAAGTGTTCTATGCAAAGCTGCTGCCGTGTCATGATACTAGAAGTAGCGCGTGTAAAATCAGCTTTGGGACTTGCAGCTTCCATTTCAGGACCTGTATACTTATACAGTTAAGTTAATGCTGGAGGAGGGGTTGTTTTGATAACAGGTTATATGATTCTTGAGACCTGGTGGTTCCCAGTTTGTCTAATAAAAGCCTGGTTGTTGCTCAGTAATTCTTAACACGAAGGTTCAGAACTTTATACGGTTACGACTTTTGTCTGTCTGTCCTGATGAGCTCCTCTTCTAGCAACCCTTCCAGCTGGTTTGCAAAAAGACTCAAATTTGATGTAGAAAAGATCTCACAAAAAGCATTAGAAAAATATCTATTAAAAATTAACTTACAAAAGGAAAAAAATAGCTAATCAATTACTGGGAAGAAAGTTGTTAGAAGCTGTTAGTCTTTTTCTTTTAGCTTAGATGATCCATCTTCAGACACCTCAGTGCAGTTGCTTTCCTGTTTCTACTCTCAACCACTTGATTATGGTGCACAGCCCTTGACTGAATCATGTTTATATTTAGCTTGATGATAGTGAGTGTACTTCCACAACCCTGGGACAACATCAGTCAGAATTAGTTGTGTTTTGCAATCAAGTAACCTAAGTGCTACCTCAGCAGAGAGTGCAATTATGTTGTTGTTGTGACTGATATGTGTGATGTCCCAAGAATGTGCAACTACTTGAAAATTCCACCCAGACGTGGAACGTACTTGCAGGTGAATGTTCATTTTGTCTGTAAGAAAGTAATTCCAGTGAGTAATGCTTAGTTGGTTGGTTTGTTAGAGGTAGAAATAGTGATGTGAGTGGGAAATGTCCCCTCTGCTTTGGTTATTAAAGGTTCAGAAAAGTGATTTAAATGCTACCTGAGACACAAGTGCAGTTCAGAAGTCCAGCAGAGTTGTTCCCAAGTCTTCCAGAGGCCTGACCTTGATAAAAACTCTCAGTAGAACATTGTTTCTAAAAATAAATAATATTTTAACAATCTGGATTGGTGGCATCCACAAATACTTCAGCTTTGTCCAACAGATACTAAATGGCTGTTCTTGCTTTGCTCTGAGCCAGAATGCTGCGATTGTCAAGTGAGTTAATTACCTGATTTTTGAGAAAACATTAACTTATGTATCAGTGCATTATTCTTCTAAATAATTAGTATCTGTTTTTCCCCCAAATAACTTGTTTTAAAGAAAACCTCATTGCTTTAGGGGTGTGTGTGATGACTTGTAGAATTTGCATTTGAACAGACAGCTTTAAATTGAGCCCTGTTGCAGATGAGTTAAATATAAAGCAGTAAGGAAACCACTCAGATCATCCATATACAAAAATTTGTCTCTTCTTGTCATGCCATATGCAGGAAAAAAAAAAGGTCATTTGAATCTAGTTAGAGCAAAAATGAAAGCACCTTAATGGTTCTGTGAAGTAATAAATTGGTATCTTTATCTAGGTTAATACCCCGAATGATTACATGTATCAATCCTAACTGTGTGATTATTGCTTGCTGCTACTGTTGGATAGAATTAAACTTAGATAGTGCTCTTAAACCTTTTCAAGGCCATCTTTTAAATTTTTGTTTAAAAAAAGCTTCTCATGTTAACTGACAAATCTGTTCTGCCAGTTCTTACATTGCTTTCACAAGCCTTGTTGGAGCGGTGGATTTACAGTGGGGTTTCTCTGCACAGGTGTGCTGACAAACCACACTTCCATACTTCTTTTTTTTCATACAGTAAACCACAGATGCTTGGAAAAATAGTTGTCATGTGTGTACTTTCAAAGAACTTTGACCCTGCACTCATGATTTCACATCAGAGAATTGTAGTGTTCAGTCATTGAAAGGACCTGATGTGGGAGTGTGACCTCTTAAGACATAATTGCCAAGGCATTTCGTTAGAGTGTGAGTTCAGGTTTGACTTGTTCCTGCGTGTTTCAGAGTGGAGGGACTTTTTTTTTATTGTTGGGGCTGGAACACCTCAGGCAAAGTGGTAGCAACAAGTGCTGAGAGCTCGTTAGATGTTTCCATACCTGAGGTTTCAGAGGGTTGGCTACCTTGTGTTTCAATGTAATTAAAGCACAGTTATAGGAATAATTTACCAAATAGCATCTTTGTGCTTTCCTAAGAGAGTTGTGTTGTGGGCATTAGTCCTGGAGTAAGCTTTGGAACTTCAGTCCATTACATTGCCAGTAATAACCTTTAGGTTTTTTTCTGGCTGTGTTTGTTTTTAAATGTCCATAATGCAACTGGTTTGAATTTATTCTAGAGGCTATTTTTCCTTAAATTAGGTATTCAAAATGTGTTTGCTTTCCCCATTCCAGCCAATTCTTGACCAGCAATTTCAAAAGCAGGCACATCCCTGGTCATCTTAACATTAAAAGTGCTCAGTGTTGGCCATGATGGGCTTCTGCAGGGAGGAGCCACCCTGATATCACGCTTCCTCTCACCCTGGCACTGACTTTGGCTTACGTGGGCTGTGAGGTGGGATCCTGTGGGCTTTGCATTGATCCAACAGTGCTCCTGCCAAGGAGTCCCGAGAGACATTTTTGCCACTCTGTGCTACCTAACAGTCTAACCACACCAGCACTCAGTTAAAGCCAGTGAGCCATGCAGATTCATCCTCCTCATTTTGTATCCAGCTTGATCTAAAATATCACAGAACTCTTGTTGTCTCATGTGCAAAGTGTCCGCTGGCTTTTTGTAAAACCAAAAGCAGTCTTGATTTCTTTACAGATATTTGCTGCTCCCAGCTGTTAGTGGAAGTTGGAAAGCCTGGAGTGTTTGTCATCTCTGAAATTGCCACTTTTAATTTCACTCTGCTAAAAATTTCTCTGTCTACGCAACTTTTAAAAACCGGTCGATGTTTCTAGAGTGAGAAATTTCTATGTGGTTCTGGGACAAGTCTGCAAAATGGGATTCTAACTCTTTTAATACTTGGAAGAAAATAATTCTAATTTAATGTAGCATAAAAATGTCAAATTTGAAAACTTCTGTGTTCTCTGAAAGCCAGCCTGCTATGTAAAGCTATTCCTGTGTCTCAGTCGTGTGAATTAAATCTGTGATCATTTTAAAAGCTCAAAAGCCTGACATGGAAAAACTTGTGGACTGATGAGATGAAGAACTGGACAAGCAAAAGAAGTATTCCTTCTTTTTCACACCTTTGTGCTGACAAGCACTGAGAGTTTTCAGTTCTGGTTCACTTCACTGGGAAGAGAAGTATTCAGCAACTTAAAAAAACCCAACAACTGAAAAAGCCCTCATTCCATTTTTTTACCCTCCCATCAATATTCAAGTCCATATGTTTTGCTGGAAAGTGATGATGCCTCTGAAAAATGTATGGTTTGAGCTGCTCAAAAGAAGTGAAAGATCTGAGCCCCCCATTAAGCCAGCATTGATTGCATGGAAATTACTATGGGTGGTTATTTCTTGTTTTTTTCAGTTGTGAACTAATGATTCTTTTTCAGGTTGATTATTTAGCTCATATCTCAATGGCTGTTTTCTTAGGCATCTTGGCTCCCAGCTTTGTGAACTGGAAAAGCTGATAGATAAAATGATGATTGCAGAGTTTTCGACTTACGCTCGCAATGATTTAAATAGACCCCTAGAAGATGATTGCCATGTTCTAGAAGAGGTATGTCTCTCGTTGAAATAAACTGTCTGATGAATATGTTTGCATCTTTAAATACTTAATTAGCACCAACTAATTCACTCAGGTCCCTAGTAGCAACATTATCATTTTATACTGTTTCACTTCTCATCCAAACCTCCCCCTGCTCCCCCCTAATTTTTGTGCTTGATGAAATTAAATAATCATAACTAAACTCATGGAACTATAATCCAGTCCTACTTTATTTTTTTTCCAAATAATAATTTCTCTTTTCTCTGATTAAATATATACTGAGTTCACTTTATGAACCTGAACATGTAAGTGGAAAAGAACAGGGATTCTCATACCTGCTGGACTGTAAATTGTCAGTTTTGCAATGAATGCTGATAGTTGCATGTTGTTCTCATTCTGTCTCCCTGTGCATTTATGGATGCTTACAGTAAGCATATGGCTGCCCTGAATACATCCTTCATTTTCAGTGTGTATATATATATATATATATATATATTCATCATTCCTCTGAAGATCAAAAATGTCTGAAGATTAAGCTATTATGATTGCTTTCTGGTCAGGAAGACATTTTTTTTGTACTTATCTTCAGTAATTGCTAGACCCTGTTAACTGTTTAGTCTTGTTTCATCCATAGGTTTCATAAAATACAGTGAATGGCAATAGTATTTAAAGATTCCCATTTCTGCCCTATAGATTCTTCCCACCTCTGTGCTGGTGCAGTGTTATTTAGTGTCATTCTTGCACATGAGTGAGGAAACTCACTAATCATTAGAAATATCCATGTTTTTAAGCCTAAGTGGATGAACACAGTGGAAGAACAGGCATGAAAGGGGCTGGGAGGAAGGGACTCAGGTGGTATTGCCATGAGGAACTTTATATAGTTAAAGCATAACATTAGTCTCAAGGCACTGGACTGATCTAAATACTGTTCACCGTATGTTTGATACATGAAATTTCTCACTGCTGTGCAATTTCTTAAAATTGTTTCTTGTCCTGACTTTGATGTTTTAGTGTGTTGTTTTTTCTTGATAGGAGAGACTGGTATCACTAGTATTTGGACTTTTAAAACAAAGAAAGCTAAATTTTTATGAAATATATGGAGATGAAATGATTATTACTGCAAAGAATATAATTAAACAGGTAAGCCAAACACTTCTGATGGATTGCAAAAGCCTGCCTCAGCCCCTCAAGGTAGTTAAAAACAGCTCTGATTAAGTTTTTTGTTGGTGGTTTGTCTCTCATTTTAAGAAGCTGAGCTTGCAGACATTAAGGACTTCCTGAAGCCCAGAGGTCTGGTTGGAAAAAAAGACCTTCTGGAAGGAGTAGGTAGCATAAGTACTGCAGATCACAGCTTTCTCTGTGTAATTATCATTGTTCTGAATCCTCTGATTGTAGCTTAGAGTTTGGGTTTTTTCCCTTTCTCTTAACACATGGCTTTCCCAAATAGCACAATAAAAAAATCCACAACCCAAAAACCAAAACCACACCAAAAAGCCCTTTGTAACCCTCTGAAAAACAAAACCACCCAAGTTCTTGCTGTAAATGCATAAAAGAGAATCAACAAAACTTGCCAGTTGAAACAGTTCAGTTCCCAGTAAATGCCACAGAAAACAGGGTGAATGTTAAAACAGACGTAGCATGAGCACGTGATAAAAGATTAGAAAGTATCCTTGCCTTTTTCTAAGAGAGCAAGGTGAAGAAGTAATGCCTGCATTGGTGTGGTTAGCTGCCATTTAAGGCAGTGTGCATGGACTAGTTTGGACAGATACACAATGACTTTGTTTGCAAACAAAAGCTCTGAGCCTGTGTTTGGTACTTGGAATTGTATTCATCTTGTTTTTTGTATGCAAATGTGAGAATATTGTGTAAGGGGTGTTTTTCTCCCCTACATATGCATAATTATTTCAAGAGTTGTGTTCAGATGTGTTACGAGATACTTCTGATTTGTTTCTCAAGGGCTGGGAGATAGTCAGGCAGTGGGTTTGCTGTCAGATGAAATCAGTCAGTCTCTTCAATCCTTACGTTATACTATGCTATATACAGCTGTGTTGTGAACCAGATTGGGAACCCAGCTTTTAAAAGTTGGGGTTTTCATTTTTAGTTATTATTGTTATGTTTTGTTATGTTGGGGCTGTTTAGTCTGGAGAAGAGGAGACTGAGGGGGGATCTTATTAACATTTACAAATATCTAAATGGTGGGTGTCAGCAGGCTGGGACATCCCTTTTTTCTATGGTAGGTAGCAAACAGGACAAGGGGTAACGGGATGAAGCTGGACCACAAAAAGTTCCATTTAAACATAAGAAAGAACTATTCCACTGTTGAGGTGAGGGAGCCCTGGCACAGGCTGCCCAGAGGGGTTGTGGAGTCTCTTTCCTTGGAGGTCTTCAAGACCCGCCTGGATATGTTCCTATGCGACCTGATCTAGGTGAACCTGCTTCTGCAGGGAGATTGGAGTAGATATCTCTAAAAGTCCCTTCCAACCCTACCATTCTATGATTCTATGTTAAGATATTTGTACTTCAGCCCCACGATTGTGTTGATCTGGTCATGCAGGATGGGTATAGATGACACAGGCCAGTGTTGCTGGTAAATATTGTAGCAGAACTCGAAGCCAGACAGTGATGTGTGTGACTGTACCACCACTTCTTGTAGGGAGCTGGAGATGATATGAGTCCTTTCTCACTTGAACCAGATATAATTTAAATTGGGTTATGAACTCCTGCCTCTAAATGCTTGTTCTCTCTCTGCCTGAAAGCAATGGGAAAGTGGGCTGGGTCATTGCCCCGTTCCCTAAAAGATCATCAGAGGGTGTCAATGAGTATTATTTCTAGTCATGCTGTATTTCTCTAAACCTGGAAAAGTAAAGGCATATGATGTACACAGCTGCACATCTGAGCCTTCACATAAGGCTTAACACAAAAAAACCCAAAACCTAAAAGCCAGGATAAAACTACTCATCTGCCTTTGGTCTCCACTGGCTTTTCACTGGCCCATATCAGCAGTCATAAGGGGGAATCTTTCTTTCCCCTTTAAATTCTTTGTTTAGTCACAAAAGGGACAGGTTGCACTCCCTGTGTTCCTGCTCATTCTCATTGGTGAAGTGCTTTTCTCATTTTGCTGGGAATATTTGTGATGGATTTTTCAAGTGTCACCTATGCTCAGTAATAGACAAAGTTTAATCAACCTCTAGCCTGAGTTTCTGTTGAATAGGGAAAAGATCAGAGTATTTGTGTGTGCTTTCTGCAGCATGCTTGCATGATGGCCTATTGTCTCAGCTCTTAGGGATATTTTTGCTTAATTAAAGGAAGCTGTTTCCTTCCCACATCTCAAATGTGCTTCCCATTCAAATTCATTGCTGGGCTGTTCCGATCAGTACTTTAGTAGCTCTTTATTGTCAGGCAGGTGAAAGAGGAGAGATTTGTAAGCCCTGAACACACTGAGTAGTTGAAGAACAAGTTGTGTTTTTAAGAATCTTCTGTTATCACCACCATTACTCAAAATGCAGGTAAAATCCACGTAGCTCCAGGTGACAGCCCTCAGTCACCACTTGCATTGTACATACTCACTTAAAGGCAAGAAGAGTTCATAAGGTACTGGCTTATTTGGTCAGGTTATTGATTGGCATTTGGGAGAAGACCCCTAATTCAGCCTGTACAGAGTTAATTTGTACCCAGGGCTTACGAGTGATGTCCAAAGAGATCAGTGACATTGATGTAAAACAATAGGTGTGTTTGGAATGAGAATTAATTATTCTGAAGAGCTGAAGAAACTGGCCAGTTTTGTGTGTAGCAGTTGAAGAGCAGGTGTCCCTTGAGGAAAGGCCACAGCATAGCTTTAAGGATATGGACAGATCTATGGGCAGAGGACAGCAAGCAAATCCCACAGCTACTAGGAGAGCAGTTGAAATCAGGTCTGCCTTAACAGTTGAAAGCACAAGACTCCCAAGTGTGTGCATCTATTCTTCTCTGATGCTGTTCCATCCACTGTAGGTTAGTTCTTAAGTCCTATATTTAAAACTGAAATGGAAGTCAACCAACATTTCCCAAAGTCAGTCAGTTTGGAAGGGGGAGGAATATGGCTTCTATTATTCAGTACCTGACCTGAGAGACGTGTTTGAAGTGGTGCTTAGCATCCATACTCAGACAAGCAGGTCCCTTTGAGGTAGAGCCAGTGTGCCCTCCAGAGATTAGTACACAGTTGAGAATGTTTTGGTCATCTGTATTTTGCAAATAGATGTTTGGGATGTGCTGGGGTTGGGGGGGGATGGCATTCTTTTGGGGTTTTTCCGTTTGTTTTTAGAGAAACAAGTTATTAAATCATTCAAATACATCTGTCCTATGTTATTTTACTTTTTCAATTTAACTTGAGGGTTACTGGGTATGTTATGACACTCAGCAGTGGTTAGAAAGAAGCTAAGATCTTGTTTTGTTTTGTTTTTTTCCCCTCTTTAAATTTGACAGTGTGTGGTTAATACGGTATCGCAGATAGAAGAAATAGATACAGAAGTGGTTGTTAAGTAAGTATACAGCCAGATTTGATTTCTTTTTGGTGGGGGGTGGGGTTAGGAGATGGATGGTTTTTTAGCATAGATAAATTTACCTTTCTAACTTGTGCTTAAATTTGCCTGTAACTAAGGATTATCCTTCTGTTACACGTTAAGTCCCTGCCTCTGTTAGAGTATGATGTATTCACCGTCTCATTCAGAGGCTAATGTTGCCTTAAACTTCCTGTATAAAATAAATACTAAAGTTCTCTGAATCTCACTGCATGAAGCATAAGCTACTGTATTTAGACATATATCTTTTAACTACTTGAAAGCATTCCCTGTTGTCATAATCTGGGATTTTCTGTTAAAACATGGTAGTGGTTTCAGTGTCTCTGCATACATGAGAATAGGAGCTATCCAGAGATACCAGACAGCTTCAGACTGGAGAAGTGCCATAGCAAGAACCTCACAAAGCTCAACAAAGGCAAATGCCAAGCTCTATGTCTTGGAAAGAACAGCTTCTTGCAAGAGGAGAGAGAGGCAGGAGCTGGCTGACTTCAGAGCAGCTTTGCAGGACAGGACCTGGGATATCTGGTGGAGAACCCAGATGGCCATGGACCCAGCAGTGTGTCCTTGCAGCTGCAGCCTGGGCTATCTTGCATAGACAGCAGACTGGGGAAAGACATTAAGATACAGCAGAGACCACTGGGTTGTTTGGGATCTGAAGCATGGAGTGTAGGAGGAACAGCCTAGGGATCTGGGGGGCAAACTCAGGGGAGAGCTGGCCACACCAACTGCACAGGAAGGTGATAGGGAAGCCATAGACAGAGATGTGCAGGGGAAGGATGATGGGCAACAGGCACAAGGTGAAAGGTAAGAAATGCCAATTGAATCTTAAGAAAAATGTATTCTCCATGAGGATGTTCAAACACTGGAACAAGGGCCCAGAGAAGCAGATCTCTGCCTAGACATCGTAAGCCTTGACTGGGCAGGACTCAGCAACCAAATCTAGTTGGAATTGTGTTGAGCTTAGGTTGGACAAGGCACCTTCCAGAGACCCCCACTCCAGAGGCCCTTGCCAGCTTTTATTTTCCTGTAGCTCTATGATTCATGCAGGTCAGCAAAAGTTTACCACAAGATAATAAAACCAGACCAGCTGATAAAGGAAAGTGAGTGGATAAGCTGGGTGGAATTCATACCCAGGCTGGGAAAAAACTGGGCACAGGGTCGTTTTTAAGTGTAGGGTGTTTGGTCACTGTTCTCCAGTGTTTACTATTTTGCTCTTGGGTCCTAACTGTTTATTACAGGATTTAATGATTGTTCTGTCAATGACTTTCTTGCCTTTTGCCAGAAAGAGTCAACTTGTGCTTCAGTAGCAGAAGTGGCCTCAATGCAACAAAATAGGCTTAATAACCCAGCTTTTGTTTTTCCCCATTAACCCTATTAACCTCCCTTCCTTGTTGGTAACATATCCTTATCCCAGGGAAAAGAACATCATGCCTAGGAAAAAACTGAATGGCAAATGTGAGGCTTTCAGCTTATTAAGATGATGTATTTTGGTATACCTCCTTCCTCATTCCCCCTGCATACGTTGAGTTGGTCAGGTGATATCTGGTGGTGTTCAGGTGATACCTGTTCTGCCAGATCTTCTGCCAAGTCTTCACAGCTTTCCTAACATTTACAATTCCATTGAAAACATGGGGTTTTTCTTTATGTGCCAGTAGGCATCATGGTCAGTAAACATTTGCTGTTTACTGAAAACTGCTCTGGTTTTTTTTAGGCTTGCAGACCAGATGAGGATGATGAATTTTCCTCAGTGGTTTGATTTACTGAAGACTATTTTTTCCAAGTTTACCATCTTCCTGAAGAGAATAAAGGTAAGACACCAATTTACCAAGAGCTTCGCATAGCTCAGGCATGAAATGAAGTGAAGCTACTTTCCATTTCAGGTCTTAAGGTGTTGGTTTTGCTTATAGAGTTCAGACTTTTGATTGAAAGAAGGAGATGTGAATATCGACATGCAGGGCAAAAATGATTAGTGCTAACAAAGAGAGCAGTGGGAAGGAGATAATCCCACTTGTTGTGTGATTACATCCATTTCAGGCTGCTGGGGATTAGAACAAAACTTTTGTATGTGTTAGATTGCTCCAAATGAGGTTTCTTTTCCCATTCTCAGAAGCATCTGATACTGGTTGCTGCCAGATGGATGGGTCTTTCTCAGAATGCTTATTACACAGTAGAAAATAAAGGCAGGGTTTAGTTTAGTTTAGTGGGTAAATGACAATCTCTTTCTAACACCAGCTTGCAGCGCAGGGATTGTTGGGGGTTTTGTTGTAATAAAAGTTATATTTGATTCTAGGCAACGTTAAATACTATCCGTAGCGTGGTTTTCTTGGTTCTAGACAAGAACCAAAAAACCAGAGACCTGGAGGACACCTTACAAAAGAACTCTGCTAAAGACAGCACGGTGGACACAGAAGTGGCTTACCTGACACACGAAGGCATGTTCATAAGCGACGCGTTCAGCGAAGGGGAGCTCCCGCCTGCAGCAGCTGACACTACCTCTCAAAGAAACACTTCCCCCAACAGCGAGCCCTGTAGCAGCGATTCGGTCTCTGAACCAGAGTGCACTACTGATTCCTCATCCAGCAAAGAGCAAACCTCATCTTCTGGTACTCCAGGGGGAGTAGAGATGATGTAAGTAACCGCAATGCCCGTCTCCGCTTTGCAGTGAGTCAGGAACAAGGTGTTAGGTGCAGGCGGTTGCTTCTGATGATACAGGACCAAAATGACTTTGAAGGGATGTGCTTTTCTAGGTAAGCAAAGCACAACATCTCTTCAGCATCGCCCCTAGAGACTGCTGTCAGACTGCACTGTCCCCAGCTCACCTTTCTCCCCTCGATTGGCCTTCATTTCTGTAGGTAGTGGCACAGGGGCTGATTATGTCACTTCTTGCAGAAACGAGCCCCTTCTCCATCTGTTCTGCTGGAGAGCCTGCTTCTGTAGAGAGCAGGAGTGATGCAAGTTTAGCCTTCATGATTGTTTGTCATGCCTTTAGCAGGCAGAGGCATTTCTGTTCCTGATCAGTTTTCCCTATTGCCTTTTTTTTTCTTGTTTCTGGTTTGGTTTTTTTTTCAAGCTGACTTCATGGAATACACCTTCTAGAGGAAAATCTGTTCACTTTCAACTGTTTGACTTGCATGGTTACAGAAATCCCTCTCAGTGCTTTGGTAACATAGGCAGTGCTGTCCTGTGGTGCTCCACACTCAAGCTGTAACCTTTTTGGCATCCTTTTCTGCACGCCTGAGTTATGACTGAAAGTCAGAGCTACCTTTTTAGAAGAGCCAGATATTGTGTGCATGTGGCACTTGGGCATGAGCCACTTCAAAAGCCAGAATACCTGGATAGAGAGTTCTGTCAAGCAAAATTGAGATACCACTTGTTACCCTGCTGAAAGAGGGAAAATAGCAAGTGACCTGCTCACTCTGGCTGATTGGAACTCAGGTGTCTATACTTGTTTGTTTAAGCATCTGTCAGTTTTAATAAAGACCTTCCCCCTCATATCACGATGCTGGCTGAAGGAGATAGATTTACAATAATATGCTGTGCATAAAACAAATCCAGGCCTCTCTGTCCAAGCATCCATTGTATGCTCGAAGAAAAATGCAATGTGAAGAGGAGTCCATGGTTATAGTGAGCAGGAAAGGGGAGAGAAGTTGGATCTGAACTGGTCTGGAGTGCTTTGCCAAGTTTGCTAAAAATACACCACCTAGCTAGTGCTCTCGAGCAATAAGGTTGTTTCCAAGGCTGGTTGCATAACTTTGTTCTAGAATGAACTTGCTTCATCTCTCTTCTGCTCTGCATTTGGAGCAGCCTAATAAAAAATACACAGCTATAACAACGTCAGCCCAGCTGATGCCCAGCAGCATCCCAGATTTTCTCGTGCCTCTCATACTATCAGTCCCTTGGGCAGCAACAGTGGACCAAAACGTTGTTACCTTGACTAATTACTTGAATGGCAGAGCTGTGCTATGGCTTAGCCATAAAACAGGAGACAAATCACACAAGCCTTTTTTAAAAACACCAACTTAGGAGCCTGAAGTTTAAAGAGCTACTAGAATGACAGCCTATAGGTTAAGGTGGTGGGGAATGCAGAGTATCTCTTCTAGGCCTTACACTTGCACTGAAGAAAAGTGTTGTCTTTTGTTTTTCATATGCTGGTGATGCTGAAGTGTTACAGGAGCTGTGTAGATTTTACCTCTGTAAATGTTAACAGTGTTTATTTTATTAGTAACAGCTATATCTTGTTTTCTTTTACACCATTAATAGCAATTAGAATGGAGATGTACAAATATAAGGATGTGCAGTTGTGCATTTCCTTATTACAGGGACTGAGAACCCATCTGTACAAAGTGACTTTGGTGATTAACTAACTGTCTGCATTTGATAGTTGCTGCAAGGCTCTTTCCTCCTTCAACCTGTGAACAGAAATATTGTTTTTTTTAAAAGTGAATGCTCAACCAACTGGTTCTGTCATTTGTATGTAGGATCAGTGATGACATGAAGCTGACTGACCTGGAACTGGTCAGGCTGGCAAACAATATTCAAGAGTTACTTTATAATGCCTCTGATATCTGCCATGATCGTTCAGTCAAGTTCCTCATGATAAGAGCAAAGGTAAGGAGCCCGAGTCAGACTGCTGTTAGTGACTCTGTAGTACGAAATTACTCACAAGTTACTGGGTTGATGAGTGAAACCTCTGAAATGGCATTCTCAATTGAAATTAAGTAACTGTTCCTGCTGCCACAGGCACTTGATCTTGATGCCCTGAGCACACAAGCATTAACATACCCTGTCATTGTAAGGCAATGTGCATTTCTGCTGCTATTTTTTTCCCTTTTCCATATTCTGATTTGTTGTCTTTGAAGCCCCATGCAGAGAATGTGTGACAAGGGAGCTGCTTGCATTGCAATCTGCTTTCTCTGTCCCAGGCAGGGTTAAATAAAGTGCCTCTGGATATACTGGTAGCCCTCAGACATGCTGACTAGTTATTTCTTTACATCTCTGAATCTCTGTGGTGTTATGTCTCCTTACAATGGTTTTCTTTGCATACAGGATGGCTTCTTAGAGAAGCTGAATTCCAATGAGTTTGTTGCTCTCTCTCGCTTGATGGAAGGCTTTATCTTAGATACCGAGCAGATCTGTGGCAGGAAAAGCATGTCCTTACGGGGAGCACTTCAGAGTCAAGCCAACAGATTTGTGAACAGATTCCATGAGGAGAGGAAGACAAAACTAAGGTATGTCTGGGCTAGAAGATCTTTGTGTTCTTTCATGAATAATTTTATCAATCATACACCAGGCAAACGCAATCTCTTGTTGCCTAGGGCACTAGTTAAGCCAGTTGCACTCAAGTGCAGGGGGTGAAAAAAACTGTATTAAACTCCAGTTGATTCCAATTGGTTTAGACTCCTACTCTTTTCATAACTTAATTTCTTCAAACTGGATTGTTCTGTAGTCAAGTAAATTGTTCCAGGAAATACTCAAGACTGATACTGAAGGGCAAGATTGCTCTGTCTCCTCAGGTGTTAAGTAACTTCAAGATAATTCATTAAAAAAAAACCAAACCCAACCAAACAAAAACTAATAGAAAACAATAGCAAAAAACCCACCCCAACCAAAAAAGCCTCCAACAGAAATACCAGTTAAAATCCCAAACAAACAGCTTGGGGAACAGCCTTCCCAGTAACATACATCAGGTCTTTTTGCTTTCATCCTTCAAAAGCTCATAGCATTCCAGAATTTACACAGTACTTCGTTGACAGTGGTGTCATAAGGATCTTTATTGCCTGCTGTAGTCTTTTGTCCTCTGTGATAGAATGAATGAACAAATTGAGAGTTCTGTAGGCCAGCACAGTGGTTTTCTGTTTTGCTACTGCCAGTTGTTGGGCACCTGTTTGTAATGAAGATGAAAATGATAACATTTTGGGCCACTTTTTTTAATTACTGTAGTTTTGATTCCTCAGTGTTATAGGCAGGAGAAGCCTCAAGACAAGGCATTTGCTTTTCTCAGCCTCCTCTCTGTTGTGTTTCTCACTAGCCTGCTTTTGGACAACGAACGCTGGAAGCAAGCTGAAGTGCCTGCCGAGTTTCAGGATCTTGTTGATTCCGTGTCAGATGGCAGAATTTCTCTCCCTGAAAAAAAACAAGCAGGTGTGTGTATCTTACAGTCCTGCTGTTAACTGGATTTATTCTCAGCAAGTGCTGCTATTGAGTGTTGATGGTCATATTCTGATGTCACTCTTGATCTGTGTTTGCTCTCTGTCTTCTGAGGGGACCAAAAGGAAGATTTCTTTTGTTTTCTTTTCCTGTGACTGATGTTGAAAGCCCCTGTGGCAACTGTAAAAGAGTAACTATTTATTTTTTGAAAACCCATTTAAGTGTTATCACAGGGAGGGAGCTACTTTTTTTGGTACAAGGATTCCCAGTGTACAGGCTTACAGCCTTTGCACAAATTCCCCAGAACATACCACTGAAGTGTTGCAAGCATATGTGTGTGTGCTCAGCCCTCCTTGTGTTAAAGCTTGCTCCTTCCCCCTACTTCATCTGCCAGGTGTTCCAATGAAAGGCAGCATGCTGTTTGGCTGCTCATGGAAGTGGAAACTCACGTACACTGAATTATTTACTTTGCCACAGAAACCTCATTTGACCTCAGACAAGTCACTTCTTAATCTTTGTGACCCATTTCCCCATGTGCAAAATGGGAATACATAACTTGTGCATACCTTGTGGGGATGCTCATCAATATTGCAGTGATGAATATGTGTGAACAGCTAGAAGAGGAAGAAAACTTACATAGACGAGAAGGGAAATGGCAGTAGATGAGAAGAAAATACAGTAGTGTCATGTCTGCCTCCCCTCCCAGCAGATACAGAGAACATATTAGGCAGTAGCCAACTCCACACCAAAATATATTCGTTGCCCATTGCTCTTAAAATAAACTCTTACAGCTTCCTTTGGAAAGATAGACTGGTGGCATCATGTTTAGCATGAAAAGCTTCTGCTGTGAATCACAGAATCTCAAGGGTTGGAAAGGACCTCGAAAGATCATCCAGTCCAACCCCCCTGCCAGAGCAGGGCCGCCTAGAATAGGTCCCACAAGAACTCATCCAGGTGGGTTTGGAATGTCTCCAGGGAAGGAGACTCCACAACCCATCCAGGCAGCCTGTGCCAGGGCTCCCTCACCTGAACAGGGAAGAAGCCATTCCTTTTGTGTTTCTTTGGACCCTGGTTTGAAGCTAAAATATTAATATAGACAGAAAATCATGTGAGAATGTATAGTAAAAAACCTAGTGACTTTTTCTGCTCTTCTTCTTCTATTTGCAGCTTGTGGTATTTGAAGTTTCTGAGCCCATAAAGGCTGTGGGACTTGGGGGATTTTTGATCTGAAAATCGCAGCAGATAATAAAGTAACTTGACAGGTCATAACAGTTATGACCAACTATATAATAAATACGGCAGAAGAGAGCATTGCTCCAAGGATTGAATGTGGGGTTGTTTTTCAAGCCCTAGCAAGTGAACACTAAACTTTTAGAAACTAGCATTTTGGTACTTGCTTTTAGTTCAACTGACCCCTTTTCCTTTCTTCCTAAAACATCTAGCTACTGAAGAAAGAAAGCCAACCGAGTTTCTTACTGTTGAAGGACAAAAGTATGCAACGGTTGGGTAAGATTCACTCTTTTCTCTTAGCACTGGGTTAGTTGGCAAGAACTTTTGAGTAGAACCTTGTTGAATACTAACAGCTTTAGCTGTTAGCTCTCCTTTCACATCCTGGTTTCTCTTTAGTTCCCCAACAGTTACAAAACATTGCAAGCTCTTCTATACATTGAAATACTGTTCTGTGGATGACTAGGCTGAAATCTGTGGTTTTATTTGAACATGGGAGGGAGATAGGGTATAATTACTCCATGAAAACACTTTGTCATGGAAATTTAGGTTTATCTTCTTAGCACACTGTTGATATTTCTTGCAATATAGGTTATCTCTGACAAAATCATAGAATAGTTTAGGTGGGAAGGGGCCATTAAAAGGCATCTGATCCTACCCCCTGCAATAACCAGGGACATCTTCAACTAGATCAGGTTGCTCAGAGCCCCCATCCAACCTAACTTTGAATGTTTTCAGGGTATCTGCCACCTCTCTGGGCAACCTTTGATGGTGTTTCACCACCCTCGTTGTAAAACATGTCTTTCTTATATCCAGTCTGGATATAATAATGTCTACATACAGTCTGGATCTCCCCTCCTTTAAAACCATTACACCTTGTCTTATCACTACAGGCTCTACTAAAAAATCTGTCCTCATAAGCCACTTTCTAAGTACAGAGAAAGGCCAAGGCCACAGTATGGTCTCCTCATAGCCTTCTCATCTCCAAGCTAAACCTCAAAGTAGGTGAGACCACTGCTGAATGATTACTTGTCTTATTCAGAAACAGACTCAAGACGGACTATCTCAGAAGCTGCATAAGCCATTTCTTGGTATCCTGATTGGTTTGGATTGGAAAGTAGTTTCTGAAAGCTGGTTATATCAAAGATATTTTATAATATATGATACATACTTGTTTCATTTAAAAGCATGCTGTGTTTCCAAAGACTGTGAGGCTTAAGCATTAAATACACATGAGAGAGTTTTCTGGGGAAGGGAGTAAATCCTGGAAGATCTCCCTCCCCAGAGTCCTAACATCAATTTAGCCCAAACTTAAAAGTTGTGATTTACATAATGTCTTTGACCAGCTGCCATTTTATGAGTTGCTTCATGATGATGCATCGTTGTTCAATTAGGAACAGAAGCTGATAGCTCAAAGCTTCTGTGCCAGACAACTCTTCTCACTGCAAAAGAGCATTTCAGGTCAAGTAAGAGCATTCAAACATGCTTTGAAAGATCAAATGTACTTAATGGATGATGTGTTTGATAATCCATCTCTGCTCATTTCAAACTTGTTTTATTTAGCTCTGTGAAGCAGTTTTCAGCTTCCTATGTTGGTGTAAATGTTTCAGCTCTACACACTTCTACATACAGTTTCATTGCATTTGGTCAAATAAAATGCATTAATGTACAAAAAGCCTTAGATGTTGCCCCAAAATTCTCCAGCAGTTTATTTCCAGTTGATTGTTCTTCATCTTTCTGCACTCTGCTGCCTCAAGTAAGAATGAGATTTAACTTTTTAAAATATTAGAATTATTTACGTTGAACATTTGCTCTTGCCTTAGTTTTCCTGCTTTCTGTGCATTTGAATTCAAGAGGTGTACCTGCTCTTTGTGGAGCCTTAATTCCGTCCAGTAGCTGCCAAATTCTCCAGTGCCTGCTGAATTCAGGGGAAATTACAGATGTTGAATGTCTTTGAATATCAATACTGTTTCTTCACAGCAGCCTTCTCTGTTTGTGACCCCTTAACATTCAATGCATCCTTTCCAATGGTGGCTGTTGTTTACATTCTGTGGACTTTTATACTTGCTCAAAGTTGGCCAGAATTACACAGCAGTGTAAGAAAGGAGCTTTGAATATTGTTGTCCCTTGCCAACATCTACATGGAGACTTCTAGTTTCACAGCAGGGTGATTAAAAAGTGATACCAAAGACCTTTAGATATTTTTCTCTCATGTGTTAAGCACTTTTTCCACACATCACCCTATAGAATGAGTATCCCTTATAACCATGCTTCTGTGTATCTTCTTTTACATCTTCCTTCTACTTTAGATCATTTAATGAGTTTATTTATGCTGTGACCTCTAGCATTAGGTAACTTTCTATCAACGTGACTGACCTGTGTTGGATTTTTCCAACACCTTTTTGTGAACTGAGATGACATATTTGTCTGTTTCCTCTCTTGTAGGACAGTATTGCTATTAATAAGAATAATCCTTGAGTACTGCCAGTGTGTGGATAACATTCCTTCCATCGCCACTGACATGCTTACCCGCCTGTCTGATTTACTGAAGGTATGGCTCCAAAAGTAACGTCTGTGCTAATCAGGGCTATTCAGGGCAGAGAAACATGTCTTGCTCTCTGTAATGATTTTATGATTTCATATAAATTATCTAGAAATGACTGTGTTGTGCCATCAGGTAGCCTTTTAAGGTAGGGGCATTAAAGATGCAGTGTGTCACGTGACTTAACTTTGGGAGGGCAATCCTCGTTTTCACCTGGAATATTGGAAATCTCAGCCAGTAGTGTTTGTCAGAGCTGCCTGTCCTTCAGGATGGCTGTAGGATTAATGCTGCTGAAGAAAAAGCAATTGGATCCCAGATGCCAGAGGGAGAGAGAGATCTGTATTGAGGAAGGAGACGTGTCCTTAGTTTTTACAAGTCAGTAGAGATATAGTCAATAGAAGCATGAAAAATAGTGTGGGATGAAGCTTCTGCTGTAAAATGTAAAGATGATGAAAGACCAGGAGCTTTTTGTCATTTATTTCTCACTGGAGAAGAGGAAAGCTGCTAAAGCACAGGTACTGTGAGGTAATACAAGTGCACAATAATAAAAAGAGTACATGAATGCAACTTAAAACTCTCATATATGTAGCTATACACATCTGTAGGTATATATGTAGGCTCCAAAGCCTAGCAGTTAATTTATTTCAAGGTTTTCATTTGTTTCTTTGCCCACAAAGGTTATGTCAGGTAGTAAGAGTTCTGAACTTAAGCGTAGTCCATAAAAACATAAAGAGATTCTACACTGTTCTCCAGACAGTTCACGTCTTGTTCTCCAGCTGCTGCTTCACTCAAAGGCTGCAGCACCTTTTCACTGCAGCACCTTTTCACTGCAGCAGATGCCTCAAACTTGGCTACATTTGCATCTCTGTGTTAACTTCCCTCTGCTTAACTATATCTTGTTCCAGCTCCGTTGTTTGTGTTTTACTCCTTGATATTCAAACATCCTGTGCAGTTGAATTATTGTATTTGCCATCTATCAGCAAAGTGCCATCCATTGGAGAGGTGCCAAGCAGCTGGCAAAGGCAAAAGCTCATTTATTACACTTGGAACAAAACAAGAGCCACTCGAGGTGTCCCTGCAGGTCGCTACACTTTCTGTTTGACAGCTATCAGAGATAGCAAGGTTTGAAGTAACAAGAGCTAGTCTGTTGTGATGGAAAGTGCAAAGTATTCCCAGACAATGAAGTGTCAGACTGGTTTTGAACTGTGGCTGCAACCAGAGTGAAATGACACCTGTGTATGGCCAGAAACGTGATCGTAGTTGCTGGAGTTGGTTAGTTGGTGCAGGCAAGAGGAGGCTGCAGCCATGGTGTTGGAATGCAGAAATGCTTTCCTGCCAGCAGTCACAAGGAGGGGGTATTGCTCTCTAGATGTTTCAGGCATGTTGTTTCCTTGCTGCTTTGTGGTAACAGAGTACTGTCCACGAGAGGCAGAGGGGGAGAACATCTGTCATCCTTTTAGAGCCTGTTTTTAATGCTGTGCCACGCAGGTGGTGCTAACCTGACCTAAATACCTCAGAGGAGTTTAGGCTGTGCAGAGTATCTGTGTTTCTGTTCAGTGCTTCTACTTCTAAGGTCCACCAGGAGACATAAGCCTTGCATTTGAGGAGGAGGAGACAGAAGTGAATGTTGAAAGGTTTCAGACCCTGACTTCTGTCTGAGAGTGGAGTGGATGATGCCTCTCAGGTCAGAGGCCACATAGAGCTCAGGGTCTGTTGTGATACTCGGTCTGGGTTGCTTTTTCCTGGCCCCAGTTACACCACTCTGGGTGTGTGTGGAGTTCACAGTGTATCTTCTGTGGTCCTGACCTTTGTGACAGACTCAAGGCAATAGCCAGAAAAATTGCTTTCAGGTTTTCACTCGAGGAGAGTTACAAGTTTAGGTTTGTTCTGACCTGATTGTGAAGCAAGACCTGTGCAAGCAGGATTGTGGCCAAACAGAAAGGCAGCTCTAGATGAGGGGAATCCTCTGTGTTGCAGACACAAACTTGTCACTGTTTCTTGGGAATCTTTCTTCAGGTGCCTGGAAAAGAGTCAGCTCTCTGCAGGTTGTGCCTCCCAGTGTCAACAGCATAGTGCTGTTCAAACATGAGCCCTGGGACTTCTGCTTTCCCACTCAGTTCAGGAATGAAGGACAACAGCAATGACTCCTCCATCTCTACTGCATTTCCTAAGCCAGTCTAGAATATCTGGTGTCTGAAGCTGGGTGATGGAGCAGAATTCCAAAACAAGACAGGAACTGTCGTACTGTCCAGAGACCCTGCTGGCCTGTGTGCATTTAATGGTAACTAAGTGAGGAAGATCAAGTCATGAGTCATCCACTATGCTTGGAGTTCTTAAGAGCTGGGATTTGACATAGCTTAACATCTTCTGTGCACCACTTCTTAATCTCAGTATTTTATAGTGCTGCAAACACAGATTCAGCCACCTCAGCAGCACTTGACATTCAGTGCATTCAAGTTTTCTTTACCATCAGCAGTGGGGGAAGGTCTAGAGCCAGAGCAGAAACTTTCCCATTCTGATATTACACTTGTCTATTCAGCAAAACTAGAGAGATCCTTACCCTTCTCTCCAGCCCAGGTCCTGGTTTCAGAGGGATGTTTCCTAGCTTTCTAGCAGCAAGCTCTTGTGTAAGGCTGAACACATCTAGTCTGCAGCAAGGCTGACTTGCTGCTCTGCTTTCACATTGAGAGAAGCCTCACCCAAAAGCCTCAGAGAGGGGCAGAAATTAGCCCCAGAATTGAAATCACTGAGTAGCTGTGTTTTTAATAGCAGCATTTCTCCTTCCCTTTCCTGAAATGCTACCTTGAGTGCTTTAGCCTAAACTGACTCAAAAGCCACTGTGTGGCTACTGAGAGTGGTGGAAAAGTTGCTTTTGTCTTACTAGGTAACAGTCACGGGCTTCTCTGTCGTAAGGAATATGTGAAACTCTGGTACTGGCTTTCAAAATAATGTGTTTAATCTGACAGATGTCTGTTGATGCTGTTTCTGTGGTTAAGTGTTAAAGACCAAATGTGCTTTTTCACTAATTTTTTTGTCTTCTTCCTCACAGTATTTTAACTCTAGAAGCTGCCAACTTGTGCTGGGAGCTGGTGCGTTACAAGTTGTGGGTTTGAAAACGATCACTACGAAAAACCTAGGTATGGGTTTCTGTGTTTCAGTTGTCAAAACTTGTTCTCCTGCCTGTTAAAAAGAAACAAACACAAAAAAATCCCCATCCTGATCCTATGTGCTAAAGCTGTGTTTGTGTTGTGGTGCCCTGCATGGAACACAGAGACTTTGGGGAAGCTGCAGTTACTTTTGCAGCCGTTGCTTTGGCATGCTTGGGAGCTGCTGAGCGTTCCCATCTTGAGAGGGGAGGTAAAGGAGTGCAGCCAGATCCCTGTCCCCCTGTGCATTTTGCTGAGCTGTGCTGCCCCATCTGCCCCTGTGGTGCTGTGCTGTCTGTGGCTGTGCCCACCTACAGCTCCTGAGGGTTGCAGCTGCACCTCATGAACACACCAAGTGATTCCATGGATGGCTCGGAATCGAGGCTCTTGCCTTTATGTGGCAGAGTGTCCCCGTGTGGTCAGGGAGCTCAGGGCTCTGTGTCTTTGTGCTGACTCCAGACTATGATTTGGGCTTTAGAGTTTCTCATTTTCAGTGTGCAGCTCTTTAGCTAAATTAGCTTTAGCTGCTCTGTAGAGCTGGGGAGAACCAGGTGCCTACTCCTTGCTACAGTCTGACCTGCAGCTCGAGACCTCCAGTTTTAAACTGTCCTCTGAAATGAAGAGCCTTTGGTTGATGGGTTGAAGCAGCTGTTTGAACTTTTCCAGTTCCCATGGTTTGGGGTGTCCTGATTACCAGTCTGCATTTCCCTTTTCCCCCAAGGGGACACAGGCAGTAGTGTTAGAGCAGACACAAGTGAACAGAGAAAAGCTGGGTCAGGTCTTTGCTCCAGAAGGCTCCTTGGCACCACCATGTGTCCTGCAGCCTGCTGAGGCCCTGTTGGACGTGGGAGAAGCTTGGGTTTTGGGATCCTGCAGGCAGGAGCAGGCTCTGTGCAGCTCAGCACTGGCAGGGAAGGGTGTTTATATACACCCCCTGCAGAAGGAATGTCGCTGCCTTGAGAGTGTGGCTGCTGAGGCTAAGTTGCTGCTGAGTCAGGTCTTTTGAGATTTCTCTGATGTCTGTATGCGCTCAGGGCTCAGAATGTCAAGCAGACACTTAAAGCCTCTTGTAAAATTAGTCCCTTATCCCATATCTAACAAGGTGGGTGTGAATAGCCAGGTACTAGTCTGGTGTCTTCACTGGGTGGGGTCTATCCAAAAAGCCTCTTCCTCTGTAATAACTGTTTTTCTTTCCCTCTCTCCCTTGTGGATTTGCAGCCCTTTCTTCACGTTGCCTACAGCTAATCGTACACTACATTCCTATTATCAGGGCTCATTTTGAAGCTCGCCTGCAGCCAAAGCAGTTCAGCATGCTCAGGCATTTTGACCACATTACAAAGGTAATTCTTTTGGCATTTTCTAATTAAAGGCAAAGTTCTGCTCTTCAACTGTGCTCTAAAGACTATGAACACCACTAGATTAAGAAAAAAAAAATCTGCTTTTTTCCATTACAGGATTATAACGACCACATAGCTGAAATTTCAGCAAAGCTCGTGGCCATCATGGATAGCTTGTTTGACAAACTGTTATCCAAGGTAATGACTTATGAATTATACACTCTCTAAATTGCAATTGGAGGTCTCCTTATGTACAGACTACATGTTTCAAATAGGGTCTTAAACTTTCCTAATCAGGACTTGTTTGAACTTTTGTTATCTGTGTAAACACAAAAGCTCTGTGCCATAATTGTGAATGTGTTTTGCCTTAACTTTGCCACCTGGGTGTCATTTGCCTTCACCTCCCCTCCAAATAACAAAGACAGAGTCTGTTTATTCCTTCAGCAGTAACAGAAACTTTGACTGGTGCAGATGGCTCTGGTGTTTAGAAACTGAAGTGCTCTCCTACCCTCAGCAGTTCTATCTCACTGGCAGCTCTTGTCTGCAGTCAGGCTGAGCCAGTGCTAGTTTCTCTGGAAGTGTGGGGGATGTGATTTCCTGCAGCAGAGGAAACAGCAAAAAAAAAACTGCAGAAGAGAAAGTTTTCGGAGGGGAAGGACCAGCCCATCTATTGGGCTGCAGGCCGGGGAAGTAGAGGTCTCTGCTTAGCAGTTCCAGCTGTGTAGCAGTGTTAAGAGCTGTCTTGTGAAGTGCTGATAGTGTAACAGGTTGGTCCTGGGCTGGACCAACCTGCTTTGCATCTTATACTCTTAGATTTTAAAAAAAGCTGTCTTAGGAGAGAAAGAAATTAATTATTTAGTGACAGGTTTGATTTATTGGCCTAGGCCAACCTCCTTGTAGAAACTGCTGAGAAGTACAGCATGTCCCTCCCTGAAGGAGCACAGTGTGGGGAGAGGCTGCTGGGGCTGCAGTGAGGCAGCTCTGAGAGGCTGCATTTCTGTCTTCCCTGCTGCTTCTATTATTTTCTGTTTATTTTATGTTGTGCTGCTGCTTTTTATCTGTTTCTTTGGGCTGTCAAGTAGTTTTATCTAAACTTAAGAGGAAGGAAAGGAGCCAAAGCATTTAAATTAGGATTCCCTGCCTCCTGATGTGCTTACACTTTTGAAACATGTTTATGCCTTTTTCTGAAGATCCAAATAGTGGTCTGCTGGGTTTTTTTGGAGGGGGGAGGTTTGAGTTTCCCCACAGAAAAATGCCTGTTATGGCTTTTTGACCATTTTACCTCTTACCTCTTGAAAATAAACGAGTACAGGAGGAAAAGGAACCATGTGTTGATTTGTCTCCTTTCCTACCATACCTCGTAATTTGGCTCATCTTGTTCCTGAAAGTAATGAAATCTTGGCACTGAAGGCTGTGAAGAACACAAACCCAGGAAATGTACAGGTGGCTGTGTCAGTGCAACCGTGTCAGCCTGTTCTTTGGTGTATATGTTTTTGTGAGAGCCCAAATAATTCAGTGCCCTGTGCATAAAGCGATCACCTGCTTTGCAGAGTGTAAAGCTGAATGAGCAAACAAGCACCTTTACATTGCACGGTCTGATTCGTAGGAGACAAAGACTTTGACCCCAGTAGAGGGGACATTGACCTGGCAATTGGGTAATATGGGCAAGTGCCTTTTGCATTTGCAGGCTCTCCTTTGCTGTGGGAGCTCTGTGGAGCAGGAGCTGCCTTTGCTGGAGTGAGGCTTTGTGCTCAGAGAGGTGTCTCACAACTGACACTTCCCAGCATCTGGCTACTCACTTTGGCAGGGAGATAGAGGAGGAACAGGGGCATGTAACAGCTATAATTAACAAGTGAAAAAAGGGTAGGTTTTTAAAAAGGTTTAAGTGTTCCTGGAAAAACTCCAGAGCAAGTTCTTAGCTTCTCTTGGAGCTTGTTGTCTTGTGACTGTTTGGACAGAAGAGCAGTAAATTTTTTGTCTGATCCCTCGTGGTGTGCAATGCTGTTGACCTTAGCTGGAGATAAAAACAGCCAGCACCTTGGAGGGCTGCAGCTCATGTTTCTTGCTGGTGCTGTTGCTTTTCCCCTGTCACGATGTAGAGTTTGCTTGGCCTCTAGTCATGTAAGAGCCATTGCTGCAGCTTGCGAGTTCCCTTTGGCCTCATAACATATGGGTGAATGGTGAATTGTTGCCTAACTCTCATGTCTTGAGGCACAATCCTGAACACTCTGTGGTTGTCCCACGCAGGGAGCAGTAACCAGGGGTTTTTTTGCTACTTCTCCAGTCAAAATTAGGTCATTGGTTTGGCTTTTCCCTAAAGACTTGCTCAAAATTCCCCCTTCTTTTTTTTTGCTCTCCCACTCAGACAAGCTTTGTTCTCTTTCCCAGTTTAGGACAACATCTCCTCCAAAGTGTTTGTAAATAATTTAGTTCCAGTGATTCAGCTCTTCCACGGCATTGTGCAAGGCTCCTTAGGGGAAGTAGCACCCTACCAAAGGCGACCTGCCAGGGTTTAACCCAGGCCTGTGCTAGCACAGCCTCTCCTGCAGAAACTGAGGAGCTGACTCCCTGTTCCTAGGACACTTTTTCGAACTGCTTCTGAGATCTCACTCACATCTTCCTTATCCAGGGTGGGGACATAAAGGTTTTGTTCCCTTTGTAAGGAATCTGGTGGTTTCCAGTGTCTTGTCTCTGGGATTTCAGGAACTGGGAGAAAAGGTGTTTTCTAATTTTGTTCTCCAAGGTATTTCTGCAATGTTTTTCTGGGCTTTGGTTTTGTTTTGGTATTTTATAGCCAACTTTGAGTTTTCAGGAGCTTGCTTTGCCTGTTTCTTCAGGAATTTGGATGTATGTGGTCTTAGAGAAGTAGTTTTGTCTCATGAGTTACTTGAGAGGGATATTCATCAGAGGTGAAAATTGCATCAGAGGTGCAATTCAAACTAATGAAGAGAACTAGATGAAGTTGGGAAATCCTCAGATTTCCTACTGCTTGGAATGTTACTGTTTGCTTATAAAGCAAGAAGTGCTAGAAGGTTGTAGGCTGTGAGTCCTTGGCTGAATCAGATGGTGCCCAGCCAGTGTTTTGTGATATGCTAAATGAGCCTTGATTCGTGACGTCATCAGCAACGCAGCGCTTCAGGAGGCTGCTCAAAACTCTCCTATGTAAGAGCCATTTTAAAGGGGTAGGAAAGAGTAACTGGCTGTGTTGTTTATTTCCAGTATGAAGTGAAAGCTCCTGTTCCTTCAGCATGCTTCAGGAATATCTGCAAGCAAATGGCAAAGATGCATGAAGCTATATATGATCTCCTTCCCGAGGAGCAAACTCAGGTGAGTGCTATTTTTGAGATTCATGTAACACCTCCCTTGCAAACGCACATGAACTCTGTAACAAGAGAGACTTGTGCTTTATCTGAGAGGGGAGGGAAATGTCTTTCCTGAGTCTTTGTGAAACCCACACATTAAAGGGGTTGGCAGCAGTCATGCAGACAGCTCTGTCTTGAGCTGAAGTAAGTGTTTGATGTGCAGGGAGAATGATGAGATATGCAAAAGGAACAGAATGATAGAATCATTTTGGTTGGAAAAGGCCTTTAAGATCTAGTCCAGCTGTTAACCCGGCACTACCAAGCCCACCATTGAACCATGTCCATCAATGCCACATCTACACATCTTTTAAGGACCTCCAGGGATGGGGACTTCTCTAACTTTTTCTCTAATCTCCAATCTAAACCTGTGCTGGGATGACTTAAGGCCAGTTCCTTTCATCCTATTGCTTCTAACTTGGGAGAAGAGACCAACCCTCACTGCATCTGACTGGCTCCAGCATTTTGAGCTGTGTTTTAGTGCCTGGAGAGGCTGAAATTCTACACAAATGGCAACACTTTGGGCTTCAAGTTACAGCCCTTTCAGGGGACTCTTCTGTAACACTGCTCAAACTTGGTGGCTTCCAAAGGTCTCTAAATGGATTATGCAGCCAAATCATACCAGATGTGCTGCAGTTATTGCTACTGCAGAGTTGTAAATCTAGGGACAGGAAAGACTGATCTGGTCACTGAATACACAGAGTTGTAGTTTCTCTTTTGCACTAAATTAAATGGTCCCATCAAACTGTTTCTCGTACTTTCTCTTGGAGGGGGAAAAAAAAAGACTTTCAGTGGTTGTAGTACAGGAAAGAGATTTATTGTCTTGTAACCTGAGTACAAGTTACTAGATGCTGCCAACAACAGGGAAGAAAAATTGCTGTTCCAAAGAACATGTCCTCCAAGTGCAACATGTAACAAACAGGTGAAGGTGGATCCTGTCCTGGGTGTTAGGGATTGTATCTGGCCAGGAAGATTGGTGGCCAAAAGACTGGCAGAGAGGGGTAAAAGTATCACATGAATTGCAAAAGCAAACGTGTAGGGTAGTGATTTAGGGTGCAGGGTAGTGATTTAGGGTGCTGGCAGTGCGTTTCCTTGCTGTGGGCTGTGCTGTGAGTGTGGGGATGGTTCTGTACTCTGCTCCTGTGTTTCCTTCCAGACGCTGTTCCTCCGAATTAATGCAAGTTACAAACTCCACCTGAAGAGGCAGTTGGCTCACCTCAACGTGGTCAACGATGGAGGGCCTCTCAATGGGTAAGTTTGGGCACTTCTGTTGTGTGTTGCTGCTGTGTTTCAATAAGCTTTGTCTGCCCCAAGGGAGTTGTGGTTGCAGGATGCAGCCTCGTGCCGTGGTTAGAGGTGGCCCATTTGGAGCTTGCTTACAGTCAAGGCTGCGCTGGGTGCCTTCCCCTGGTAACTGGGGATGCAGTCGCCTTGCTCTGGGAGCTGGGCACTATCCTGCTAGCAACCTGCTCTAGGTTTACTCAGCTGTGGGTTGCTTTTCCTCCTTTTGTGTGACAGCAGCAGCCTCAGTTTAATTGGCAGGAATTGCCAGGTTCCCAGAGTGGGTTTGAAAAGCGGATGATGACTCATGGGACTAGGGAAGGAAGAAATAGGGAAATGAGGTGTCTCATCTGCACAACGGGCAGCTTCTCTGCAGAAATGGTTTTTACAGCAGAACTAGATTGAAAGCAGGGATTATGCTCACAGACCTCTTCCCCTTTCCTGCCCCAGCCTGAGGCTCTGGCAGCACTCGGTTGGAGGTTCCTCTCCTGAGAGGAGTGTCCACTTCCCAGGAAGTTATACAGCCTCTCACAGGCTCAATCCTGTTCCAAGTTGACTTTTCCTCTGAAATGATGGGGTTTGTAATCATTCTTAATGACCTGGGGGGTGTTATTTGCAGTGTAGTACTGGTGACATTCAGTTGGCCTACCCACAGGCAAGGAACCCACATCTTAGGTTGAAGAAGCCAGAAGGAAGTTTGTAAATGTTTCCAGCGTTGCTGGAAAGGAGAAGAGTTTTGTTTCTGTTCAGTGTATTCTGACTTGTCCTGCTTAAGCTTATTCATCCTTGCACTCTGTGAAAGGGTTTATCTGCAAGGGTTTTCTCTACTTGTGTATTTCAAAGTACCATCCCATTGCCTTTGGTACCTGCTGAGGTGTTTGTAAGCCCCCCCAGCTGGAAGGAGGGGCAACCACAGCCATGTTCAGCAGCCTCCAGTCCTGAACAGTGTGCTGTGCCAGCTCCACCCTGCTCCTTTGGGTTAGTTTGATGCCTGTGCATGGATCCCTTTGATGGGAGGGTCAGGGCAGGAGTTCTTGGTGATATATTGGTGGTGTTTCCCAGTACAGTCACCCATCCTGTCAGAAGGGACTCTCAGCTGCAGCTGGAAGGACTAATACTGCCCTGAGTTGAGTTCTTCCATGGCAGCAGCCACTGGCCTGAGAACACAGGTCCCTGGAAGCCTGTCAGCAGGGAAGGGAAACCTCAAACACTGGCTTTCACTTGCTGCTGGTCCAGCGGTCTTCACTGACATGGTTTTTAACATGCTTTTCTGATCCTCATCCTGTTTTAAGCTGCTGCTTTTTGTAACAAGAGCAAAAATGCAGGTGTCTGAATCCCGGTTCATTTTTTTTTTTCGGTAAAAAATGCAACTTTTATTGCTACATCTTGCTGCTTTTCTAACTAGAAACACCATAATCGTGTTTTGTCATCCCCAGGTGGATTTCAGCAATGTTTGAGGGACTCTATCTGTGCAAACTGTTAGAAACAATACTGCTGTTTGGTTGCTTTGACAGTAACTTTCTAGAAAATGGAAGTGATTGTTGCAATAATTAATATTTTAAATTGCAGCAGAACTTGGCCATTAATTCTAGCTAAGTGTGGGATGACAGCAGAAGAGCAGTTTTAGATGCCTAATTCCTGCTGAGTTTTCTGAGCTTGTTGCTTGCTGTCCCTTCCCTATAATTATTTTACACCTAGCAGTAATCATGGAATCACAGAAGGGTTTGGGTTGATCATCTGGTTGCAGCTCCCTGCAGGGACAGCTCCCACCAGCTGAGGTTGCCCAAAGCCCCATCCAGCCCAGCCTTGGACACTCCCTGGGATGGGGCATCCGCAGCCTCTCTGGTCAACTGGTGCCAGGGCTTATCACCCTCATGGGGAAGAACTTCCTTACATCTCATCTAAATATCCCCTTTTTCAGCTTAAAGCCCTGACTCTTTGTCCTGTCACTAACATGCCCTTATAAGAAGGCCCTCCCCAGCTTTCTTGTGGGTATAGAGGGCTGTATTTTCATGTAAAGTAGATCACCTGCATAGCATTGAGTTTTGAACCAATACTTCAAATGAGTACTGCAGGCCCAGCGACCGAGGAGGTGACATTGCAATTGTGTGTCCAAATCATTAAAATGAGGCCCTGGCTGGTTTTCTGATGGCAACAGCTTCAGACTAACCTTGTGTTTATCTTTTCACTGCAGACTGGTCACTTCAGACGTAGCTTTTTACACTGGAAACCTTCAAGCTCTGAAAGGCCTTAACAACTTAGACCTAAACATGGCTGAAATTTGGGAGCAGAAGAGGTGATGAGCCAGCGGGAGCAGTCACTTGGCTCTGAGCAGAGACCGACTTCCTTCTGAGCAGCAGGACGCGTGTGAGGTGAATACTTAAGAGCATGGAGTGGGAGAAAGGGCTGCGATTGATGGTGGGGAAGCCCAGCCTGGAGCGAGCTGCGTCCTTCGCGTCCTGCAGCAGCAAACGAGTGAGCGGCTGTCTGTGCGATGGGGGTTGTCTTCATTCTCTCTGGAAACAGACTCAGGTTTCTTTGGACCAAATCCAAAAGAACAGATAGCTGTAACACAGCTGTAGTTGTCTAGAATGCTCTGTATAGCTTTATATTAAAAAAAGATGCTTTGCATTTCTTCTAGTGCAATGAAATTCACATGGTGTCCCACCTTATTTAATGATGGTACAATATAAAAACTCTTGCCCTTGGAACTCTGTAGAAAATGTTTTTTTTTTCTCTATGAAACGATGCTGTTCCAGAATTTATTTTTTTACAGAACTTTATATAAATAAATGTCTTTTGATTGCTTGCATATAGGATTCAGCTTTGTTAGGGAGCGGGCCCGGTGCAGGGGGTTTCTCAGCACTGGGCTCTACAGTGCCACCTGAAGCCAGGATTTTGTAACAGCTGCTCGGTTCCCTGAAGGCAGGACCTGCAGAGAGAGCTGGGAAAGGAGCAGCAGTAGCGATGTCCTGGAACCTGAAGGTAGTAAAAAGGCTGTTGTGGGGACGGTGGGCTGAGGCAGGACTTTCCAGCTTGTTCCACCATGGCAAAGGCACAGGGCAGCATGGAGGAGGGGGATACAGACACGTGGGCAGGAAGCATTTTTGAGTTTTCAGGCATTTTTGGGTTGCACTACTAAGAAAGCTGCAACTGAAATATTGATTGAAGAGTTTTTAACACTACTTTTAAGACTAAGAAAAGCAGCTGTATATTTCATCTTCCCCTCATCTCAGGGCCTGCCCTGTGCCCATCCTGGGCAGACGTGCTGCTCTGTTCACATCACAGATGTCACAAATGCCAGTCCAAATAAAGAGAGAAAAGCAGAGCTGTTGTTTAAAGACCAACTTCTTTAATGATAGATACCAGTGTTATACTAAGCTTATAAAATAAAGTTGTCTGCATGTAAATACAAGAGAAACATTCAGAACTCAATAGTGATCAGGACAGGGATTTCCATTCCTGTACAAATTTAGAAATGACTCAAGATAAATTAACATACACGGCTGTGACAATATGAACATGGGTGTAGTCAACATGATCCACTGATTGAAAAGAAGAGGGCAGCTGAAGGATGAGGATGGTTAACAGGAGAGCCAGTCTGAGATGGGATGTGGAAAAGCAAACACCACATGTGGATACTGAGGAGTTTTTTTCTCAAGTATTAGGTTCTTTGGGTGAGTTTGGAACACGGACGATTCCCACTCTCGTGATACAGAAATGGAGGTATTGACAGCCTAACCCCAGTATCTCGACGTACAGTGGGGATGGGACATCCCAGGTGGAGTTTGGGGGGTTCCAGAGGGGCTGCAGGTGGGGAAGGGTGCGAGCACAGGAACTACAGGGTGTGACAGCCCAGTTAGCAGTAGTGAAACTTTGGGTTTTCGACTGTGCCTGCACGTGTACTTCATAAAAAGTCATCACATGAGTAGCTAACCGCGTTGTCCCACAGGTATTGCTTCACAGCTTCATTTCTGCAGTTAACAGCAATGCAAAACTACTACCTGTTAGAGGCAAGCCTCTGCACTTCTTATCGAAGAAGATCTGTCCATCTTACCGCAAGACAAACAGTATTGCACTTCAAGGTTATATTAACTGAGTTACAGAATCTCTGTAAGGACCGAAGCGTTACTCACGCACATCCATGGCGCTATGTGTCTGCTTAACGAGATAAGCAAGAGAAATTAAGTTGAAATTAATACTGCAGGGTACTGTGACGATGACGAAGCGTAGGCCCTCTGTTGTACTTGGATTTTTCTAATGCTTCAAAGGTTCTGCCCCAACGAGGCTGGTGCAGCACAGCATCCCCCGGCCCAGCCGTGCCCCTGCCCGCCTCAGTGGTCCAGGATGCGCAGGTTGCCTGACACGATTTTGTTCTCTAGCACAGCTCCAGCCGGGATGTCGATTCTGTCGCCGTGGTTTGCGATGATGATGACTGTTCCCTGCATTTACAGAGGAGACAACAAAGCCATTAGAAACTTTATGTTAACTGTTGCCCTGGAGTGAGCTGGAGTGGCGGTGACTGAGGAGCAGTGTGGTGTCAGTTCGGTAATACAGACAGATCCTGGCTGCACTGTGTTGTCTTGCTGCTGCGTCAACCTGTCTTTTCCTCCCCACAACAAAGGTTTTAAACAAGGACTATTGGAAACACTGGAATTACCAGCAGACTAGACACTTATCAGTTTACAAGAAGAGCTGATGCCTTCTTTGAAGACATGGGCTTGCAGTAAGTGCTCTTTCCACTTCTGCTTGCTTTGAGGAGGAAAACCGTTCCCCCATCTGTCCCCCTTACAGCTGTAAGGCAAATAGGAACAGAAAGAGCAGGGCAGGACACAAGTGTGGGAGCAGGCACTGTGGTGACAGCCCGGTGGGCACAGCTCCAGCTCACACAGCTCCATGGTGGCAGCTGACCTGCCCCTGGACTGTTAGAGGACAATGCCAGTGTTCTGCCAGGAGCAGCCAGATCCTGAGAGAGAAACTTAACTTCCTCAGCTTTGACACTGCTAATAAATCAAGAACCTCAAACAGATGAGAAGGGGCCTGTGGCTGTGGCCAGTGTGGGAGGCACCTTGCAGAGGTAAAGGACAAGGCCATAAGCATTTAGAATGCAGAACAATGAGGTCTGCAGCGTTTTTGAGGTTGACAGACAAATCTTATCTCTAGGACTACAGAAAGCAGCAGCTGGACTTTTAACACCCGCATCCCCTTCACAAGGGTTGCTGTTTGGTTTTGGCCGCTGCACTGTGTTACTGAATTCCCAGGAGAGCCTCCAGCTACCAGGGAGCAGAGGTCTGTCACCGTTAGGGCAGCAGCATCCCCACAACACACTCACCTTTAATGAAACATTCTTCCCAAACGTAACGTCACCTGAAACCGTGAGATGATCCAGCTCCAGCATGTCTGGAATACTTTCAAACCTCCGCAGGTAATCCTGAACCTTTTGGAGAGAGGAAAGGAGAAAGACATGAAAAACCCATTTGTGGATTAAGACAAGTGTGGGAGCTTCTTGAAAACTCCTTTCGGGTACTCTTCCAGAACCTACATCTGACTTCATCTAAGAGTTGCTACTTCAAAAGCAATGCAGTTGTCATTTCTGTCAGTGGTTACTACAAGCAGCAGCAAGGGCAGGATCCCACTGAAGCTGGGTGGGCTCTGGAGAGCACAGACAACCCCCTCCCCTTTCCCCAACAACAGACAGAGCACCCACCAGCAATATGGCATCAGGCACACGGGTCAGGCAGTTGGTACTCCAACAGCCTGGCACTTCTTTACAAATGGCGTAAAGGGGAATGCCCAGGTGGGCAGAGGTAGATACAGTGAACTGCACTTGTAACTTATTGCTTCAGACTGCCTTTTGAGTCAAAAAAAAAAAAAAAAAGTATAATTCTAGGAGTTTACCTTTGTGAAAGAACTTCCCAGCTTGACAAGAGGCACCGTGGGAAACTCCCGCTTCTCACTCATGGTCAGAGAGCCAGCGTTGAGGCTGTACAGGTTGGACATCACCAGCAGGAGATCCGACGTGGTCTTCACAGGCAGAAAACGGCTACGAGGCACGTTTATCCCCAGGGAGTTCTCAAAACTCTTAATAGCAGCACCAACCGCTGTCTCCAACTGGATAACGTTCAAGCCTCCATCCAGAGTCTGGAAGAGAAAATTCAGGTAAACACAGGGGCCCTCAGAGCAGAAGCTGAGCGTGAGCCAGAGCCCCACAGTCCCTGCCAGACATGCTCCTTTCCTTTAGAGACCTCAAAACACAGCTCTCCCAAGTCCTTCCCCCTGCACTTCCCAGCTCATTACCTTTGGGTTTACAATGATCTCCATGTCAATAGCGTTTTTCTCTTGCAGCCTTTTAATGGCAGACAGAGCAATCCATAAATTGTTGGTGTTGAAGATTTTGAACTTTGAGACGGACTTGAACTCATCCACGTGTGCTTTGGGAACCTGAGCTATCTCCACCAGCCTCAGCTTGTTTTCGTACTGCGTAAGCGTCCCACCCTGCGAGGGGCAAAGAAGAAGTTATTAGTCCTGTTCACAAGACACCAGAGCAACCCTCTCCTCACCCCAAAACCAACAACCTGCTTTGTCGGCATTTCAAGATGAACCTCAGTGAAAAGCTGGCCCTCGTGTTCAGCTACAGGTTACTAATTATAGACTGTGTTTAAAGTACAGACAGAACTCTCAAACAATCACATCTCAGCATCCTGAGACACTTCATTCTTTATATTAAGTGCTGCTGGGGTCCAAACAAATCCCCTTCAGCAGTACTTTGCCAGACTAGAGCAAACTTCAATTTAAATCTAATAGTTCTGTCTTTGTGGCTTTTATGGGAGAAACAGTCCTCCAGTAACCTGAGCTGCATTCTGAGCGCGCGTGTTTCTGTGGCTGTGCAGGGCTAAGTCAGAGCTTGCTGATTGTCTAATGAATACACAGATCACATCTGCCCATCCTCACATTTAAAAGAACCTAGAGGCAAAGTCCAGCGTCAGGACAAATCACTGCCCTTGGGAAGCATTTGATACGTGCCATAAACACCTGAGGTGTTGTTAAACACAGACTTTGTGCTAAGTCAGGCGGTTGGGGCAGGAGCAGAGCAGCAGCCAGGCCGAGCTGGGGTGTGTAACACCCTCTGTACAACTGCTGTGACCATCCCCAGACCTCTCCCCTGGGTAAGGGACAGGTTGGAGAAGAGATGGAGGTTGTGACCTGCAGCTTTCAGTCATCAGTCAAGCCCTGGCTGGCCTCAGCTGCTGCCCCCCAGAACCTTGAGCCAATTTGTTCCACGAACTGGAACTTGATAAACTTGCTGATTTTGTGCATCTCAAATTAGATCTCAGCTGATGTGTTAAACACTGCCTGAAATAGCCATGAGAAGCCTGGATGTATGTCTGAATTCACACATAGAGAAGAGGCTGAGCTTTTCACCCTCACAGCAGGCGCTCGGACAGCCTCCCACAACCCTTTCCCTTTACCTTCACATCCGCCCGGGTTTTGTTGGTGACTTCCATGACGAATTCACAGCGCTTTCCATTGGGTGGGTTCATAAGATGATTAAGGATGTAAAGGTCCACAGTGGCTCCCAAGTTATCTATATTGGATACAAAGATATATTCCTTCCCCTCGGCGATGAGGTTATCCAGCAGCCCCGAGTTATAGAAACTGGCGTAGATGTCCCCGTGGCCCGGGGGGTACCAGCACTCCGTGTTCTCTCCTGAGTAAGACACGTCCTTGGCTATTGGCAGCAGAGTTTCCTTGTTGATTCTAGGATACCTGGGAAAACAACGGGCTTTGTTAAGTTCTCTACAACAGAAACCAACCCCAAAATATAATAGTAAAGGTGCAACTGCACAGGCTTTTTCATCCAGCTTTTGAGGGTAAGCCCTCTGGATTAGTGTAAGTCCTCTGGATTGAATACTGAGCTGTCACTGAGGAGCTGCAGGAGGCAGGTCTCTCATTGAAGGATTTAAAGCCACAGCTCTCCAGCCACACTGCAACAGGTTCCCTCTGGCACATAGACTCAGGGTTAAGTCGTGTTCTGTCCCCGTCCAGAACCCAGCTGTCCTAGCAGCAAATTTGGGAGCTGAGGGCCAGCACCCAGCACACCACTACACACTGCTACAGAAGGCACTATTGCCACCCCAGCATCTCCAGTGAAAAACTCCCCACCACCTGGCATCTGAAGAAATGCAGCTGGTTTGGTTCTTTCCCTTGCACCCCAAGCAGAGAAGTTTTTTTTTTGCTACCTGCTTTGATTAAAAGTGTATATCTTCACTCGGCTGAGACTGTATTTCTGCAAGATTTTCTTTGTGTCATCATCAGTGTTGAAGGAATTCATGAGGACGAGGGGAACATCGGTGTTGTAGGTTTTGTTTAAGTGCTGGCATGGGAAAGAAATTGTAAATTCAGCATGTTACTGTGAGCTTTAACTCTGACACCTCAGATATGGGGAGAAATAAATTGTTAGATAAAACAGACTGGAAATAATGAATGCATCAACTAAATGAGAGAGCTGCTTATGCCAACAGAATGGTTAATAAGTCAGGTTAAAGGAAAACAAATCGTTGTGAGTAGGAAAGATAAAGCCCACATTAATTAATACACAATTAATCTTTGTTTTTAGCCCTGCATTGAGGTTTTAAAATTTCAGTTTTAGGCCATTGTTGATTACAAAAGGCATGTTTTTCCCCAAATTACTAAAGTCTATCAGGGTAAGGTTTCAAAACCTTCTCTGCAGAGTCAGCACTTCGTGCTACGAGAGGGACAATGGCATATGGGGTACATAATGACATGGCCCAGCCTCAATTATGTGGG
The DNA here is from genome assembly GCA_013401255.1 of Urocolius indicus. Lineage (NCBI taxonomy): Eukaryota > Metazoa > Chordata > Aves > Coliiformes > Coliidae > Urocolius > Urocolius indicus. Next base: position 151,383 of record WBNH01009718.1, read on the forward strand.
CATCGAGCTGAAACACACATGAGCAGTTCCACGTGGACAGCAAAGGCAAAGATCAGAAAACATGACAGCATCCCATCCAAAACAGAAACAACAAAAGTACTTCAGGGAGTTGAAACGTTTGTGTATCAGTCTGCTGGGACTTCCACAAGGGCCCTTCTGAGGACTGGTGCAGCACTATCTTAACACCGGTAAGAGGGTCACTTGCAAACTAACTGAGGCAAAAGCTCTTGGAGCTCCTGGAACAGGCACACCTGATTTCCTACTCTAATGACCACCTCAAGTGTCTCCTGCAAGAGGAGCATTCTACAGGAAAAGCATAAACTAACATCCTCTCTCAACAACACGGTGGGTGTCAAGAGGTTGGGGCATCCCTTTTTGCTATAGTAGCTGGCAACAGGACAAGGGGTAATGGGATGAAGCTGGAACACAAAAAGTTCCATTTAAACCTAAGAAAGAACTATTCCACTGTTGAGGTGAGGGAGCCCTGGCACAGGCTGCCCAGAGGGGTTGTGGAGGCTTCTTCCTTGGAGGTCTTCAAGACCCACCTGGACATGTTCTGTGTGACCTGATCTAGGTGAACCTGCTTCTGCAGGGGGGTTGGACTAGGTGATCTCTGGAGGTCCCTTCCTATCTCTACTATTCTGTGATTCTATGAACAGCTGTTATTTTCTTTTACTTCTCTTTTTGAGAGGAAAAGGCCAACAGTCACTTCCAGCAGGACAGTTTTAATTCGGCAAAGAACTCTGAGCTGCTGTGAAGAGTTCTAATGCACATTAAAAAAGTTTTTAAAAACTAAAGACTTGCACCTGGAGAAGTCAACAACAAGGCTGGGAGTTGGCCATGCCAGGCCAGCTCTAGAGCTGAGCTGTTTGCACTTCTGGACACTGCCCCTGCTGCCAGGTCAGTGTGCAGAGGCTGCGTGACACATGTGCTGACACAGCTGGAGCAGAGTTCAGGCACCACTGGCCCTGGCCCTTCAGCGCCTGTTCTTTCCAAAGCAATTCTCCACCAGTGCTGTGACCAGCCCTCCTTTTCCTTTTCCTCTCCCCTCCCTTGTGGCAAGCCTTCACTGTGCTCTCTCTTAAAAGTTCACAGAGGAAAGGCTCAGTCTGTCTCACTGCCTCCAAGGTAGAAAGGTAAGTCCCAGCCCAAAGTTACCTCAATCTGCTGAACTGTCAGATCCAGGAAGGTGTTCTCGTTCCGCACCCCAATCAGGCTTTTGGGGCCTTTACACCCCATGCTTGTGCCCAAGCCACCGTTGAGTTTCACAACCACCAGCTTGTTCAAGACAGAAGCAATGTTATCGGGCAGCCCTCTGGCCTTTATCTTCTCATAGGGCTGGATCTGTAAAAACAAACCAACCCAATGCCAGCAGTCAGATATTGGGAAAGAAATTGCTTTTCTCTGACAGACCTTCAAAACTTCATGTTTGGCAATAATTTGTTCACAAGCCTTATGACACTGAAGAACATTTGCAAAATGAGTCTACCATAATCCAGTTTGTTACAAGTAACCAGATTTGTTACTCCAATAACCTCTTTTCTTGAGAACTTCTACAGATCTTGTGCCACCACACACAAGCAGCTTCATCCTGATGACAAGAGCAATCTCTGTTCTTCCCGGGGGTGGTTCCACCTCGATGGTGAGGAGCGGTAAGGAAGAAGCCAGGCCAGTCATGTAACTTACCACAACCCTTTTCTCATCCTGCAGGAGAGGGGGCCAGTCTCTTTGTGAGGCGTGTAACTCACTTTCCCAGTAAGATACACACAGTTTAAGAACACAGGCCCTGCTTGCAGGATATAAAACTTTCTCCCCTGAGCAGCTCAAACTCACAGCAGATTATTTTATTGTTACCCTTTGCTCTGAGGTGGTCAGAAGCAACATTCTCGGCAAAAGGTTGGTTCTTTGACTCAGCCTAAACCACGTTTTATTCCAACTACTAGTCCAAAACAATAAAAATTGTTAGTTCTTACCCTGTTATTTTCAAGACACGTTCACTCAGCTCAAATTAACCCCTGCAGAAAGGTTCTGCCTTGCTGAAAGCCCTATCCCACAGGTTTAAAAACAAGAGTACGGGACTAGTGATGGAAAGCATAATCAGGCTTGTAACGACAGCGTGCCTCACATCAGGCACTGCTTGTCCCCTAATCCAAAGCACCTAAAGTCAAAGAAACAAAGGTAACAACGCAACAATCAGTACTGTGCCAAAACTCTTAGAGCAAAATCAATACAATTATCCTTTAGCCTGCCCTTCCAGAGATTTTCTTTTGAAGAAAAGCCTTGGTGTTTCAGTGCTGTGTGTATTCTAGCAGCAAGAAAACAATTTCAGTTCTGATAAGGGGTGTGTAAGATCCACAGCTGATTTCCAAAAACAAATACATACAAGAGTAGTTTCCAGAATGGTGTTTGCTTTGGGCAAGTCAGGCCGGGGTTCACAGGGAAATTCCCTCTACGCTGGAACAAGAGTCAGATTTCTTACCCAGATGCATGACGGGGAGAGAGGAGAGTTTGCGCAATCCCAGCATTCCTGTCTGCCACGGGCAGCAGATTAGAGCTGATCCCTCACCTTAGGGAGATTCTGCTTTAGGCAGCATCTGGAAAGCTTGTGGTGTGTATTTAAAAAATAAGATGACTCCACGTGGGGTTTGGATGGCTCACAGGGGAAACAGGAAAACTGTCCTTGCCGTTCCACAGGTCATACGTGGGGACTTCTTCCCAAAGTTCCTACAACTTTGCAGGAACAGAAGTGTGCAAAAAGCAGAATCTTGCTGTCTTTTGTCAGCTACAGAGATTGTACTCAGTCTGGGAAGACACCTTGAAAAATAACCATTCTTCTCATTAACAGAGGTAATCAACAAGGATCTTTATGTACTGAAGGTACCTCAGAAAGCTTACTGAACGATCCACTACAAGCATGACCTACAGAGCTTTACACTCAGAGATTTACTACTTCCCATCTCCTCTAAGTTCAAAACCCCTCTGTATTAGACTGCAAATGGGTTTAAAACATCTAGGTTTGAGCTTTAGCCGAGCGGGATGTGAGTCACAGCCACAGTGCTCAGACGCCGCCTGAACCAGCCAAAAGATGATTTCAACCTTCAGGCCTCACGACGTTCTCCTCGCGTCACACGCAATAGAGCTCTCTAAAAAGCAGCAAGTCTGACACTCAGTTCAGGGCCAGGCTGCCTCAAAATCACTTGCTTTTGCTCAAGTGACAACTACCCTTTTATACCTTTGCTATTGTGCCTGAAACTAGCTCAAGAGTAAAATCCCGGTGCAGTTAATGGTTCCACTCGGGCCCTCCATCAAGGACTTGGTTCACTGGAAGTTGCATCAACAACAACTCAAAATTTGTAACTCAGCCTCACTAAATATTTCCGTTTCTCCTGGCCCAGGCACTGGAAATGATGACTTGGATCTTGAAGGGTCTTTAATTCAGAGAATAGCAAGCATCAAGAACTTAAGTTCAAGTAGCATCAGGACTGTAGTTGCAGGCACCTGAAGGCACTAATACATAGAACTACTTCATCCCCTCCGAGCTTGTGTACAAGCCTAAGAAGTCCTCCACAGTCATAAAAATCAATTCTTGCTGTAGGGGTTGGAAGAGTGGACCTGACAAACAAGTGCTGATGGGGAAATAACTTCAAGAACAAATCCCAGCAGGAATGACATGGCTTACAGATGGATGTCTACAGCGTCACTCAGCTGAGACGTCTCAAAACTGTGCTTTGGGATCGTTCTAAGATGACCCATCTAGCTGCTTTTGGTTTTGCAGCCAACGTCACAGAAGTGATTTTTCAGAACTGTTTGCATGAGGCAACGTTGGGAGTTTGACTGACAGATTTCAGAAGCACACTCCTACTGCACGGAAGTTCACAGGAGTTTGTCAGAGACAGACAAAATGAGCACCGAGGTTGTCACCGTGGGAAGGCTGGAAAGGCCTGTATTAATCAATCCAGACTTACCAAACAAGGAAATAGTTACTCAGCACCAAGGGACTGCTTTAGAAACCCTTCAACCCTGTTTCCAGAGTTGAAGATTAAGAAGACGTTTTGCTATTGAGTAAGACCCTGTCATTCTTTCTTTTCCTTCATGACACAGTTCATTGAGGTGACACCCTGAGCTACAGACAAGAGTCCAACCACTGAGGGAATTAAAAAAAGCCTCTAACAGACTCCTTTCCCACTCGCATTGCTCTGGATGCTCTTTACACCCCACACGAGGTTTTGCGTTTCTATTCTGAGGTTAACTTGATCACTGCAGTTCTCTCAAGGCCTCCCTCCCAGCAGGACTTTGCTATTGCTTCCAATTCAAACAAACAGAACACTGCAATCTACAGCAACAGGATTAAATTACACTCACCACGTCCACATTCTTTACCTCCTTGTTAACCAGCATTCTAGGTATCCTTTCTTCTCTGAAAACAAACACTAACACTTGTTACTATAGCTATTCTGTACTAGCTATCACAACAAGCCTTTGGACTTAAGGAAGTGAAGCATCCAGAAGGAAAAAACCAAGTCAGAGGTCTACCAGTATCGTGTGAAATGGGTTTCATTTCTGTGATCATTATCTGGAGCTTCCAAGTTGTCACTATTAGTTGTTACACTGAAAATGTGGAGGTCAGGGATGAAATCTCCCATTGCAGAGAAAAAGTGAGGAATATCACAAGACAATTGTTTCTGTTTCAATTTACTGACAGGAACCAGGAAAGAACAGGAACCTACATTCACAAACCAAGTACAACAGCTAACGCATAAGATGACCGATGGGAGTCTGATCAGTCTGCTCCTGCATGGCACCATCCCACAGCATTGAGCAAAACCCTATTTTGACCTAATCTGAGAGTCTTATACAGCTTATACAAAATACAAAATGAAGAGACAAAGCCTATAAATGCATTAAACTATTCATGAACTTTAAGCTGTTACAAATAAGCTAAAAAAACCCACCCCAGCACATCCCAAACCAACCACCACCCAAACAACCCCACACTTTGGTACATTTTCGAGGTGCTTTTCTGGGTTTATTTATAGCTACACACATGCATATACATACACACATACACCTAAACAGATACTTTGAGCTCTGTTGGTATAAGCTGAAGATACACACGTCAAAATTCTCAGTGCTTTGAACTGATCAAGCAAGCAAACCAATTCTCCAAGACCATCACGGGCAAATAGAGACTAGGTCACTGAGAGACTCTCAAAAGCAGCTGAGCACCTCACCACCACCTCATGAAACAAGGTTGTTTGTACAGGCAGTTATAAATCACTTGCAAGATTACCAACGAGCCTTGTGTGTACCAATCTCTGTGATGTTCTAACAAGACCAGGAGAGTAAACTGTGAGTTTCTACAGCTAGGAAAATTAAAACTTAACTGGAACTGAACAGAAGCACTCAGAGAAAATCTGCATATGGTCACAGATGGATGCTTGTCCCAAAGAACTCAGCACTGCAAGTCTCTATTCTGAAGCCCTTCTAAAATTATCCCTCTTCCCTCCTTCTGAAAGCTCCTGCTGTTCTTACCTATCCTAGCTAGACTAGTAATTCTGGAATTCTGCTCTTTAAGAAACCAACTTTTAGCTCATAATGCCACAAGTCACACCCCTCGGGAAACAGTAATTTGAGAGAAGTTCTGCTGCAGGGCACTTGAAAAGTACTTTGTACTTTCATGCAAGATATATTTCACCTTCCACAGTACATCCCCTACATGAATGACATATTAAAGAGGAGATGGAGGCAGGGTAAATACAAGCAGGGTTTCAAGAGGGTAGAGAAATGGAACTCTTACGGTCAGCAAAAGAAGAATAGGAAAAAAAAAATACCCAAGAAAATTCAGTTTGCTGTTAGATTTTGAGAGCACTCAACCCACCTCCTATCAACTCAGGAAACTTAAGTATCATCCAAGAGGTCCTAAAGAAAAAGACACTTATTATGAAGGAGGCTCGGAAGAAGTTTGTTCACAGGTATTTTTGCCAAGCCTTCTTCTGTGACATTCACCAGTATGATTATTTAGTGTTCATTCTAGGAAGTAAACTTTCATTTAAGATCATGTGTGCATGCATCTGACCTAACCCCAAGTGACCTGATTTTGCAGGACTCTTACCTTTCTCTTTCCATCAATCAAAAGTTGCTACATAGCTAAAGGATACATTTGAGAAGGAGCCAGTACAGGACATAAGAAGAGAGATACTGTCTCTAATCTTGCCCTCCTTTCAGTCCCCTGTGACTTTAAGTGAGAGCTTTGTCCAAGTTCCTTCCATGCCTTATCATAACCTTCCAGTTTGACATTTGCTTCCAATGCCCCACCTGGTGATTTTCAGTCCTTGACAGAACTTGAATGTTTTTCCACTGAAGGTGTGCAGAACTTTAAAAATAGACAATGGCTCTCCCTCTCCACAAAACAGCCCATTCACTCGCATCAAATTGCTGTAATTTAATCCCAGGCCTTACCTTGACACAGAGAACAGTTTATTCCTTTCATTGTTGCAAGTACCTTTTTACATAATTAAAAGATTTCTCACTCTCCAGAGCCTCACCCCCTCTGGACTAAAAACAACTCTTTTCTTCAGCCTTGCTCGTAAGTCTTATTACCTACAACTCCCAATTTCTCACTTCAGTCTCTTTACTGAAGGTTGATTTTTCTCCCCAAAGCAACAGTTCATTCAGTGTCACAGAAAAGAAAGACATCACATGTTTCTCAAGTTAAAAGAAAACACTCAACCTTGGAAAAACCCTAGACTTGCTCTAAAACAGCATCATTCTTCAGCACTTTAGAGAGCAGCCCTGCATCTGTTCTGGAAGGAACTGGACAGTTTGCCTTTCAGTTGGGAACAGAGCCTCGATTGAATTGCACAGCGAGGCTGAGGGAAACCACAAATGTGTGAGGACACAGAAGCCTCACAATATGCCAAGATCACCACACTGCAAAGAGTAAGAATTCGTAGCACAACTACACCGTTAGTTACACAAGAGTCAAAAGACAACCTAGAGACACTGATGAATCAATAAAGACCTGCCCTCATTAATAGGAAGCATTTATTTCAGTACTAAACAGTGTTGAAAGAAATATTTAGTGTTTTTTCAGTAGCAGTTCAAGTGTCAGGTTGTAAGTTATAACAACAGAGATGACATTAGAAAATTACGCTCAAACCCCCCCCCCCCATAGTCAACTACTCGTTTCAGATGCCTCGCTTTTACTGAGCTGCTGCAGCTTACAGAAGTTGCTAAATGAGCCATATAACCCAGCCCACTTGCCATATGTCGCTTTCAAATTATTTAGCAGAAGGGGTTGCTGGAAAAAGTCTCATCTGAGACATGCAACCACCTTCCCTCATGGGCAGGAGGGAAATGGGAACAACAAGGGTCCTACCAACTTCCCCTCTAACAAGAGTTACCATTAACACCAGAGAAGGTACCAAACGGTAAGATGGCATCTGTTCCATCTTGTTCCCCCTGCCCAAAGAACAGTTAACAAAATAACACTGAAGAACTCGACACATATGTTAAGCAAGACCTAATGTTCATAAACACACACAACATATGTCAATAAATAAGTATTTTTCAGTTAGAACCTGAAGTGTTGTCCTACGTGGTTTTACAGGACCGTGGCAGATAGATCCAGTTGATGGAAGCCTACATCATTTGCTCTAGGAAGCAACTACCAGCTTTGTGTTCCTTACAAGACTGTCAAAACTTACAGAATCTTCTGGAGGTCTCTGAATCTTCCCCCAGTCCACAGATGGTCCCTTTTCTTGTAGGAATCTATGAAACAGCTTCTTAAATCCTTCCAGGTCCTTTTTAGTGTGCTACAGAGAACAAGCACATTAGTTAACTCTGGTATTTAATGCACACCTATTTGGTCATGAAAGCATTTCTACAAACTTGATGTACAACCTATTTGCAAGTTATTTTGTCAGCAGTGCCAAAAATGAAATAAAATTCTAGAAGGTACCAAAAGGTCGTTTCCACCAAAACTTAAGGTACAAAACCAACCTGGATCCCTAGAAGGCAAGTCTTCGACCAAAACCAAAGCCGTTAGAATTTGGTCCAACCCTTAGGATAACAGCTTTACCCTCCCCCTTTCTGTAATCCATAAAAGATTACATAGAACCTTTAATAACTAAAGATGATTAAACACTTAATAATAACTCTGTCATCTAATTTATACGGAACTGAAAGTCTCCTACTGACACTGTATCCAGACTACTTTTCCATACAGGATGAGAGCACGTCTTAAAAATAAGGACTGGTATTCTGTGATGTGTCTCCCTGTATACTATTTGCCTTGATTTCCCGTATCTATGTTCTCTCTGAGACGCTCCGAGTTGCATCCACATCATGCTGCTTACCTGTAGCTCATTTGAAGGTGCAGTCGCAAGTATCTTATCCAGCTCGACTTTCATTGAATACTCCAGCTCTTGTCGAATGACTTCCTGAAACTGTGAAGGGCCAGCCTGAGACATTGCTTTGCTGAGATCTTAAAGAAAAATAAACACGAAGGTTAAAGGAAAAAGAAGAAAACTAGTTTAGTCTACAAATAGCCTTCAAACTCCTATAAAACTCCTAGTGTTGTTTGATTACTGTGCTAGCACTCCTGGAATCCAACGGGTTTGCTCTCAGTAACGTGGAGAACAGACCTTAAGTTGGGGCCACAGAACAACAACCCATCTCTCAAAACAGTCCCAACAGACCAGTGGATCCACCTTGAGAAATGTCCACAAGTGTACAACACTACACTTCTTGATTTTTGATAGAGAGCCAAAGAATTCACATCCTACCGCATCAACGCACCTCAGCAAGTAAAAGTGTGAAAAGGCTTTTCTCTACAAAACAAATTCTTTTAGGTAGAACACTGTGATCGAGGGTATCCTTCTGTTCACACAAGCAAACAAAAACATATGCTTTAATTATTTATACGGTGCGTTTTCACAGGATCTTCACTTTGTTCCAGTCAGTCCTCCCTTACTTTCTCGTATGAGTATTTTCACACCACAGCATGCTTTGCAGTTACTAAGCAACCTAGAAAATTAGTCTGTCTGTCACTTCAGCGTTTGTTTTGCTTTTGAAAGCGATAAGCTCCATAAAATGTGGAAAAAGAGTAAATACACAAACGCTCTGTAAAGGAAAGTCCACGTCACAGACAGAAACGGGAGATAACGTGACTTCAGTTTCCAACAGAAAGCATTCGAAGCGACTGCGTTCGTTCTCCAAAGACATCCCGAGTATGTTCTCTGAAGACCTCAGTTAATTTAATTTCTGCCAGATCCCTTGAGTAATCGCTTCGCTGGTACACAGGGAGTGATGTATTGCCAAATATAGTTGGATTTTAGAAACGCCCTGAATACTAGTGCAAAAAAAGGGACAGGAGGAAACTTTGCAAGTGAGCAGAGCGAGACTGACAGAAAACACTGTGAGCAGAGGAACCTGCGTTTAAAGTTTGCTGATTTAGAATATGCTTCAAAAGGCTACTGTGTCGAGAACGTCTGAGCAAGCCAGAGGCACTTCATTTTAATACCATTTCTATCTCATTTTATTCTTTTAAGCAAAGTATTCCCCAGCCTCAGCCTCGGTGACAGTATCTAATCCTTGCTTTGAAGCCCACAGAAGCCATTTTCCTGACTACACTGTTTTGCAGGTAGAGGAGGGGAAAAAAAAAAAGAGAGAAAAAACAAGAGAGACAGACAAGTGCTGCAGTGCACATAACTGTGCAGCACAGGGGAAACGCCAGCTCAAGATGAACCGTACCATCAACAATAGGTTCTTTTTTTAATCAAATGCTTCCTTTAGTAGTAAAAACAGGTAACAGTTGAAAGCCTGTTAGGCATGTCTTTCTTTCCAGGTCAAATCTGCACAAACACAGCCAGCTCTTCATTAGGAAGCACCTCCTCCTACATTAAAATGAGATCTTAATACTTTCATCCCGAACTGCTGCAAGTACTGTCTTCTCCCTCACACCTTTTGGGTTGAGGCTGTACAGAAACACTGTTCAAACTTCCGGAGAAACAACTGCTAGGAGATACTTCCATATATTTCAAACCCTCCCTGCAACGTGTTGCACAAATACTATTAATTCGCCGCAACTTAATGACCAAATGCTTTTAGCATTTGGTCACCAACGTGCTCGCAGAGAAGCAAAGCAAACCTGTTGCTTTTTCCAAAGCCCAAGCTTCAAACACGCAGAGCAGACAGCTAGATGGGATGTTTCTTACCAAAACACAGACTGCCAAGGCTACCAGTTGCCGCCCCCCCTCCCCATAGGCAACAGGGAAGATTTAGGCTTTACTTTGACCATTTAATAACTACTGCAATCACTCTATCTCATCCAGACTCAACATGCCAGGACATGGTTGCTTGGGGAGAGCATTATTAGTGCTGTTTTTATTATTACTATGGGGAAAGAGAGAGGTAGGACATGGCTGGAGTCCATAGAAACATGTGTTTGCCTGGTGAGGGAAAAGTATCCGCTCTGCATACCTAAGAATTTGAATACCGTAACTAAGCAGCCAAGAGAAACAGCAACTCAAAAGCTTTTCTGCTTTTAAAGTGCCATTGCAAGGCAGAGGGTTTTAAAGCATTTACCTTCAGAGATGTCCACCAGGGTTTGGATTGGTTAGAGATTTACAGCACCCTCCCAAAGCAACACCACAACAGCAGCATCAGCCCACCCGCTCCAAACAAACAATTTCAGTAACTAGCTGTCCCTGCGCTGCGGCCACTCAAAGAGTTTTAGGGGTAAAGCTGGTAGTTAACACACCTCAGCCTTCTGCTAGCAGAAAGATGACTGCTGCCCTTTAACAGGAGCTACTGTTAAATTTAAAGAGCCTGGGTGAAGGCTCATTTCCCTTTTCACCCTAGGAGCAACGAGGAAGTAGAAAGGCCAGGGCAACTGCATATCTGAAGGCAGTTATTTCCTACAGAGAAGTAGAATTTCCTAAGGCTATTAGGAAGAATAGTTATTTTGCCTCTAAAAAAAAAAAGAAATCAGACAGGAGGCAGGGGTGTTGGATGATTGCAGAAAGATTTCCAAGGGTACGTGCGGCCAAAAGCTCCCAAATTATCTTTAAACAGAAACAGCTCTTCCAAGTTGTTTTGCAACCAATGCCTCGGATTTCAGCCTAAGCCCACTTTCATGGGACCAGTGTCCTTGAACACTTACATGAAGGAAGAAAAGGGTGGGATAAGGTAGAGGAAGGCTCTTGGGGGACCAGCCCACGCAGGAAATTAGCACAGAACAGAAGAACATGACTAAATAGTTGAGGCTTCAGAAAACACTGGGCTTTGCAAAATTGACCACCTCAGCGTATCTTATTTTAATGTCTTCAGCAGAAAGTGCTTCCTCGAGTGGCAGAGAAAGGACAGCTCTTGAACCGAGTTTGCAGTGGCGCCTGACGTGTGAAGTTTTGCTCAAACCCTCCTGCCCCCACTGTTATTTCTAGCAGGCTTTTGTGCTCTGCTCTTGCTGCTACCCTGCCCTCACAGCACAAACCACAGCACATGGCAGGCTATTTGCAGGTTTATGATACATAACTTCATAACTGATATATGAAAAAAACAAAATATGATACAGCAGATCGTATTAATAAAGAGGAGGCCTTCCTACGCTCCCAGACACAAAATAAAGGATAGATGTGCTCAGGAAAACCACACAAGAACAGGACAGTGGTGAGTCCTTACTTAGGGCTTTGCACATATTGCTCCTCTGCTCTCCCTCCTCTTAACTCTGCATTAAAGGCAGAGAATGTGTTAAGACTGATTAGCTTTGATCATTACAGAAGAGAACTTCACTGCCTTGGTACGTCTACAAGGACCCAGCACGGGAGCAAGTCATGTGACAGCTCAAGGAAGAAGTCCCCTTTTCTCATGAAAAAAAATTCAGGAGTTATTTGGGCTGAGGGTTATGAACTGTAATTACTTCTCCAATCCAAGTAAGTACACAGACAAACCTACAGCAGAAAATTAATCAGGTTTTGTTGAAGCCAGACCACTTGCATAAAAGTCATGAAGGGTAACCACTAAGTTAAAACATGCAGCTGAACTTTAAACGCTGTATCCTTGAACTCGGTGCTGAGTGCACAGAGCGAATGCCTTAACTCCCATCAACTCCTCTGAAAGTTCAAGGCAATTTTTATCCCCGGGGAGGATAAAAATCTCTTTAAATACTCACACTATAATGCACAATGCTCATAAATGTTACTTTGTTTGACTTTATAGAACTTTTAGAACTGAACACACCCACAGATATTTTCTTTTTCCTACTACTAGAGGCAAGATCTGTCAACATACGTGGGACTGAAGCACACATGAAGGGAAAGCTATACACACTAGCTCTCTCCTTAACGGATGAGCAGGTCAGCCTGAGCTAACTCAGAAGCCTGCAGCTTGAAGAGCCCTTCTTGCCAGCTGCAGGCAACACGAGTTTAGGTGTTACGATCAGACACAGCTGGATTTCTCAGTCTAGCAGCTGATCCTCAGGCTAAAAATATCACTTGACATTGGCAACATGTTTTAGTGCTGTTGGCCCGATAATAGACCACTTAAATGGCAGACACTTTGGTTTTTTCTGAGAGCTTTTAGGCTTGCCAAGTTGGTAATATTTTAAAAAACTGGTTATGATCTTTACACATGTTTCTTGAGATTTCAGTTTCATGTATAATATCACTTGCCTGCAAGATGGCCACCTTCAGCAGTGGGCTGAGATAAGCCAACTTCATTTAAAAAAAGAACAAGTTTGAACGTATTTTCGCATTGTATTGCACTGCCTAGAAGGGGCTTATCTTGAGAACTTTCAGAGCAACGTGGCCGTAACACTTTCCCCCTGCAGCCTTCTGCATTTTGCCCAGGTGCCACGGGACATTTGCAGACACTGGAAGCATTTATCCTGTGAGCTTTGGACCGTCCTGGACAGCCACTGAGTGAACAGCAGCAATTTCCCAAAGCCTGTGAGGGCCGTCTGTTAACTGAAGCGTCCAACTTCATAGAGGAATAAAACCCCACTCGTGCTCTTTCTCCCGGCTGCATTACATTCGTTGATAGGCCTGCATGGATGTATACATTAAGGAAAGCTGCAGGCATGGATTTCATTACTAAAAGCACACACGCACCATTAGGAATATCGGAAAGGAGTGAAAAGAAAACTGCCACAGCAATGCACCAAAGTCATTTTTCTTCCCAAAATGACCTCTTGCGGGCTGGTTCCCTGTTTCGAAATGAAGGAATCTGAAACTCAGACCACGTACACACACACACACACACACACACGCGCTCACACATGCAGGGGGTAGTAAAGGAGAGCGCAGGAGCCCTCTGGCAACAGAAAATGCCAAAATACACCCAAGCCTCTGGGAAGAAAAAAAAAAAGAGTGAAGACGTTTGACCTCAGCGCTCTTCCAGCCCGAACTTTAACAGACGGCTTCGTGGAGAGGGGAGATCAGCGCTTGCAACATCCAGCCTCCCTCCCTCCGTCCGCTCCGTGCAGCAGCTGCAGGCAGACAGAAGCCCCGTTCACTACGCGCCGCGAGAGAGCCGCCGAGCCGAGCAGAACCTGAACCGGCGGCTGTATAACGAGTAACACTTGGAGAAAGCCCCTCGCAGGGGGGAGTCCGGCTGCCGGTGGGGCTGGCAGCCCGAGCCGCTGCCTGTGCGCCGGGCTGCTGGACAGGACAGGACAGGAGAGGAGAAACCGGCGGAGACCTGTGCGAACGCAGCTGAAGAGCCACAGAAACACACGACTGCAAAGCGCACCAGCTTACCTTGCACAAAAGACGACATTTTCGCTCTTTAAGAAAATAAATACTTTGCTCTTATAAATACAGACTCAACGCTCAGGCGGTTCGGTGGGGAAAAAATCCGCCCCGGGGGGAGGGAGGGAAAAGGCCGGCAGAGCAGCGGCGGAGGGAGGGAGGCAGGCGGCGGTGCTGGCCCCTGCGCTGAGCAGCCCAGTCCCTCCCGGGCCGGCGGGCGGGAGGCAAACCCCGAGCAATTTAAATTTCATCAATGAAAGAGGCGGACCCGCCGCGCCCCGGGTTTCGCCACCACCCCCCCCACACCCACCCCAAAC
>WBNH01009718.1:165720-226111 GCA_013401255.1 Urocolius indicus
CCGGCGGCCTCTCCACGCGGCGGCGGCGGCGGAAGTGGGCGGGGGGCGCTCGCCCGGCCCCGCGCTCCGGGGACAGCTGCGCGTGCGCGGCACCGTGCGGGTGTCTGCGGCGGCGGCGGCGGCTGCTGCTGGGTCTGTGCCGTGCCGACACGGGCGTGCGTTTGGTCGTTGGCGCTGCCGTGTACTGCTCAGGGGCACTTTGCCTACCCCCCCCGCCCCTCCACGGGAAAGAAACGGCGATGGCAGTCTTCTCCCGTGACGGCCGCCGCTGGAGGGCGGGAGCTTCGGAAAACGGGGCTTGAAACCGGCAGTAAAGGAAGAGCGTGTGTGTCTCTGTGTGTGTGTGTCTGTGTGTGTGTGTGTGTCTGTGTGTGTGTGTGTCTGTGTGTGTGTGTGTGTGTGTATGAAACGGCATTCCCGCAGGGGACAGCATCGCTTCTGAACTCAGCCGCAGTTTCCCCTCTTTGTTTAAACACCTTCCTCGTTTTTCCCCACAGACACCCAGTTACGGCAGAGAAACCTGTGCCCTTGCCCGCCGTCAGCGCTCCTTGCAGGGAAATGGCAGTGTTTGATCTTCCAAAAGGAGAGGAGGGATGCCTGGGAAGCGCCGGGGTGCTGTTGAACTTTAGTCCCAGGAGATCGTAGAATCACAGCATGGCTGGGGGTGGAAGGGACCTCTGGCGATCATCCAGCTCAGCCCCCTGCTAACGCACATTCCCCTCCATCAGATCACACAGGAACACGTCCAGGTGGGTCTGGAAACTCCAGAGAAGGAGACTCCACACCTTCCCTGGGCAGCCTGTGCCAGGGCTCTCTCACCTGAACAGCAGAGTTCTTCCTTGTGTTTCAGGGGAACTTTTTACATTCCAACTTATGTCCATTGGGATGAGCAGCATGGGCTTCATCTCTCCCAGCTTGGGTCTTCCCATAAAGTCTGTGGAAAAACAAATTTCGTTTCTATCTCTTGGCTGTAAAGAAAGTGAAAAACCACAAAGACTTGGAAGTGCTCCATGGATTTTACACCCCAACCCACTTGACCTGGGAGCACCCTGTTGCGCTTATCTTCTCTTATGTCCCAATCCTTCTCCCCAGGCAACTGAAGGGAGCTTGGTGCCAACCTTAAATGTGAGAGCAGCCCCTCTCCTGTCCTTGCACTGTTAATTAAAGCTCTGTTCCTACAGCTCAGCTCTGCTACGATCCCGCATCCAACACCTGCAAGCCAAAAAGGCGAAGCTAGGTAGTCTCCAGATAGTACTGGCACAGCTTTTTTCACACCTATCCTTTTACAGGGTAATTACAGGCGTAATTTACAGGGTAATAAAGGGGGATAACTTTTTATCCACCTGCAGTAAAACTAATGCCAATGACCCGTCTCACTGCAGTGGAAATAGGAGAAAGTCCTCCCTCAGGTGCTGAGCTTTATGCAAGTAAGGGAAAAGTCAAGACCAAGCACTGATGGTGTTGGTCAGGTCACTGTTGCTTAGGGTGGAGGTAATCTGAATGAATCCATCTGAAAACAGCAAATTTTGGTAAAACTCCAAGTACCCACAGTTCTAGCAGCCTATTTTTAGGAAGAAGAAGGGTATAAAGCTGTCAGGACTGATAAGGTCTGCCTGTCTGCCCCCAGCAACTAAAATTAAGAGATGTAGACAAGGGACACGGTTTAGTGATGGGCTTGGCAGTGTCAGGTTAGTGGTTGGACTTGATCTTAAAGGTCTTTTCCAACCAAAATGAATCTACAATGCTATGAATTCTTCCTGAATGCTTTGGTGGGCATCAGCTGGAGTGAGGGCAGAGGAGAGGCTGTACATCACATGTCCCTGGCCTCAGTTTAAAAAAAATAATTGCCCAGGCTCCAGATTAAAATAAAGAGAGCGAGGTTTTTCTCAGAGGACATGTGCAAGCTGATGCACACAACTTGCTTCTGCTCCCAAAAACACCAGCGGGGGCTGCGCAGGGAGTGATGTGATGGCAGCCAGTCCGTCTGCACCAACACTTTGGGTTAAGAAACATCGACAACAGGAGGCCAAAATGACCCCAAAAAAGCCCCAACCCAAGCTTTTTCTGCTCCCGTGCCTGATGTCACTGTCTGGACCCGAGTAGGTCAGCATCTTCCAGGAACATCAGGCTGGACTGCATCATGAACGTAAGAGTAAGCAGCAACGGGAAAAAGGCACCAAATCCAAGCCACCGCCTGGTTTTTATGCCTCATTAAAAAAAAAACCGCCTTGTAAATATGCCTCATAGATAAAATAAACACCATAGTAGTGATTGCCTTTGGTTTCATCAGCCAAGAATCCAACACCGAAGCGAGATGCTGCCAAAAGAGCTGGGCTCATCCTCCCCTTACTCCAGCCCTTCTCTCCCTCCTGCTTTTGGCTCAGCACTGGTGGTTTTTGGCTGGGACAGTTACCTTTTGGATGGGCTCATTCCTGGCATTCAAGCAGGTGGTGGAAAGGGGAGGTAAAAAAGCCCTTCTGGGTACCCAGCATCATCCTTTCAACTCTCTCTTACTTATTCCTTCCTCAGCTCTCCGTATTAAGTTTCCCATCGAAGACATTTATTTTCCCTCTATCCTCAGTCTGTTTTTCAGCCACTCCATTTATTGCCAATTAACTGGCTCGCCCAAGCTGAGCACAATCAGCAGATAATGAAAATCAGGGTGTTTCTAGGGGAAAAGGCAGAGCACAAATGCCAGGGAAATGTGTCCAGGAGGTACTTGGAAATCCAAGGTGTGAACATTCTAATTTACTGACTAGGGAGTGACAGGAAAAAAAAAAAAAAAACCACACCTTTTTGTTTTGATTCTCCAAAAAACGTAAGTAGTAACACAGATGCTTTATGGCCACTTCTTCCTGAAGCTGAAAGGTGATGTCCCAGCTAAGTTTCTTTTTTCCCTTGCAAGGTGAAGCAGCACACACAGCCCCATCAGGCAGAGCAGGGGGACACCCCTGCCCCATCAAGCCTAAATCTTCCATCTCCCTCAGGAAGCCCCCCAAAGCCATTACAGAGCAGAGGTTTGAGTCTAATTTCTAGCCTAAGGGTAGAGCAGGAATAGCCTGAGGGCTTAGCTCTGCCAAAAGAAAGTCCCAGCTACCTTAGCAGGGCCTGATGTGCACTTGAGACTGAGCAAAGATGGGTGAAGGCTGCAGCATTTCATACTTTTCCTGATTTTTTGAAGTCTCCCTTCCGCTGAAGTGATCTGTTCCCAGTTTCGTTGCCCTTGGGTCTTGGACTTAGTTAAAGCACCCTTGAATATTTCTGGGTATGTATGTCTGTGGATATAAAACTATATATATATNATGTATACATTTATCTGTCATATACACACATAACCCCAGCAGAGCGGACATGCTACACACATGGATCCCCAGGAATGTGCATATTTTATGTAAACATATCTTTATATATTAATCATAAAAATAGATATCACTAGACATAATGATACATATAATACATGTGTGTATGTATATGTATTTTAGTATCTTAAGTATTTATATATACACTCATGTATGATAGATACAGAAACTTGTGTCATTTCTATGAATCGACAGCTAAAATTAATGTAATTATCTATAGTAAGTAAAAAAAAAAAACATATATTAACACATCCTCCCCCATCTTTTTGGCAGGAAGAGACAGTGAGTGGCTGGGAAACTGTGAAAATCAACCTGTCAGCCCCCTTGCCCCAGGCACGCGGGGCACGTTCTGCCTCAGCTCCACCAACCTCCTGTTTGTCCAGAGAGTGCAAACACCCGCCTGACAGATTCCCCGGGTTTCCCTGGAAACTCATTTCCTGTGACCAACACCCATTTGCAATGTTTCACAAGTGAAAAGAGGCCCGCTCCCATCGCTCCCACCCCAGTTTCTTCCTCAAACTGGTGACTGAGGAGCAGCAGAGGTAAACCAGTGAGTGCTCAGGCGTGAGCCTGGGAGGACATAAAGGAATGCATTAACAAATTTAATAGCCTCAAACGGACCAGAGCTTTTGAATTGCATCATTAAAAAGTATCCCTTTGGAGCACCAGTCTGTGATACCTCAAGATTCCAACATGGGTGCAGCAACCTGCGACTACAGTCTTCTGGAATCTTTCGTTAAGTGTTTAAAAAGGTATAAAAAGCTGTCATCTATGGCCAGCAGCCACTCCAGCATTATCCAGGTGAAGCTGAGGAAGGGCAGAGAGACCCTCTGTAAGCAGGGCTTAGCATCTCAGGCAAACTGCTGAAATGCTTCAGCCCGTCATTGCGCAGGCTTTTCCTTTTAATTAAAAAAGAAACAGTAGATAAAAATAATGTAAATTCAATCAAATAAAATAGATAAATAAATAAATAAATCCAACCAACTCGATGGCTTTCTCTCTTTCTTCTACATATTTAAAGCAAGGCCACACAGCACACCTTTGGGCCAACAGGTGAAAGCCGGATCAGAAAAAAGGCCAGTTGCATCTAAATATCCCCTGTTAACAAGCTCAGTGGGGCAGTCTGGAGGTTTTAGGTCCTCCCATCCAGAGCTGCAGGACTCTTAAATAGTGTTTTCATGACGTAGCAAACAGGGAACATGAAGGTCTCCTAGTTTGGGGCTGGCTAGTCAGAGGTGGTGGGAATGGCAAGAGTTGCTCAGCAGCCACAATTTTAACTGCCTTCTTGCAGTAATTTGACATTGCCTGGCACCTTGTGGCACGTTGGCATGCAAATGCAGAGCTATGAGGGTGCTTCGTTTGCAATAACAAGCCGCTTTCAGGTCTGGAGATGCTGGCGTGGCAGAGGGGAAGGCAGGGTTTCTATATGTCCTGTCCTGTGAGCTGCCTCTCTGCACACTGGAAGTCTTCCTGCTGATTTTTCATAGGAAATAAAGCCCTGGGGACAAGCCCTTAGGGCAAATGACAAACGAGCCCTGTCCTTACCATCACCTGGTTGTCACGCTTTCACATTTTCCTCTGGCCCTATTCCTACCCCTGTAATTAAGGACAAATCAGGTATCAGCTCACACTGTTGGACACGGCCGTAGAAATTCTTGGCGCCGTGCTCTTCCTTTCGGGGCTGGAAGCCAAGTGCTGGAGAGATGGCAGGAAAACGGCTCGTTACGGCCACTGCGGGGTGAGAGCCTTCCCCGTTTTCCCTGATGTGCTCAAGGCTGGACCCAGGACCTAACTCAGACAAGGTGGCTGTGGTTGGACACCTGTGTGCCCACCCAGAGATCATACGTGGGGTCAGTCCCCTCCACGTGCTTGTGCGTACGATCAGGCAGGTGCCCTACAACTAGGGGCACGGTGGACCTCAGCATGGGAACATTGTGCTGGCAATGTGGGGGCTGAACGTGGGCCTGGAGGTGATAAGTAAGGCTTCGTGTCTGCAAGGGATGAGGATGAACCATTGGGGAACAACCCGTGGGCCAATGCGACTGTGTCTGGGAGGTCGCAGTGGCCTCGCAGGTCCCCTGCATAATGAGTGATTCTATCAGCCCTGGTAGCCCATTGTCACAACCTACAGCCATCCTTCCTAATGATGAACCATCCAGGGCCCTGTTTGGGCCCATTGACTTAGAAACTTTGCAGGATAATCCTCAGTTGTAGGAAAACTTAAGCAAAAATTAAAGTGATACATTTATCCATGCTAAAAACATCCATCTCCTTTCCCCACCTGTCACAAAAAAAAACCCAGTTTCTATACTAGCTTAACAACCACTTCTGTATCTGTTTCTTCCATCTGCGATGTCATATTAACCACGTGCTGTCTAATTGAAAGAGGAAACAAACAAACAAACAAACGAACCTTAGAACCTTATCTTCCTTCTAACTGCTGCCAAGTTTCATAACACACACAATAATGCTCAAGCTAAACAAAGAAAAGATACACATGGGAAAAACCTACTCACCTCGTCTGACAACGTGTTTGCCTAGTAGCCCAAACCAGTGCAGCAGCCCTGCCCTCAGGTGTACCAGGGACCGTGCCCCAGGCTTCTGTGCCAGTCCCTGCTCTGCACAACTGCCTTCCCATCAAATGTCCCACACAGATAGGTGACCTTTTTTTTTTTCCCCCAAATCGCATTTTTTAATGTGGGGTTGTTGGGGTGTTTTTTTCTTTGCATGGTTACTAAAGCAGCTGGTTTCTGAGGACTGACAAATCACCTCTTGATCTCAGAAATGATCGGAGGGTGAGCACATACTCACAAGCCCATGCACAGCATGATGATGGAGTTTGTCCCAGAGAGGGAATGGAGTTCTTCAGCCAACCCCTAGTCTCGCAAGGCTGCAAAACCAACCAGAAGACCAACCCCACCGTGTCCAAGTGACCCTTTTTTTTTCCTCCTGAAATGCACAAAACAGATCTCTTTGCATTTTATTCCTTGAAATGATTGTGCCAAGCCAATACCTTACTGACAGGCTACCAGCCTCCTTCCCTGACATGTGAAGGATTATATATGCCACTACTGGAGTAAGGAATATCACCAAATATCATCCTTTCTCAAGCATAAAAACAAATTCTCCAGGCCACTTGATCCTTTCTAGGCCCCCGTGGTTCAGCTAAAGGAAGCATGTCCCATGATGCCAAACAGATCCAACATAAAGACATGACTAAAGCTGCTGCATCCCAGAACTTCGTCAGCAACGTGAGGCTTCCCGACAGCCTAACGCCTCTCCACAGCTGCTTCACATAGACATAACACGTGGTGTAAATACCACCTTCGTGAGGTCATGCTGCAGTAGTTTCACAGAGGAGGAATGAGACATCCTCGCAGAGATTTGGCAGGCTCTTGCTGGACCGCAAGCCAGGATGGCCTCAAGCTTAGAGTCACGGCTCAGTGAAGATGCCCTGCCCCTAGGAGAAACCTGCAGAGAACATGTGGTCAATTTAGGCCCCAGTGTTCCTTCAAGTGCTTGTGTTTAAGGAGATGTAGGAAGAAGGCAAGAAATGCCAGCTGCGAACCCATTTCAAGTAATAGGATTGTTATCATTGACTTGCTGCTTTTGTTTTGGTTTAATTTTAGATCTGCTCATTTTGGGTGCATTCTCTGACAATGACATCT
This sequence comes from Urocolius indicus, assembly GCA_013401255.1. Taxonomy (NCBI): domain Eukaryota; kingdom Metazoa; phylum Chordata; class Aves; order Coliiformes; family Coliidae; genus Urocolius; species Urocolius indicus. The sequence continues at coordinate 172,748 of WBNH01009718.1, forward strand.
ATAACAGAAAGACATAGTTAATGCTACAAAATAACACATTTCTCATCATTTCCACGTATCACATTTCTATCCAAGTCATCCACTGCCAGACAGCTCTCTGGAGCACCTGGAACACGCTTATGAGGATTTTTTGTGGTAGTGACCTCCTGCAAAGCCTGCCCTGCTCTTACCTCAGCTACAATGGAAATGGGTGAATTTCATCCTTCGAACCCTTGCCTGCTTCACATCAGGCTTCCCTGCTCTGCCTCTGAAACAATCCTGTTTCATAGACTCTCCCTAAAAAGAGCACTTAGTAAATCCTCTTAATTAAGGACAGGTTTGCTTCCTTTCCTTAGTTACAGAGGGACAAAGGACTTCAGCTGGAACCTTTGCTAAAATGTTTTCTTCGCACTACTAAATAGTCATGGAGAAGCCAGACAAAACGTCAGGAAACAATTTCTTCCTAGCAGCCACACCAATGCGTATTGCCACCATTATCTCATTTTGGTGGCAAAAGCAGAGTCTCAGGTTCATTTGGGTGATATGTCGTAGCTGCAGGGGCTTTGCAGCACAAATCATCCCAGAGCACCATCAATCACTATCCATTCCACCAGACCTCAGGGTGGAAGGCATTAAAATTTGCCCACACTCCCATTCTTGAATTGCTGGATGATAAATCTGTTGGATGATAAGTCCATGTGTTGATTTTGAATCACATTTATGACGTTATAGCCATTTTCAAGGAGATGCTTACTGAAGTGCAATCCATGCCTTTGGTCAGTGTGCTGGGGGCTTCCTGAGAGTAAGCATGGACCATCCTGATGGCTGTAGGACACAGCACCTGCAGTGAAAAGACGTTTGAGCAGCCTCACACCACAGAGCCTCTTCTCTGAACCAAAGCCATAAGGGAGATCTCCAGCAAAAATGGGTGAGACCAAGCCATGGTTACACCTCAAAGTGTCTCAAGAGGTCATGACAGCACCTCCCCAGAGAAGGGATTTTACATTTCTTGATCAGTCCCTCCCATGCTTGTCTGGGCCGCTTGCACACTGACCAGCAAGGGAGGGGATGACGTCTGCACCCCGTTTGCCAAGCGACATCATGTCCTGGGAGGGCATCAGCACTGCTGGAGGATGCTCAGAGGGGAGTGGTCCAATATTTTTAACACTAATCATTTACTACACAGTAATGTCTTCTGCAGCAGAAGTGAATGGTCCTGAGGCACACATGTTTTGGTTTTCGGCAGCGCTCCCAAGTGATTTGCTGCCTAACGTAGTGTGTGGATAAGAGACACTAAAACCCAGCCAGGCACAGATTAGGTTTGGGCTCCAGTCTGCATCCTCCTTGGCGGGGGAGGTCTGTCTCAGACAGATCTTCCCCATCTGGCTGCAGCAAGACCTCTGGCAGGAAGCATTGCAAAAGGCCTCTGTAAAGCCATGCATACCTCCATCATCCAAATTCAGGACTGGGTGTCCACGAGGAAATCCTTACAGAAGCTGTATTTGTAGGGGTAGCACTGAGGGCTAAATCCCAAGGTCTTGGCTAGGCTTCTTACTCATCAGTGAAATTGTCCTTTGACTGCAGCCCTGAAGAATGAAACACCACAAACATAAAGCCAGAGCCTTCTGTCCCAGGTACATTTTCATGGGGGATGAGGGTCCTAAAATTTTCAGTCCTGATCAAGTTGCTACTGGGGTAGGTCCACAACAAGCCCTGAAGAAGCATTCCTTGCCCCAAAAAGCCCTTTGTCAAGGGAAGCACAATGAGTGATTCCCAAGGGTCAGCACTTCAGAAATAGAGGGTAGGAAACAAGGTCTCTGAGTTTATGACTTCTGGACAAGAGCAGGACTGGTGAGTGGCCCGAGTGAACAACCTCATGCTGGGCAGCAGAGACACAGTTACTGAAGGACGTGAGACCTGGGGAATCTCCACGGCCTTGGGTTATGCTTATTACTGGGAGAGTCTGATGTGATGTGCTCCCAGAGCTTTATTTTGCCTCATCGACATCTGCTAAAAGACAGCAGCATTTCCTTTTCTGCTTTTGAGTCCCACATCAACCACACCTCACCTTTCCAAGAGCACTTCCCCCTCCCCCCCCAGCTTGCTTAAGCTATGGGGTGAAACATGAGTGAGTGTAATTTTCTACTATGTACCTTTGCCAGAGAAATCCAGAAACAGCCAGCAATGTTTCACAAGCTTATCAAGGGCAATAAGTGTTCTCCGCTTGAGTGAAGAGGCTTTGACGGGAGTTTGGCTATACTGGTGGAGGACTAGCTCTACAACACAGGCAGTGTCTCCCTTCTGGGTCCCTGAGCTTTATCTGTAGCTGTGGGAAACGACCTCCCATGCCACCAAGGTCAGGCTGCGGAAACACGGGACTGCTGCATCGCAGAGTGGCGAGGAGCAGGCGGGAGTCAGAGGCTCTCACCAAATACAAACTGCATGGGAGGAGCCAAATCTTGCAGCTTGCAGTAAAAAAAAAAGCCTGGAAACTGATTTGTTAGGGAGGGAAATCCACAGGGGTTGTGGGGGTTGCCAGCTGGAAGCTTCAAATAAGGAAAGCAACAAGTTGATTTACTGTGATGGTGAATGTGCTGGGCCACATTCCTGTGCTTCTGGTGAGAGGATGATGCTGTTGTCTTTGTCAGCTGCACAGATTTGACCCAGTGCTTGGCCAGGCAGCAGCTGAAAGGACTATATACATAGTGTGAGCAAGCTAGCCTGACCTCTGGCATCTCTTGTCTGTGCATTGCCACACTCAGGTTTAAGGTAGGGCTTGTTCTGCTTCTTTGGGAAGTTTGAGACTGCAAATAAGCTTACAAAAACCAGACATTTTAAAATTTAAAATGGAAAAAAATCAAGAGCAGAAAGCCACATGGCCACACAAGAGGTTAACTGTCAGGTGCCGCATCTCCAGGGAACATGCCATTTTTGCTCAATGCTGTTTCTGCCAAGCCTGGAGCTCCAGGGGCTGCTCCACATCCCACTGACTCCTTGGCTGATGGCACATCCACCCAACTCAGCACAGCTGCCAGCTTGTCCTTGCTTTCTGTCCCACTGGCAATGCAAAGGTGATTTTGCTCTAGCAGCCGCATGGGGTGGCCAAACCCTGCCTCAGGCTGCAGAGTCAGCACCTCGCCTCCTCACAGCCACCAGCTCTCAGCTCGAAGGTGACCACCCTTTGATGGCTGCAGCCATGTGGGAATGCAACAAGGTGCTGCAGTCCCCAAGCTTCCAAGGATCCATGTGCCAGATTCCTTTGGAGAGCTCGTTTCCTAGAGAAAGATGCCCAAAAGCCATTGTGGCAAAGCAAGAGCTGGTTAAAGCAGCCTGCAGGGTGTTTAGTCCCTCTTTTAGAGTTCTGTGATGAGGACTACAGTTATTACAGGAAGCATGTTATTGACGGGAAGTGAGAACATGTAGCCCCCCCCAAACCCTCTGCAGCTTTGCACAGTCCTCCATGGTTGTTTTACGTGGTGCTGCAGGACTGACGCTGCAATATCTGCACTGCAAGGCTGAGCACAGCAACATCTTTGTTGCTACAGTCCTTTTTTACCTCCTCGGCATCAGGCCCAGAGGCAGCAACCTTGCAATTGGCATTAAAATGCTAAATACTCAAACAAATTCTTAATAGCCAAGTAGCAAACACCTTGAGGTTTTGTGCTGTACTTTATCAGCTTCTCTGTAATTTCTCAGCGTCCCATCCCCATCACCAGGTGTGGCTACAACCCTGCGGGACAGCAAATTTCACCTAAAAGCCACACAGCTGGGAAGATGACAAATAAGCAAATAAGCACAAGGGCTTCTTTCCTGGAGACAGAAACTTGATGAGATCAGCACATGCATTCAGCTGAAGGCGCGGGATAACTTTTGCATCCTTTAGAAGCCCTGAAGATTGGAGGCTCCCATAAACTTTAACAAGATACATTTGCAAAACCATTAGTAGAGGCTGTTGAAAAGTAAATTATAGTCATTTATGGGGAGCCGCAAAGCTGTGGCAGCTATTCACTCAATGAGAGCTGGCAAAGCTGCCTTCCCTTCCAATTTCATAGTTCCCTTTGTCATGAGCTTCCTTTCTCTTGTCAGGTTTTAATTAAACCTAGGATGGGTATATTTTCCTTCCCAAGCCACTTCCCCTTGGACCAGCCTGGAGCTGGATTCAGCTGGTCAGGAAGGCTGGGTCACAGACTGGGTGCCGGGCAGCACAGTTCTCTGGGCAAAACCACGATTCTCAGAGAAATGAGGTCTCACCTCATGTGTCCCAAAGGGCAATGCAACAGGTGGCCTCCAGAAAGCCCAGCTGCTTGGCAATTGGATCTTTGAAAGCTGATTTGGAGAAGGAGGCTTCTGATACGGTCAAAAGAGAGGCAGATACAGCTTTTGAACATATCTAATGGCTTTTACAGTCCGTTAATGAAACCTGGGGAGAGAGTACATTTTCTTAGCTGCTCAGCTCTCCTGTAAAAAAAAACACAAAAAGGGACAATACATCTTGGCCTTTCCCAGAGAATAGAGCAACTCTAGCGTGTCTCTCTTCACCTTCAAGCTTTGTCTACAGAGCTGAGTCATTACTGCAGCTAATTAGAGACTTGAAGCTGATTATGAGGATTGCAATAAGTGGAGATACAAAATCTCTGGGCCTGATACCCCTTAATACAAAAGCCACTTTACACTGACCTGGCCTTAAAATACCCTGGGATGATGTAAAGTGCTCTTAGAGCAAATGGGATGAGTCCATCTGCATTTGGAGGGACTAGCACACATCACAGAACGCCAGCGTTCAAGGCTGATGGGACTCTTGAAGGCCCCATTTGCCTCCAAGTGAGATGAAAGCAGCTTTCTAATCACAGAGAGTCTAGTTTTTCCACAACAAATAACAATTAAAAATATTCAGGCAACTACCTGAAGAGCTGACTGATACTGATCCAGCAGAACAAAACCTTGCCAAACCCATTTGTGGATGTCTCCAGGGGTATCTTAAGAGCTTAACAAGTCAGCTCCCCTCTGGGTCAAATGCTTCCAGTGCTGGATGCTCCCTAAATTTTAGGGACTTGATACAGAGTTTCCATATTGGCAACACAGAGAAAATAGCTTCCTGTGTTGTTTTAAAATGTCTCAAAGCAATAGATATCATCCCACTGTCCACAGAACAACTTTTGAACCAAAAGCATCAGGGAAGCACGGGGGTCTCGTGGCCTGGAGGTGACCATTTGGAAACAAGGTGCCAGTGCTTGCTCCAAACAAGGATGAACCAAAACAGAGAGCACCCTGCCAGGCCCAGCAGCTTGAGAGCTGCTCTATCCCCCCACATAGGTTCCTCCCAGAAGCCAATGGCAGTGCATCCCAGGGCAGAGGACCACACACACATGGCCATAATCTTGGCAGAGAAAGGAAGTTGCAAAGGGAAGCCTTATCTCTGGGCTATGCACAGCTCCAAAAATATGACAATAGTCATGAGACTCATGACCCCGGTCACCCAGCGTGTAAGGTTACTGCCAGGGTGACATTTGGATTACAGCACCATCTATCACTGCTTTGAGTCAGCAAATAGGTGCAGCCAAGGGTTTAGGTTTCCCTGCAAGTAAAATAATGCAGGAAAAGCGTTTTGCTGGTGCTCCATCCAGCCCCAGCAGGTCCCTGAGCCTGGGGCAGGGAGGGAGAGAGGGAGCTTGTGAGTTTGAACTCACGGAGGTGACACCTCTCTTAACCCTCAGCCCTGCAAGGTCCTGGGTATCAGCACTGGGGTGCATAGGGTTTGTACGGAAAAGTCAACATACTACAGGTTTCCTCCCACTCACTTCCCAGGGCAGATCAGCCCTCTCATATGCAGAGGCAGGGCAGGTGCTCTAACATAACCCCTGATACGTAAAAGAACGCAGCCAAACCAGTATGGCCAGCTGGCTGTATCGGGGAGAACAGCTTGACCCTGGCTGGTGGAAACTGGGACTCCATCTCCTACAGCCAAGGGGTCCTGCCTTTCCCCAGCACCAGTGCTTCAGGCAAGGGGGAGTGCAGCAAACCTCTGCAGTCACCTTTGCTTGTTGTCAGATTAGAGATCTTAGGTAGGAATTTTCTTCTGCAATGGGAGGTGTTGCTGGGAAACAAGTCCGAGCTGTGGGATGACAGTGTGGCAGCCCCATCCCTAGTGGGTTAATGAAGGGGGTGGGATCTGTGTGTATGGATCCCTCCATCAAAAAAACTAGAGCTTGGATTGCTACCATGGCTCTTTTAGGAGAAATTACGGGTTCAGTAGGATGAAGAAATGAGAAGCCACCTGTTTCTGCATGAGGAAGAGATGCTTGTGTGTAAATAAAAACATGTGTGTATACAAGCATTCCCTGATGTAAAGAAAAACACATCTACATGGCTTTGCAATCTCATATTAAAACAAATCAAAAGAGGTAAAGATTTTTTTTCATGTCCTGAAACTTTCCTGATGCCCTCATCTGTCTAAATGTGTGATCCAGAAGAGATGCTGTTCCAGGATGCTGAGAGGCAGAGAGAAGCAAAGGACTGGCATACCTGGAGCCCAAAACACTTTGTCTCATGTCCTAATTGCAGCCCATACAAAGCAAGCACATCAACAATTGCAATTGTTTTTATGGCACATGATATTCTACTTTCTCTCATTCTTCCATCACTTTTCCTTCTATGACTTCTCTCTGCAGACATTTTCTACTCTTAATTTCCTTTTCCCCAATGACTGCCTTCTGCCGTGATGTCTTCTTTCCCTGCTTTCCTTCTCTGTTTCCTCCAGGTAGCTCCATCCTTTTCAGCTGCAATATCTCTTCCCTCTCTTTCCACTGGACCAGCTAGAAGGATAGTCCTGAATCCACTTCCTGTCTCAGATGCAAGAAGAGCATTTAAGACCATGAGCAGCTTCAGGAGGCACTTCCAGACTTGCTGTAGCTTTGTTACCAAGGCTGTCCCTAGCAAGCAGGAGATCTGCTCCTCTGCTTTATGAACAGCAATGTGCTTGGCTGACAACACCAGCCCTCTTGCACCAGTCTGTGGGCTGTGGTCTCCATGTTTGCCACAGATACAGTCCTCTGGGAAACACCGTGGTTTTGGGAAGAGCAGCAAAGCCTCCCTTGTCCTTGTGCTGGCTGAGTTGCACCGTGCAGAGGACAGAAGCTACACCAGCAGCTGCAAGCTCAGAGAAATACCAGAGCTGCAAAGTCACTGTCTAAATTCAGATCCATGCTTTTCCCACATGTGGGGTGCTCACAGCCTGATTTGGGGCTTTCTACTAAAATAAAGACCCAGCTGCTGCTTATTTCTGATCCAGCTGCTCCGAAGCTCAGGTGGGTTTAGGTGGTTTGGAAACTCAGCACCAAATCAAAACTGGAGACATCAAGCAATGTGTGTTAGCAAGCAGAAATCATGGAAACAGAAGTTAAAATTTCAGGGCTGTGTCTGCCACTGTTGAAAATCCTGTAGTTCTGCTGTGATTATGTCAGCAGCGCAGGGTACACATTACCCATGACTTCATCTCAACCCTTCAGAGCATCCCGCCCCGCGGCTTGTTGAGTGACCTTCCCCTAAGGCAGCTTGGATGCAGTGAGGGGTAAGAGAGTTTAAGAGTGCAGACACAATCTGCTCTTTGCCAGTTGGCCCCTAGCAACAACAACAAAAAAGTCTTAAATGCGTGTTCTCATCTTGGACAGGATGATTTTGAAGCTGTGTCTACCCAAAGCCTTAAGAGCTACAGAAATATTTCAACAGCTTCATGTTTCCCAAGGGGAGATGTGGGCTGCCAGCTGCCTTGCCAAGAAAATGTATCTGCAGGAGGAACTGCTCCATCAGACCCGTCTGACCCCAAAATCCCAAAAGGGAAAGGTCCAAAATCTCTACCCTGGACTCACAGCTTGGTTTTACACCAGCATGTGCTAACACATACAACATAAGTGGCCAGAGATATTCCCAACTACAGGGTCTTGATCATATATGTGGATAAATTATTAGCACAGCCCCAAAAGTGTTGGCCAAGCCAGCCAGCCTTGTTTCAAACCATTCTCCAGCACCTCATCTGGCTCTGCAATGGGCAAAGAGGTGGCTGTACAGAGTGGTCATCTTGCCTGAGGCAAAGGTCTCTGGTGCTTTTGGTGAGAGCACTTAAAGAGAAAAGCAGATCTGACCAGGGCTGCCAGAGAAAGAGAAATGTGCTTTATAACTACTCACGTACAAGTGTCAAGGTGGAGCAGAGGCAGTGAGAAAGGAGGCAATTTTCTCTCAGGCTCATTTGTACGTTTGTGTCTGCTCCCACATGTGCACCAGCACCTGGCTGAGCCACTGGTGTGGAGGAAAACTAAGCAAAACTGTGCCCTAACAAACCCTCTGTATAGCTCAGCTGCCACTGTGAATGCACATAAATAATAGTAAACCAGCACAGAAAAAAAATAACTCTACGGTTGCTAGGCAAATTAATGTTCCAGCATAAACAGCAAATATAAATTAGCTCAGAGTGCACACACAGGAGCGCAGCGTCCATGGGGGCATGGGATTGCTTAAGGGCTAAATGCTGGCCAAAGCAGTAATGTTTGGTGGAAAGGGAAGTTAATGCCCTGCTGTTAGGAAAAACTGGGCTGGGGAGGAGGGGTGCTGGCTAGGGAGGAGTTTGGCAGCGCATTGCTCCCATTAAATCTTTCCCCTCTGTGTTTTAGGGGAAGCTCTGGCTAGCTCTATTTCTCTGTTTCTATTTCTCTTTTTTCATGCATGTCATAAGCTAATGGCTTGTAATTCCTTGTGCATAGCTTTCCAGTTTATTCCAGGTCCACCCAAGCCTCCAGTTCTGCTCTCCTGGATCAGATACTGGCCAGGTCCCTTGTGGCATTTTGAGGCCAAGCCAGTCACATGACGAGATGGTTAAAAGGCACTGAAAATAGCAGGGGATATTGAAAAGGCAGCTCTGTGCCAGGAAGGCTGCAGACCGACCTCAGGAAGGGAGGGAAAGTTGCCTTACAATCCCTGCATTGATAGCACTACACGCTGAGAGCACTTTTCATCGCTCGCTGCTGCGGAGAGAGACGGCGTGGGGGTGTGTTACTGAGCCATTCCTCATCCTGGTCCAGCTGGCTCCAGGGGTATCTGTCTTCTTGTACCCCTTTCAGATGGGGAGGAGAAGCAAATTCTGTGGGTTTTTTGTTGTTGTTTTTTTTTTTTTTTTACTTTTCCCTAAAAAATACGCACTTGTTGAACTCAGCAGCATGCTGGGACTTCAGTGGAATATTTGCAGTGGCTGTGAGTCATCCTGTGGTTAAATAATAAACACGGCAATAAAACACTGGTCCATTTTCCTAGCTCAGGAGACAGGGGGTGCATTGTCATCGGTTCCTAAGAAGTGCTATTCTTATATGTGGTCCCTGTCCTCCTTTTTAATCCAGTTGTCTGTCCCCTAAACACTTTCTTGAGAGCAGATGCTAAACATATGTCATTAATTCTTACCATGTATCATTCTTTTGATATTCAGCAGTTGTTGGCAACTTTTGATGAGGTCTTGGCTACAGAGAAATGAAAATTAGATGGCCAGTGCTATTCAGTGAAAGAGATTTCATTTCCTAATCCTTTGAAGTAGTGTATAAGCAAGCAACTTTACTCATAGGAGCAACTACTTGGGTTGAACCTGTGTCCTGCTGCAAAAGTGGATCCTTTATAATGAATTCTGTCTGTAAGCATTTGCCATCTAAGCGTTAAATGGCACGAGGCAAGGAAAAAAGCTGAACACCAAGAGGAATTTTAAGTTGTAAATTGCTGCAGTTTTAAAACTGTTCGTTGAGTCTCTGAATTGTTTCCTACCAAGAATTATGCCAGGAATGTTTCCTGTTAAGTACAATATTTTTTCCAAGACTGGCTTGTAAATCCAGACTATAATGAGACCTACTGAGAGATTTTTCATAATTTCCATGGGAAATTAGGGGGCTAAGCATATCCAGATTCAGAAATACCCACAGAAAGCTGCAAGGGGCACTAACCAAAATCTGCTCAGATTAAATAAATGTGCTCTGCTACTGAGGAGCAGCAATTGCCACAGAGGTAAATGAACCCATCTGTGGTGTCCTGGGTCCTGGTTCAACGACCACATACGTGTTTGGCTATGCAAAACCAGAATTTGGCCTTCCACTATCATCATCACATGAAAAAGGATTTTAATACGATGAATGTGGTGATGCAAAACTCATTTGGAGCTTGACTGGTGTGTAATTTTCCCGGTTTAACTCAGCAAGCCTCTATCCACGAGGCTCCACGTGACTTTTTTCATTAAGCTGTACAGCATGTACAGCCCCCTGTCTTTAAGGTGACATTTCAAACCCCCATGGAGAAGGGACAGTTGTCAGGGCTGTGATTAAAATAGATCCTTGTTTGTTGGTGTGACTTTTACTCGGCTCCCAGGAGACGTGGCAGAGAGCCCTGCCATCTCTCCCAAAATAAGATATGCCCCAGATGGGTGTGCATGTAACAACTCGCTGGGTGCCGTCAGCTCCCAGCCTGCCCTTGCTTTGCACCTGTCCTAGCTGGGCTAGTGATTGCCATTGACCACCTTCCCATCACATGGCCATGAAGATACCCAAGCTGCATGCAGGAGTCTCAGATGGACTGGCAGGCACAGTCCCTCCACCACTGAAAAGTAACCCCAAAGATCTTGTGGTACCACTTAAGGCTTTTTGGTGCTTCCGTGAGAGAGCCAAGAGCCATAATTCAAGGCCCTAAGGGTGCATTCGTTTGTGCTTATGCAGTTCAATGACTTTTGGGGGACTTCAAGGATTTGTAAGAAACTTTAGGTGTTGATGTCCTGTAGCATGTCCATCACTTCACACAAGAAATCTCACATCACAAGTGTCCATCAATTCTCCCTGGAGCCCCGGCAGTGAACTCGGACCCAGCTAAAAATAGGGCTGAGCCGGTGCGGCTGAGCCCATGTAAGCAGCTCTAATGCAACACCTGCTAATCGCTGCCTCCTGAGCGAGACAGATACATAAAGCTGCCCTGCCAGAGTGGGTTTTCAGCACTAACTCTGGAAGAGAAACCACTTTCAAGCAGAGCAGAAGGAACAAGGGGGAGCAGCTGTGGCCATGCATCAGGTTAGAAACAGAGACCTTGAAAGATGCTCATATTCTGGTAGAGGCAAGGAAGAAAAGACAGGACCTTTGCAGGGGAAAATGAGACAATAAAATCGTTTTGTGACTTTCACTGTCTTCTTGATAAAGCTCTGTAAGAAACTTCATTTAATGTGAGCTGGCAGAACAGCCTAAATCCCCTAAAAGCAAAAATCAAGGATGCAACCACCTGTGTACCATGCTGTGGAGTGGCTTGTCACTCAACAGTAAGCTTAAAACACAGACTTCATTGCCACTTTTCTCCAGACATGCCTTTTCACTGAATCTTATTCTGACTCTGGTAGCCTCCTGATAGGGATCTGATACCTATCATGACCCAGACTTCATTAGATTGTAGTTGTCCAAGTGTCTTAAGTCTCCTCTTTCTTATCTCATCATGTATCTTAGATAGTTCAACACCTTCCTCAGAAAAGGAATAAGCTATAAAAAATTCTCTCTTCCTTCTAACAATATGTCTTCCATCTGTTGTCTTCTCCCTCTCTAAATCTTCAAAAGTCAGGCCCAGTATTTTTGGCCAAGGTGCTGGCAGATAAGACACATGACTCAATGGCTCTTCTCCTCTGAAGGTGAGAGCTGATGAGGGCTGGGCGAATGCCAGCACTGGAAACGGAGGCTGGCTCAGCCCCGGCTGATCTGCCTTTCCCAGATGTCCATGGATGACCACGTCTGCCCATCACCTGACAGCCCTGTAGAGTGAAAGGCCAGATGAAATAATGCAAAGCAGCTTAAACAAAGCTTTGGGAATACATTAGGTGGTTAGAATGAGTAGGGTTTTTTTTTTTTTTTCTTTTTGTACCTGGGAAAATCTCTGGTTTGTCTCCAAGTCCAGCTCGGTATCAAGAGGGGCTATTGCAGAAAAAGCAAATTTGAATTGTTTGGTTTGTTTTTGTGACAACAGCTCCTGGGTTAACTCAGTTCATCTTATCTAAGAGATTTTGATAAGTTTAAGGTTTTGTCCTTGGTATCAGCGGGGCAGTGAACAGAGGACCTGCTCCCGGACTTCATCTTCTGCTGTTGCATGTGCCAGAGGGCTGGCAAACACCAGGTGATTAAATATTAACATTTATTGCAGGGGATCTACTTTGTCCTAGATCCAATGCAAGCTCCTTCTCCCAGGAATGCAGTGGTTATGATAAGCTGAATGATGTGGAGGCTCAGTTATTATGCACAGAACTGGTAGTGAATCAAGCTTTCGGTTAACTTGATGCCTTACTCCCATTTTGGGTAGGGGTGAATGGCTCTATAAATAACATAACAACAGCCAGCTTACCCTTCCAGCTCTGATTTAACTCTTTTATACTGATTTGTATGCTTTTTAAAAAGAAAAATTACATTTTCTATTTTCTGTCTGTTTTATAACTGCTTGGGAAAAGTTATGTGTCTTTGAATGAACTCTCTAGGCAGATAGTTCCAAACCATTCCTTTTCCCACAGTTAGAATCACAGAATCATTTCAGCTGGAAGAGAACTTTAAGATCATCCAGGCTTTGTCCCAGCCCTATCAACCACTAGACCATTTCCCTAAGTACAACATCCACCCATCTCTTAGGTATGATTTCCCTTACAGCACTTTATAATGCGCTTTACCAAAGCACCACTTGTAATTTTATGCATGGCAAAGAAAATCTTGGATCACTTGTGAAAATCACTTCTTAAATCACACAAATTTGAGTCATAAAAAACAGAGGAGAAAGAAACACCTGAAAAAGGAGGGCTGCACTGACAATGTGCAGTGCTGGTAGGTACTGGATGCAACCATAAGCAAGGCCTCTCTATCTTCTTTATATTTCTCTGCTCTGCTGAAAATCAGTGACTGCTTCACGAGCTCAAATTTAGTGGCAATTATACAGCTACACAGGGAGGATGTTAAAATAGTTATGGAGAGAGAACAAACAGAACAGGATTGTGCAAATTCACCTCCCAGCCCCATCCTATCTTCTGTGGCATAGCTAGACAGAGGTGCGTACGGTGTGGATTAATCATTTGCTTTTTTTTTCCCTCTCCCTGCCATATAAATGTAATAAACCTCTAGAAAAAAAAGCTCCTGTGCTCTTGTACAAAAGCTAACACAAACCTGTTCACTCCAGGGAGCCCAGAAGAGAAACAGTAGTTTGGCCAAACAATTCATCTTTATAATATCGATTCTGTCCGAGTAGCATAAATGGAAGCAAAGCCTTTAAGTCTAAGTACCAAAGTGCTGCCTCTATTTGATATAATGAGCACAGGTTTTCGGGAAACATGGCACCCTGGGAGCCACCTGCTTCCCAGGCTCTGGCGGGTCACTCAACCCACAGGCTCCAGTGGAACTCTTTAAATGACGGTGGCCTGAAAAACATATCGCAACCTTTTGCGTAGCCGATTGCACGGCAGGATATGAGTCAGGAGAAAAGGTGAGGCATGTCCTGATTGCTCCCGGTTACTCAGGTGTTGAAGGACCGGAGCCACTTTAGAAAAGCACTGATAGAAAATAGTGTGGGAGCAACACAGATGGCTTAATGCTGTTTCCTCCAGCTTGGACTCTTGCCTCTCCTTTCATTTTCTTTTTGCTGCAGGTAGGAGTTCAGCTGGATTTCCAAGCAAGTCACAGCTCCAGGGGCTGCTGCAGGACATGCCACGCATTCACTCTTTGGAGCAAGAGCTAGCTGGCTGCTGCTTTCCTTCGGCGCCACTGCACAACAGGGTGAAATTGGCCATTAGATACGGCCAGCTGACTGTTGAAACTATGCCCAGAAATGGAAGAAATGACTGTCCTCTGCCCTCCAGATCCTCACCTTGAGCTGTGCTGGATCCCTGCTAGGTCCAGAAAAGGAACTGGCTGCAGCAAGGTCTGGGTGAGGATAGGGACAAGAGACTTCTCCAGCATGGATGGGCCCTATAGACCCCACATGCTTCTGCCTGAACTGAAAGAGTTGGCTCCTTAGCGGTAACAACTTCTCTCATGGCATTTCTCGAAAATTTCATAAGCCCTGCCCCAGCTCTGCACCCAGGGTCATTTCCAAGAACAGTCTCTCCTGCTACTGCTGCCTCAGTCTTGATTTTCAACCCACGTGATTTCCACCTAAGCCTTTCCTGAATCCTCAATTGATGGCTTTTGCCCAGACTTCTTTATGGTAGCAACAATCAGAGTTGCGTGAGCTGTTTCTACACCCACCTGTTTCTACACCCACACTGTAACTCCAGTGGGTCAAGATAAGCCCCCTCAGCCACACTGGCTGCCATCTGTACTCTGCTCTTTTCCCAGTTAACCTCATTTACCTCAACCGACGTCAAAGCAAACATAGCAGAGCTGCTGTGTGGCACAGACATTCGTCCTGCTATATGGCTCTCACAGCTGTCTACTTGTGGCCTTTGCTGGAGCTTGGTGGCCTGCCAGCTTCCTTCAAAACCATGCCAGCCGTGAAGGTGCTGCCACTTGTCTCACACCTGCCCGAGCAGCAGGTTGTGAGATGGACACCATCCACCTGACATTTCCATATGCCAACCTCTTCTCCGTCCTACTTCCACCTCCCACTGGCACCTTCTATCCTATCTCCTCACCTGCTTTCTCCTTACCGCAGGGCTAATCCATCCTTCCTTCCCTATTGCCCTAAATTCTACTTCTGCCCATGTTCTCCTTCTCCCAGACTCCATAGCTTTTGTGACTGTCCCTCAGACCAGCCTGGCTCTCTTCCTGCTCCTCTCGGTTCCACTTAATCAGCTCCTCCTAAGCTGAGGTGACCTCCTCATCCTCCTGGCCAGGTTGCCTTCCTACCAGTATCACACATTTTCCTTTTCATGTCTCCCTTCTTTGGGGTTCACCCATTGGTTTTGTGAGCTACTGGTTTCTTTCAATCATCTGCTCATTTTCTCCTGTCTCTTGAAATTCATACTGTTAATTGCCATTCCGGACTAGCTTCCTTCACTTCACTTTCACAAAGTAGGCTAACCTGTGCTAGGGTTGAAAACACACCTTCTGTTGAGAGAGAAAAAAAAAAAACCCAGGAAAGTTCTTTTTCTTATTAAGCTCACAGGAAAAGGTTATTCTCAATCCATTCTAAAATGGAGGGGAAAAAAAAAAGGCCCAGACCTTTTATCTGAAGAAAACAGGAGATGATGGCACAAGATGCAAAAAGAAAAGGAAGGATGCTAAAACTGAAAATGAGGGATCTCATTACAGATAAGCTGTCTGGACCGTACAGTGTCTACCTACTGGACAGGCAAAATGTATCTTAAGATGAAGCTCATGAGCTAACCAGGGGAAGATAAAAACTTGTCGTGATGAAAAATCAGGTGCTATCAATAGCATATAATGGACTGAAAATAAGGGTGAGAAGCAGCATTGATTTTGTGCCTGGCTTGCTTTTATCAAAGCCCATAACCAAATCCCAGTCCAAATCAATACGCAAAAGTGGTTGCGAAACCACAAGATAGCTTTGATCAGGCTGAATCTGTGTGGCTTTGATTTTCAGTTTGAGGTCAATCCAACTGTGTTTCTTGACCTTTTTCAGTTCAGCCTTCTTAGAAAAATACCCAGGAGCCCTTTTGTGCCACGATATCCCCAGGTTTACATTCCCAGAGAGATTTAAACTAAAAAACAAAAAAGCCAGGGTAAACTTTGAGTAATCATTTATAACTTTGAGTAATCATTTATTACTTTAAGCAATCATTTATTATTTCTTTTACCCCTCTTCTGTTTGTTTAACCATGCTGCCTGAGGACACGTGTGGATGGATGGCTCTTTGCAGTCACTTCCCGACCTTTCCCTCCTGCCCCTGCAGCCCAGCAGTGCCGCTCACGTCACCGGTGGGGCAGCACCACGCAGAAGCGCCGTGAGTCAGACACTCGTTTATTTGATCAGGTATTACTCCCATTGCCAAAAGAAATGTTAGTCCTGGGTAACTGTGGGCCTTGTCACCTTCTTTGTGGACACAGCAGGAACCAGATGGTTCATGACATGAGGAAAGGCTACGGCATTTGCAACGAGTCCAGAATGTGATAGCCCTTCTCTCACCGATGAAGTGCTTGGAGAGTTTATGGTTGGCATATTTGATGAAGATACACAGTAAGGTAAACTTTGCAGGCAATATTTCTGGCAGTTTTTCCAAGATCATCTGCGTTGATGAACATGTCAATGAAGTGTATTGCTGATTGCTTCAAGAGGAACAAGTGTCAGCTCCCAGAGTTGGCAGCTCATAGCAAGACAGCCTGGGATCTGGAAGAGGAACTACAGTAATCCTTCAGCCAAGGGGTACCTCTCTCCTCCCGACAGCCCACGCAGTTACCCTGCGTACACCAGCCAGCTCCCTGTATTCACTGAACACATCAGTCAGCAATTTCCATGCCAAAAGCCAAGATAAGAGGTTGCTTTGCACTCATCACATGGCCAAGGTCATTATAAAGGTTAAAAGACCTGGCTGAACGACCAAAGACTTTCAGTGAAGGTTACTCTGGGCCATATCTCAAAGCAGCTAACTTCTAGGTTTGGAGAGACCCTTCAGCAGACATTTTTCGGTCAGATCTTTTCTTCTGTTGACTTCTCGAGTTTGGAAAGGAAAACAATCAATGCTGAAGAGCATCAACATCAGACAGATCCTGTATTATATTTTAGAGTGACAGCCTCATACAATTAATAGCAGTAAGAGTGGGAGGCCTGGCAATGAAGTGTAGTTGTTTAGAAATGTAAACTCTGGGCCCCCTTTTTTCTTTTTCCCTGCTTACCAAAAAGAAATGAAATCTCTATGGTTTTCTTCCACTTTCTTCCAGTGAGCCAAAATGATGCATTTTGCATCTGTGCCTTGGTGAAAAGAAAGGAAAAGTTGTTTTCACATCACCATGGTGCTTTTGGTTGTGTCTGTTGAGTAACTCAGAGCTTCACTAAGAGTTGTTTCTTCTGTTGCCTGAAGGGATTTGAACTGCTCAGGAAAATGCCCAGACTCCTGTGTATTTTGGGTCACAAAGGGAACTCGTCCTAATCTTACCTTGTAGAAATAATCATAGCAGCAGAAACTGATACCCTCAAGACCTATTTGCTGTAATCTGCAAGAGGAATTAAATAGACTTAGACTTACGCCACTCTTTTACTCTGGATCAAAAGACCAGGATCCAGGATGTAAACTTTCTGCACTAAAACAATCACTTCCCGTGAAGTTACTCTCTGCTTTTCTCTAGATCACTTTTCTGCCTCCATCTGGCAGACAGAGCAGTGGAAATAGGGGAGGACAAGGTAAATGGCACTTCTGTTTTCTCGTGCACCTACATTGCACCTCCTCCAGGTAGGAATCCAAGGGAGACTGGGAAAGATTGAGTCTTTTTCTCTCCAAATGAAAGGTGAGCACCATTTCTACTATAAGCTATAAAGTAAACATCCACCACTTTAAAAAACAGAAAGAAAGCTGAAACATCAAGAGGCAGATCTTCACGTCCAGCTCTGCAGGACTGTGGCTTCCCTCCAAGTCCTTCCCAAGTCTGTATGCAGCTGCCCTGTGAGGACACCTCGTGGTTTGTGGTTAAGTGCCACCTTAGTTTTGGGTGCTAGTTTCTGCTCTCAGGGAAACTACCCTTCTTCATTGCACTACCATCTGTGCAAAATGCTATAACTGTCAGTGTGCCAGATGGGAGGTCAAACATGAAGTCACATTTGGAGGTGGGAAATAAAGGGTCTAAAGAAGTCTAACCTATAATTTCCATCAAATGCCCACTCTTCTCCTAATGATTTTTTTTTTTTTAGTAAGCCGTGTCCATCTCAGACAAAACCCAAAAGGTTGGTTTCCCTGAGTATTCATCAGTTGATTGAGGGAGTGATGGCTTCCCTTTACTTCACACTCTGGATACTGCACCCAGTTTGGGAGCCCCAGACAACAGCAATGCTGACAAACTGGAGAAAGCTCAGAGAAATCCACCAAGATGGTGCATAAGGAGAGGATGAAAGATTGAGGCTTGCTCAGCATAGGGAAGAGGAGCCTTCAGGGAAAACTAAATGTGATCTTCCAAGACCTGCAAGGAAGTCGCTGAGGCTTTTCACACTGGTGCACGGCAGATGGGAGATTACAGACATTAATTGAAAGAGGAGAGTTTCTCACTAGGTGTTAGAGTTAAAAAATGACAATAAGTAAATATCAGAGCAGGTTGCCCAGAAAGGCTGTCCCCTGTCCATCCTTGGTTTCAAGACCCAGAAGGATAATGCCCTGAGCAGCCTGGTCTGATCTTGCTGTCAGCCTTGCTCTGAGTAGGGGTTAGACAAGGGACCTCCTGAGGTGGTCCAACAGGGGTGGTTCTACAGCTACATGGCAAATGTGCTCAGTGATGGATACTAAGGCCATGAATCCATTATTTTCAAATTCCTGAGGTTTTAAAACACACATCTTTGAGAAATGGGCAATTAGGCCAGAGAGAATCAAACCCAAACCAGGACATGGGCTCTTCACTGATGGAAACTTGGAAATGAATTTAATTACTCCAACACCTGCCTATTGGGCACTGAGGAGAAAATGTTATTTTTGCTTTCTTTTCCCCTTGTTCTATGTGTTTAAAACTCCTACCCTACTTGAAGCTATCTCAGCATTTATTTTGTCCTTCTGGAAGAACAACCCTCGGTATTCTTCCTGCAAAACACATTCCCTTCCTTCAAGGGTTTACAAGAGGCACAAATCTCCCCAGCACCAGCAATGTGTGTGTGTGTCTACAGATATTTTTTCCGCTCCTGGAGCTGTGCCTGCCATGTGTTTTTGACAAAAGCTGACCTCTATACCAAAGGTCCTACTTCTAGCAGCAGACTTTCATTTTCCTGAGATGGTAGCAGCAACAGGAGCCATGCTCTGCAGTAAAGTCCTGTCTCTGTAAAACAGCTGATAGCAAGGCACAAGTGTTTGTTGCTGGCTATGTATGATACACAGTGTGTATTTATGACACAATCAGGATGAAGACCAGTGAAAGACTCACTGTTGTCCTGCTGAGCATGAAGAAAAGATTGGGATGACCTACAGGAAAGAAAACCTGTTTGCTTTTTATAGTGGAGAGAGGTGACACAATACTCATTTCTGGTGCATTTGTCATGTAGGCCTCCTAGTAGAAAGTCCATCTGTCCCAATTCTTCTCACTGCTTTCATGAGAGAAACTAATCATCCAGGACCACACGTTGTTTTGTGAGATGTCTCTGCTCCCTGCACAAAACCTCTGTGACTCCAAAGCTTTCATGAGCATTTTTTTTTCATGGGTATAACATTGCATGATGAAGTTAGGTGCAGTGTGAGGCTTCTTACTGGCTTCATGAAGGACAGATGGGTCCAAGGCAGATCCCAGGTGTCTAATGAACCTCAGACTGAGACAATTACAAGTGCAGTCTGTGATCATCCCAGGTATCAAGGCACCGTGTTGTTCATAATCTAATCTTCTGAAGAACCAGAACAGTCCACCCACACATCCACAGCTGATCTGCTGTACACGCCAAGAGCATCATTGCTAATTGAGGAGGTGGCCTAGCAAGGTGACGTACCTGAAACTCAGCCTTTGCAGGAGAGGTCACTTTTCCTCTCCCTCTGTACAACCTCAAGGTCTTTCTGCTCCTGTTGTTTCTTCCTTGAAGTTCTACATTTGCATTTTTATTAAACTAAGTTATTTATTTGGAAATAAAACAAGGATTTCTTCTTTCTGTGAAGGCCTGTGAGCATGAGTTGGATTTTCCCAAAAGCATCACTGGGTATAATAAAAGATGTTGTCCTTCCCTACGGATTGAGCTTGTGCCTATAAATACTGCCTGTGCACCCAGACATTGTTTACTTTGGTTCTTATGCACGTTTGTAACGCATAAATAATTTAACTGAATGCTTCTACAGGAATATCCAGAAATGACTTTCTCATCAAGGCCTTATGGGAAGAAAGGCTTGGAAAAGGCACAAACATGATGTGACAGGGACTAACCTCCTTCCAGTGTCATAACACAGACTAAGGACAAGCAGCTTGTGCCTTCTCTGCTCAGCAAAGACAACCTCTAGCAGGTACCTAGTGAAGGTAAGACGACAAGGATATTGTCGGTGCCTTGAGCCTCGCCACCTTCCCACACTACCCTAGTGTTTTTTTCACTTTCTCTCACCGTGAGTGTGATAGCAGGACAGGCCTGCACCACATTCAATGTAGAGACGAGGTGGCAACACACCCACATCTGTGTATCACCACTGCAGAGAGGACAAGTGTCTCATCACAGCTGCACCATGGGGTTCCTCATTCCACACGCACCCCAGCACAGGAGGCACTGGCTGCCTGAGCCCGTGGGTGCTTTCCCATTCTCCTCCTAGTTTGTTTCTAGAAACTCTCTGGGGGAGAAACTTGGTCTTTGTTGGCTCAGATAACTCCACTGGTGTATAATGCAGAAGACCCGAGTGCCAGACCCACAGATGTGGTAAGCAATTTAGAACCAGAGCCAGGAACGTGTGCAAGATGTCTGAAAGACAAATAGACAGCACTCTGCTATTAAAGAAAGCAAAGCTCTGAGGGTGAGATCTCGGGAATCTGATTTGGAAAGCAAAGAGACAAGAAGCTAGGGAGAAGGAAGAAGAAAACCTTGAAAATGCCATCGTGATGTGCTGCATTTGCATGGGGCTGCAAATCAAATTGGATTTCTTCTCAGCAGAAGGAGTTCTAGTGGATAACCAGCTCTTCATACAAAACTGAAAAGAGGATGCCAGGAAACTGTCCCCTTCCTGGGAGGAGAAGCAAAGGCAACCCCAGCAAGTTACACTTTGTTCCAAATTTTCTATTTTCCCAAGCAGAGAAGTTGAATATGAGCAAAATGTGTTGATTTCTATCACTATTTGCAGGTGAATAGGTGTTCCTCATTCATTACAAGATGCTACAGACTAGAAAACAGGATAAATGTTGCGTGCTGCAGTTGTGGTGAAAATGTTCATTCAGACAACCACAACCCAGCTCCATCAAAAAGGACTCAAGATACTGATCTTGCTTGGATGCTGCCAAAAGGCATCTTCTATACAGGTACACACATATGCATATCTACATATCTACTCATATGCTTACACAATCTCAGCAGTGTGGCTGCTGGGCAGCCCCAGGAGCCAGAGTGGAAGAAATGAGCAGGTACTTAATTATTCACTAACCACTGTACACCCAAAGCTCTCTGAGTGCTGACACCTAAGCCTGGGCAGCCCTGGAGACTTTCGTTGTCTGCCCCACACCTCCTCTAGGGTTGGCCAGCTCCATTTACAGGTTGGCCATTGCAGTTCACAGCTTGCATTTTAAGTTGCACTTAAAGTTTGCAACCTGCCTTAACTGGCCAAGCACGCAACAGGAGTGGGAAGCTCCACAGAAGCAGAAAACAGATTAAAAGAGTGGAGATAAGATCCCAAAGTGGCATAGCTTAGTCCACCAATCTCTTCTAAACACAGCCCAACAATGGTAAGACACAGCTTCTGAGCATCACCCTCCTTAGACATCTCACCTATCTCAGGCTTGTTAACAAACACGTGAAGCAGGCTAAAAAGAGTATCTTGTATTTTGACATCTTACGAGCAATGTACATGTTTAATATGCTCTATTTATATATTATTTTGTATTTTATTCAGTTGTGCTCTGCTCTGTCAGGTGGGACAAGTTAGGGTAGGGCTTTGCCAAGCACCTCAGTTTCTCTCCCAGGCTCTCAGCAGACACATTGGCAGGAGCAGTGAAACACTCTTAGATACCATTCATCCCTTCCATCCCATGTGTTTTGCACCTTTTACCTCCATTTAACCCTCACTTTCTCTGCCCAGTGCAATGCTGGTCCCCAGATCATAGAATCATTTTGATTGTAAAACATCTTTAAGATCATAGAGTCCAACCTCTAACCTCACACTGTGACCACTAAAGCACGTCCCTCAGGACCTCATTTATGGTGGACACATGTACCTGAGAGACAATGTAATAAGTTTCCTTTCTTTGCCCCACCATGGGAAAAGGGGATATAAAGAAGAAAAGAAGGGATGGCATTTTGAAAACTTACTGTTGTAGGTGGAAAGACAGCCCAGGTGGATGTCAGCGGGCTCTGCACTGCAGAAGGACAATGTTCTCTTTATGGCACAGCAGTGACCTGTTGGAAGTGCTGGGAGGGTATTCACACACACTGAGCTGGACAGAGATGGAGAAACAGAAATAGAAACAAACATTCTATGATCACACATTTCAGCAAGCAGTTGGCCACTGACAAGCAAGATGACAAAGCCCTGTTTTATTTTTGTACTAGAAAGCTCATGCAAAAGCTGAGAAATATTGCTAGAGAGCTCTTTCCCCTTTAGGGAACTTGTGAAAATCTGGCAGAATAAAATCTTAATTTGGTGTAGGGAATACACAAATCTCAGATGGATTCTGCACAGGCTTCAGGATTTAAATCAGAATAAATACAGGATGCATATGCAACAGAAGCTTTCCTAGAGAAATTGTAAATGGCTGAGTTAAAAACCCCCAAGTGTCAGGTGCTCCACCCTGCCCTTAAACAGCAGCACTTGGCCCCTGCCCCAACCAGAGATTGGGGCCAGAGAATCACATTAAAACCAGTCCAAGGCCACAGGGAGAGCAAGAATGGCACTGAGGAGGTGCTGCCTGGGGTTTGGTTATAGGGAGTTGGTTTGTAGCAGCTGAGACCAAAAACTTCCTCAGACTTTAGTTACGAGACTAAGCACTAAAGAATTAATTTCCCCACATCCAGTTTCACAGTGATGCAGCCAGATAAGAGTATGGCTCACACAGAGCAGGTATTAATTATTTCTCTTGGTGCAAAGTGCAGGTGATTTGCCTGGCCCTAGGCAAAAAACCCAACCTCATCTCTGGCTTTGCAGAGAAAAATGGGAATGGCAGGTAACCCTCCAGCTGATTCCTCCCCATCCTCCAGGTATTTCCATTCAGAGACATCAAGAAGTCCAAAACTCACAGAGGTGGTCTCTGGCTGATCTCCCAGTGGATGATCCCCTCCTTCTCCCCACAGGAAGGCAGTTTCAAGGGAGGCTCTTGTTGTTTCTCATGGGAAGCAGATGTTTATCGTGGAGGAAGGTACTCAGCTCTGCAGGCATCTACAGCAGCAGCACCACCAGTCCACACCAAAGAGATGTTTCCAAACAGTGTTTAGGTTTCTTGCAATACCATATTTCACAACAAGAAGCATTTAGTCTTTCAGTTTTCACCTTAAAAGCCTGTGAAAGTGTCACAGCTGCCCTCGCCTATACTTAATTTCTCTGATTAGGAGAAGTTGATAGATCAGGATTACTTGTTTTGTGCTTTGCTTGTTGATTAAGAGCTGGCTGAGCCTTCTTTCTTTGCTTGCCTCTCACATCTGTGTCACCTGCTGCACAGCCACCTTGTCTTGCCCTAAGTGCTCGGAAAGAAACTCTGGCCATGCTCCGAATAGCATCCCCCAGCCATCACTTCCAACTCATTTTGCAAATATCAGCTTAAAGAAGCTGAGGGGCAAAGAAAAGTTATCTGGCTGCTGTTGGCCACGATGTCTCCAGCAGGGACAGCTGTGGAACTTGCTCCCTGAATTTATAACTTGATCTCAAGTGCTTGGGAATGGAAGACAGGCATGGGTAATTACCCTGGCATTACTCTGGCATGGGTAATGCCAAGTGTCTAATACAATATATCTGGAGTTTATTTTCCTTGCCAAGGAGAAGCCACTTTCCATGTAGACATGTCCTCTGTTTGATGGAGGCAGGTGTGCACCCCAGTGAGGACAAGGGATAGTCAATACCTTCCCTCTCCTGTCCAAGAGCTTCCTTGGCCCTCACCCTTGCAACTGCAAATTGGAAGATTTGCCTGTTTTGGTTATGTATTTAAATTCTCCAGGTTCACAGGTCGAGGGGAAAAAAAAAAAAATCCTCCCAGTGTGACTCCCTCTCTACTAGCTCCATCTGGAGGCTTTAAAAAAACTTGCATTGTAAAATTTATTTTCATTTATTTATCTTTTTATTTGTCTTGGCATTGAAAACCACTAGTGCCAAAAAGCACTGAGGCAGTGGCAGCCACATCTGCAGAAAGCCATCTCTGCTGCCATCCAACATGCTGAGCAGAGCCAAAAGCACTATTTGCCATTCAGCTCAAGGATCCATGCAAACAATACTTCACTTGACAGTATCCTGGGATAAACACCAGCATCACAGATTATTCTTAGAGTCTCATACCAGTGGATGCCCTCTTCCAAAGGAGGAGTTACATAGGACAGTCCTGGTATGCACACTTGACAGCCCAAGGTGAAGAAAGCTTCTCCAAAACTCCTTTCTCCACAAGTCTAGTAATATCTAAATGTGAAGGGAATGGGATGTGCCAGACCAGCATGCTCCCTCTCTGCCTTCACTGCTCAGACAGCCAATTCAAAAAACTGCAAACCACTTATCAAATAGACACCCTGGATAAAACTACCTTGGCACTGGCAATGTCATTTGCAGGCTTAAAATACATCATGATTTTTGGCCAGTGATGATCTGGCGAGAATGGTACAAAGAGAAAATGAGGGAAGGCCCTCCTGATAGAGATATCAATTCTTAATCACACAACCCAAAAGCTGGATGTGACTGCCCAGCCAGAGCAGCTCCAGAGCGATGCTTAATGTACTCGGGGTGCTCTGAAGTCAGATGTTGTCTTGCCTGATGTCCATATGGCATGAAGGCAGGACACTGTCAAACCTATTTTTAACTCCTCTGATAACAAGGCCACACTGGAAGCTCTTGTCAAATCAAACTGCTGCTCTTGAACTCTGAGTCTGCAAACAGCTGGGCAGGGACATGTCTGTTAGTTTTATCTATTTTAGGAAACAATCTGCTCTTTTTCAGTCAGGAAACGCATGAAAGGCCTGATGGAAAAATCTGGATGCAGCAAAAGCCCATCTTGAAATCACCCAAATCTTCCTTATCTTTCCCTGTAACATCTCAATTACAGCGTGTAAGCAGGAATGACAATCCTCTCCCTGGCTCCCCTGACCCTTGTTCCAATGCTAACTGCAAGCTGATCCCTGCTGACCTCCTGCCCCTCCTTACAGGGCTTGGGCTTTTGTCTGGACAGTGAAGCTGGTTGCTGTTTGGATCATGCTGGAACCACTGCTTCTTTGTAGAGCTGCTGTGTGGTTATCAGCCCAAAGAGTTGCTCTCCTCCTGGGACCCTTACACTTTACACAGGAATCCCTAAGTACAAACACAGATCTGTGAGATGAGCACCTTCCAACTGATAAAGGAGAGACTTTGTAGACTCTCACTTTTTGTTTCCTACTGAGCTGCCTTCCCTGGGTTTTAGCCCCAGCAGCCCTCTGTATTTTCACTTGTCCAATGTGTGCTGCCCCTCTTCATTCTCAATCTGGCTGGGAGTTGGGCCTTGCTAATACACATCCCTATGTCCCTGTGGGATATGTGTATAACATAGCCATGCCTATCACGCCTTATGTTTTGGAGTCATTCTCCTTTTTTAATATCACAAGGAAACGTTAACATTGCCTTTTAAGAAGTTTGGTTTTTTTTTTTTAAACTTAGAAAACAGCGATCCCTCAAGAGATTAATTCTCTCCTACAACCTTTTTCCTGAGCAATAAACATTCTTCCCCCATCTTCCTCACCTCTTCATCTTTTCAGACTATGAGTTTATCTTCAGGGAGCTTTTCTAGGAAGAACTTGACTTCAAGAAAGAGTTGTTTTCTTTTTTCTCTCCCAGAGATGGAGGTCTGAGTGGGAATTAGCACCACGTGCCCATGGTGCTGAGGAAGTGGCACATGCTCTGTTTAGGATCCCTCTGGACAGCAAGCTTGCCTCTGAGGCTTGCATTCAAGCCCACTGGCGTAAGCGGCTCACACTGTGCTCTCCTCAGTCTGACAGAGAACAAGCACATCTGTTGTCAGCTCAGCGTGCAGAAGAGATTTAGCTAAAAATGCTTATTACTCTTTCCTTCAAGCAAAAAGACCAAATGTTGTCTGTCTTCCCCTCCTAGGCACAAAGGTATGGGCACAGCTTCCTATTGCCATGTTTCCAACCAAGAGAAACTCCACTATCTGCAGGAGACCTTGCTGGCTTTGCCATACGAGGCACTATTTACTGTGGCACTAAAATCTTGCAGCTTGCTGGTTTTCTTGACAAAACAGCTGCTTCTGTTGCTGTATTTGGTTTCTTATAAAACCAATTTTCATCCAGACTATTAAGTCTCTGTCAGTGGGCTTTCAGCAGGGGTTCAAACTGCTCCTGAAATAACTCCCATGCTGCTTTATTAGTAGCTTCCTAAATCTTTTGGCTGAAGCTTTGGAAGGATCTTATTCCCATTGGCTTCAGAAATAATCATACAACATTTCTTTTTTGCTTTTTTTTTTTCATTAGGGTCACATCAGCCCAGGTGTATTGGTCTCATTTTAAAATGACTCAAGCTGCCTGTGTTTGGTGAGAAACGTTTGTGAATGAGAAAGCAAAACTGAATATCTGAATATAATCCATGAAAATTTCATGACAGAGGGCTACACTGGATGTCTGGAAAGTATAAATCTATGGCTTTACATGTAAATGCTGATTTGGTTTAAACAATAGAGCTCAAAGTCTAGCAAATGAAAATGTTTATTTTCTCAGCCTTTGACTTAGCTTCTGTATTTTGTATGTGTCTGTGTGCACTGCTGCTACTGCACACTCCAATGTTAAAGAATGCACAACTCAGCCCAGTGAAGCCAACCTGAGCTGCTGGGCTGGAATTATCCACTCAGTTGTCTTAGTTACTGTACTGTAGTGCTGGTACCAAGTGAAAGATCACCTTCATCCCACGTATTATTAGTTACCTTTGACAACAAAGTCTTGCCTGGTTGATCTGTGCAGCTTAATGACAGCCATGAAGGTCTTGGCTTGTCAGGACAGTCAGGTGGCTCCTTCAAACTCCAAAGGTTTTCCATGACAGTCTGATGAGGCGCACGCACATGTGTGTGTGGACAGATGCACACAATGTATGTATTGCTGCTAGGAAGGCAGTCGCAACCTCTTCCCTTGGCTAAGCTGCTCTTCAGCAGCAGTATGGATAAAGAGAAGGAGCAGGTACCACAGGAGCCTCATTTTATGGCTTCCAGCTATAGAAAAGTCCTGAGTGGCCACAGATTAGGTCATGCAGTGTATTTCACTAAGAGTCAACAAACACTCAGAGCCTCAAATATGAGTTGGCTTGAGTTGAGCTTTCAATGCATTTAAGTAATTAATCATTGCCAGGTGCATGATGATTTTTTGAGAGAAAGCAGGAAAAGCTCTCTCTACAAACCCTTTGTATCATTTAGCTACAAACCCCTTGATGATTGTGGTTTGCAGACTCGAAGAAAGGAAGCATCTATGCAATTACATTTTTAATAATAAATTACTATGCACAATTAATGATTCTGTAAAACTAAAACAATGGGGTTACTTCTGGCTAAGCTGAAGACTGCATCTCTACTACTTTATTTACCTGCAGTATTTTATTTTAAGCAGCTGACTGCTCAGCCTCTGTTCTGAGACAAGAGCATGCCGTGCCCCTCTGCAAAGCTGCCACCTAAATAGTAGTTAGAAAGCTTTCAGAACTTACTATTTGAACACAAAACATCTGCATTTTCAGCTGTAAATACAATTGCCTAAGTTACCCTTTTATTACAACTGAGCTGCAGTTAGCATCTAGGATTTGCTATTAGGAATTCAAAATGTGCCTATGAATGCAAAAAGTTCCCAAACTACAGGAAATGAGGAAGAAAAAAAAAGTTCTAATAAATTCTTCCAGGATATCTTTCTTGTTTTGAATAAAGCATGCTGCCTGTTTTAACCACCAGAGGTGGTCTCCTGTCTTCCCTTGTGCAAAGTGAGATTCAAATCCTATTGATTTGATGAGATGCCGTATAAATATGCTCAGAGTGTGAAGCTCCACGGTGAGCATCAGCATAATGTTGACTTGGAATCGTCTTGGAGAGCTAGGGTTTCCAGTCTCACCTGCAGTCACTGTCAAAACCAGCAGAAATAGCTGCAGGAGAAGAATGACGGTGCAAGATAAACTTTAAAATATATTTTTTTAATTCATTATGGGAAGAGATTTATTTCTTTTCTCTCTGGAAAGAATTCTTGCTGGGAATGGAAAGCTGTCAAGAAGCCATGAAGAGATGGGCTTAGCAGCCTGCCTTATACAGCTTCACTAGCATGAAGGGAGGATTTAGGAGCTGTATTTTCCAGGTGCTCTGTGACAAAGCATGCCAGTGATGCCCAGCAATTTCCATTCTTCCCTGGGAGTCTTTCTGCCAATGAAGACTTAGACAGAAGTCTTAATGTTCTCAGCTGCTCCATGTAGAAACATTCCCATGTGACAATTCAAACCATAATTACTTCCCAGGATTCATTTGTCAAAGTATGCTCATGCAGGAGTTGCTGTCTGAAGCCCTAACTTCTGTTCTCTTGGGATTTTGATCAGTGAGTAAAAAGTGGGTGTGAAATTGTTTCCTGCACAGAAAGTTTGGATGTGCTGAAAGTATCCTCACTGCCAACTGAAGAATAACTTTTGACAGATTTATAGAGTTGTTTGAAAGATGCAGTTGGTGCAAACACATTCAGTGGCTTTCAATCACATCAGTCAGAAGTCATTCAGTGCTAATTCCTGCTCAACACAGGCCTGATCTCTATTTGATTATTCAGGTCAAGTCCAAGGTTGGAGATTCCACAGCCTCTTTGGTTCCTTCAGTTGTTCCAACTTGTGTCCATTGCCTCTTGGCCTTCCACTACGTGCCACTGAGCCTGGTTCAGATTTCTCTGCATCCTCCCATGAGGTAGTCATTCACAAGATCTCCTCTGAACATTTCCTTCTCCAGGATGAAGAAACCCAGCTCTCTCAGCCTCATCTAGTATCTCATGTCCTCCAGCCCATTTAACAAAAAATAAGTCAATCATAGAAGAGAAATTTCAATGAAGAGCAAAGTACTTGCTAACTTTGGAGTAGCAATGTCAAACTTTCCTCTTATACTAGAAAGAGGAAGAAAAGTGGATGGCTACTCTCCTTGCCTTCATATACTTATTTTCATATGCCACCTACCAAGAGAAAAAGCACCCTGCAAAAACAGTGCAGACTGTAAAAAGTAACACAAGGCACAGCAAAAGACAGCTAGCCACAGCAGAAGAGAATCTCCCAGAAATAGAAAAACTGGATAAAGTAGAACAGAGGACACAATAGTTCATGACTACAAAGAACATCCACAACTTGCTAGTAAATAGTGGGGGAATAGTTAAGTGTGCTATGCAGCCAATGAGCAGATCAGAGATTTCCCATTGAATTGCTTCACATAGGTCTGGAAGAAATTCAAACAGTGCTTAAAACTCACCAGAGGAGTCAAATGTAGGTTCAAGTGTTAACCTGAGGAGTTAAATATATCATGAAAGTCTGTCAAGTACAGAGATAAATTATATAGTCATTCTGACACATCAAGAGTTATAAGCATCACTTTACACAAATGAGTTGTCTCCTGGAGAAAGCTGCTTTAAAACAAACATCTAAAAACCCCTGGAGGAGTCAGATATTCCAGACCTTTTTTTTTTTTTTTGAACCTTTTTCCCCTACATTGTGATGTTTCTGTAGGTACAAAACACACTGTACACTAGCAGGATTTAACATACCTTAGTTATGGTATTCAGGCACATAGGTGTACACTTACATTAGCCTGTAGCTGTCTCCTGTTAACATTCCCTGTAAAATACACCACTTTCAAATAAGATGTAGCATGGTAATTACTGGAATGAATTCCTTTGGTCCCCAGGTTCATGTTGAAATAGATTTTACTGACTTTGTATAGAACTCCAGAAGGCAGTCATCATGTTGTCAGCTTCCCTTAATTCCCTAATTTCTGCAGAAGCTCCCAAACTGTCATGAAAGGCAGACACACAAAATTTCCTTATCATTTCTCCACAGCTAAACTGCAAGGGATTTAGAAGAAAAAAAACAGTGAAAAGATATGATGTATACTCATTTCTTGTCTATTCCTAAGACTGCAAGAATGGGTAAGTTCTTGCAACAGCTGCTTCACAGACATTCAAGGCATTCATTTACTCTGCCCTGCCTCCAGCTACTCTGCCCTGTCTCCACCTAGTCTGTGCTGCAGTAGACATTCTTCTTCTGAAATGTTTGTTTTCCTTTTAACTATTTTAGTAAGACCTTGCTGCATTACTATTACTATACCTAACAGCTACAGTAATGTTGAGAGCATTTATTTTTAAGGATAACTTATTGATGGGTGTGGATTTATTTGATATACTACTTGACAAATCCCCAAAAGAAACCATTCTATTTCCTTAGAATTTTCTTAGAATTCAGTTTGAGCTTTGTTTTGGTCAAAAGAGTTCTTCTTGAATCCTCATTTAAGGACAACAAATGAAAAAAAGGGAAACAAGATGACTCTAGATGCGACAAGCTCAGTTTACTTTAGTACAATACAGAACACTTACACTAGAACAAGACAGAACTTAGCCACTGACATTGCATAGGAGAAAAATCCCATTATAGTGACAGTTTGTTCTCTGCAAACACGGCAGGAAGTATTTAAGGTGCTTAGAATCAAACACAACAGCTGGTACACCTAAGAAATTCCCAGAACCAACCTAGTGTAAATCCCTTTAGTCTACATAAGGTGGGTTACCACAGTAGGAAGACAAACAGGAATCTAGAAGAGTTACTGCAAATTCACCCTGTGTGTTTGCAAAGAAATAATTACAGTACAATGTATCTGAAATAGCTTCCTGAAGTTTAAATGTTTGTAGGCTGCACTAGGAAAACTCTCAAGCAAGTATGTTAACCTCACTTGGTCTTAACCCAAGTACCAGTCTTAACCAAGTGAGTCCTTGTCTCCTGTGACAAAAGGTTTTGAAGCTACAACCAAATTAGTACCGAGCTACAGCACCAAAACTGCTTTTGAACTGTAGTGCTGAAATACAAATCTGCCTTTAGGCCTCTGCGTCTGCTGTTGACATAAATCAATTTTGTCTGGGAATGACAAGTTAAAAGTGCCAGTCATCAGTTTCTCTCAGTTTCTTAAAACAGGCCTGCAGGGGGGTTTTATCTTGTATTACCAAATGCTGCTAGTTATAGAACGGAAACATGCAAATGAAGTGCAACAGACTCTCAGCCATACTATGATCAAGCATCTTTTAATATTTCTATTGACAAACATAGTAAAGCATAACCCAAGTGAACAGTGTATACTTGGAGTCTGTTCAGTAATAGACTTGAGTCACTGAACTACAGGTTCGGGAACTACTGGCATTCTCATTTCCTTCTCGGTTGAGCCATAAAATGCTGAAGTGATCACAAACTAGGACGTGTTTCAACAGTGCCAAATTCTAATCAAAACTCAGATTGTGCGTTAGTAGCCAAGGCAAACAATTATTCCATATCATACACAGGAAGCAACTAGTATTGAACAGATAATATTTGGTCAACAAACTAGTTTCATTTCTTTAATAATCCTTTTGCTAATAACTCAATAGGCACCACAGTACCAGTAAGCATATGAACTTTAAAATACGCAATTGCCACAGACAGTTGACTTGAATACAGTAATTGTGTTTGGTAGCAGATTCAGAGACGACTTTTAGATTCTTCCACTCTTAAATGATTTTGTATTTCCTCATCACCTAGTCACGCACTGGAGAGGAATTCCACAGCAGTCTCCTTCTCTTCAGTTAACTCCTTAGCAGTCAGATCCATCTTCTCACGAGAGAAATCATTAATAGGAAGACCCTCAACAAACTTCCAGGTCTTGTCCTGTTTGAAAAGAAACAAAGAAAAAAATCCTCCATGTAAGAACAAGCTTCACCCAGTCTCCATGAAGGAAACTGCAGCCTAAGAAACACAGTTTGTGGCCTTAAGCACATCAGGCACAATTTAATTTTAGTTTCAAGTAAAGAATACAAACAGCACCAGATAGTCATCAAAGTACTGATAGAAAAGTAGAATCTTATCTTCTGATACTACAAAACAGTGAATAACGGCCATCTTTGTGAAAGGCTGCTGAAACTGTCTCAGCAACTGCAGTCCCGTACTAGAAGCACAGCTGTTAACTAGCTCATACAACAGTTCAGCTAGATCTTGCAGAAGATACTTAAATCTAAGTACAGTCTAGTCACCTTGATCACAACAGGGAATGAATATAGCAAGTCTTCAGGAACACCATAAGAGTTGCCATCAGAAATTACTCCCATGGAAACAAACTCTCCCTGAAAAAAGAAGGGATAAAGAATTTTTTTTACTGCTAGAAGCAAGACAAATTTCAATTTCTAATTTCCAAACCGCATCTCCTACAACACCCTTTATTCCAGAAAAAGACAGATTCCTCCCCCTCTCAATACACATACACACAAGGTCAAAGACACTGGGATGTAATCAAAGCATACAGCAAACACGCACTTAGTCAAGAGCAGTATCTTACCGCTGGAGTGCCAAACCAGATGTCCCTCACATGATCACAGATAGCTTTGGCCGCTGACATGGCACTGGACAGCTTTCTAGCCTTAATAACAGCTGCTCCACGTTGCTGAACAGTCTGCAATTAAGGAAGAACCTGAAGTTGTAAAGCAGCAAAATCTCAGCTTGGTCTAAACGTGGTTAGTAAATGCCACATGGAAAGACCACCTTACAAACACTATTTAATTTCCTCAGTCAAGACTGAGTTCTATCACTAAGTGAACATGGCATACAATCCAAAAGTACAATCTAGAATAGAACATTTCAGAGGCTTGCTCATTTCTGAGTACCTGCTTTACAGCTGGCAGCCTACTGACTTCTTTCATACCCATCTGATGTTTCAAGCTTTTACCACCAAGAGACTTAATGTACATCGACAGTAACAGATGTCTCAGTGCAACATCAACTGCTTATTGGTCTCAATCCTCCAGTATTCAATGCATAAAACTAATTTAATTCCTGAAGACAACAGAACCTATCTCCCTATACTCAAATTTGCATTTTAAGTTTTTGTACTTAAGGATTGCATTTCTTGCAATTACAATAGTTTCTTAAACCTTGTATTATTTTTCTTTTAATATGTTTTGGTAAGGCTGTATGCCAACCAGATCCCAGTCTAGAAGGCAGGAATTATGAAGTCTTCTCTTACGCAAAGTATTCTAGCATGGATCAGCATTACAATGTACCTAAAAGGCGAAACCAGTATTCCCTTGGCTATATGACATACAGTATGATCAAGGACAAGGAGGAGTTTCTGATAATTCTCTGGCTCATGAACTTTGGTAGCCAGCATACAATCATTAATTCTGCAGCAGCAAGCATTAACTGAAATAAGCTCTATAAAAAACAAGAAAGGACAGAACACAGCTCTAAGATACCATGTACCCTCAGTCCCAAACTAAAGGTGACTCAGTTAAGACATAGTAACCTGGCTGTCACCATGCCAGTGACATTGTAACACTAAGTAAAGTTATCAAAGGCTTTAGTAATCCTTGTTGCACTTTGTACTGCACTTAAGTAGCCTGGTCAATTAATACCATTATATTGTTTCACTGCTTTCCATTATTACTATCCTACATGAAAACATTTGCAGGCATTTCCTAGATTTTTCAGATTACTTTTCAGAAATGTTACTCACTAGGCCACAAACTTAGATTTGGAAAGTGTGTGTATGCATGCATGAGAAGGGCAAGGGCTGCTGGGCTTTTTTTTGGTGGGTGAGGGACAGCAAATGAAAGATCATCCTACTTCTACAAAGCTGCCCAAAAAAGTCAGAGTGAACCGTCAAAGGTGCCTGTGTGCCTGAAGAGTTGCACCTAAACTATGATAAAAATGATTTTTGCTGAACCATTTTAGCAGTCCAAACAGCTTTTTCTAGTACTGTAAGTATCATGCCTTAAACTTGTTAAAAGCAAATAATTGCTAGAGATGAGCGATCTAAAAATAACTGATGCTAGCCAGATGGGAAGAGCTACTTCACTCAGTCAAAGTTTACAATTTCATACAAGGTTAAGAGAAAGCAGAAGCACAGAATGACCATTTAAAAACATCCCAAGATCTTACCAGGATAAAGTCTCCCTTCAGCCAGCTGTCATCTTTTATAGCTTCATAAACTCCAACTTCCTTTCCTTTCACATTTACCTTCGCATGGTTAACATCTGGGTATTGAGTGGAGGAGTGGTTGCCCCAGATGATGACATTCTTCACATCATTAGAAGTCACACCAAGTTTCAGAGCAATCTAATCGGAAATTAAAGATATCCGTTTTATTAACTTCATCTTCTCATTTCATAGACTTCTTTGAAAACACTTGCTCTGTTTGCATTTCACAGAGACAACAGAAAACATTCTACTTTGACTGGGGCCTTTTTTACCTGAGATTTAGCTCTGTTGTGATCCAAACGAGTTAAGCAGCTGAAGTTTTCCTTTGGTATTGAGGGGGCTGACTTTGCTGCAATCAAGCAGTTAGTGTTTGCTGGATTCCCAACTACCACAACCTAAGAAAAAAAAGAGGATGGGAAATGTGGATAGATAAAGAAGCTATTTCTGCAAAACAGTTCCTTCAAGTGAAACACATTTTTTATAGTTTCTTTGAAGGCAAAGCCATGTAAAAGTTTTCTAAGCCTCTTGGTTGTCTTCAGCAAGACTTGTATATGTACATTGTTCATAGTCCAAGTCTTTATAACTGCACAAAAAAATACCCTCTAGCAAGGTGTCTTCTTCAACATTCAAATGTTAAGGAGAACAAGACTTCTACAGAGATTTACACTCTGACCCGCAGTCTGGCTTCAAAGCCCATGATACCAGATACAGGGAAAGCAAGACATATAAACACTAGTTGGTCCACAGTGAATCCACTATTACCTTTTAAACACTTTCTAGATTGGCTGCCACTGCTTTGTATAATTGCTTTATAATTAAGAAAGCCAGAATAGTTACTTATCTCTATGTTCATAGGCAGTTAGACGTAAAATATTGCCTGAATTTAGATAGGTTTATTGCTATGGAAACTGATTTTCATTCATCCTTCATCTACTAATGTGCCTCAAAATGATTAATGTCAAGCTCCATATACTCTCAATCACACAAGCTATTCTGCAAACCTCTCTTTGTATTTCCCCTTTTGAAAGGGAGTTCAGTAAATTTTCCATTACTCTGAAATAGTTATATTGATAGTTTTTATTCCAAGTGATAGAGAAGCAAACAAGTCTTTAGAAGCAGTAGGAAGTTCATCAGCAGAGGAAGTAGACATTAAAAAGGCAGTTACAAAGCACAGTTGGAGTCTGAGTCTGAGATTAAGAGCAGTAGGAGAGCAGCCACATGATCCCATTAACTGTACTGAAAGAATCTGAGAGAGAACAATTAAAAGCTTCCAATGCTCCAAAGACCAAGATGCAAACAACCTAAATAAAGCCAATTTTTTGTGCAATTGTAATTCCATATTGATATTGAAGTTAAGGGTCATTATGTTAAAGTCACAGATGGATATGAAGTAGGCAGCTGCATATAGATAATTCAGTTCTCCCAGGGAAGAGAGAAAACAAGCAGAAGACTGCTTTTTATTTTTTAGAGGTTTGGGTATTTTTTTAAAGAATTGCTGGTAACCAGTTCAGAGTATGTGTGGACTACAGCAATACTATGTAAGATCTTTTCACCAAATAACTTCAGGACTAAATTATCTACCTATTTAACCAACTATATCTCATCTTATCTTGACTGTGATATATTTTCCAGGGCTTAAGGAAAGGAATGCCTGCACCGAATAGGCTCCTATTTGCACAGTATCATTCTACAACATATTTAGATCTCTACATAACTCAGAGAGGTAGCTTCTTAAATTCAGTTTCTATATTCACCTTGACAGTCTTTTTAGCATACTTGTCCAAAGCTGTACCCTGAGACTTGAAGATTTTCACATTTGCTTTGAGTAAATCCTTCCTCTCCATGCCCTCTCTCCTTGGCATGGAGCCAACCAGAATCGCTACATCAAGGTCTTTGAATGCAACTTCCTCCTTGTCTGTTGAAATGACCTCTAAAAAAAGGAAAATGAGAAAAAAAGAAGAGATAAATTCTCACGGTAGTGTTAAGAGGAATATTCTTTGGTTCATAAGCAGTATATAATCTAACACCACCACCTTCCCCTTCCAAAAATTGCAACTACAGTCATCTGGCTCCAAACCCACAGATTAGAAACTGTTTACAGAGAATTATTTATATGCAAATACATATCTAAAGATTTAGAAATAAACTCTGAAAACAAAGGAGAAATCTGTCAGAAGGTACCTTTCACTGTCTCTCTCTAAACATACATAGATAAATATACACATGTGTATTATGCATATGCTGTTGCTTCACTTTTACAGAACATTCTTAGTGGCAAGTATCAACACAATGAAGTTTTCCTCTCCCTTTAACAATTCAAACCAAAGGTTTGACTTGTACAAGAGCTGCCAGCTACATATTTTGAAGTAATGTAATAATTACAGTAGCATCTACTGTCTCTCTGCTTCTCTAGTTATCAGACCTTATCTACATGATCTGACAAGTGATTTTTCAATTTGTGTCTTTATGCAGAAGATATTTCTAAAGGCTGTATTTTTTTTAGACTTAGTAAAGGCATAAATATTTGTTGCTCTTTTATCTCTAGGCCAGAATACAACGCAGGTACAATGTGCTTAAATGCAGAAGTATCTGACAATTTATCTCACATGCTGACAACCCAGAACTAGATGATATAAACCAAAATACAGGTATCTGCATAGTCTCTTTTTTTTTTCTCCTGTTGTTACACACAAAAATCTCATTTCATTACATTCCTCCTAGCTTACAGTCTAAGTTAAATTATTCCTTCACAAAATATAAAACCAAGAAAGGATCATCTGACATTATCTTCTGCTTAACTTCCTGGCAGCTAAAGAGACTCAGAAGTGCATTAGTTGTACTAGAACGTCTTGTAGGTGTAAGAAAAGCTTCTTTTGGCCACCTCTCAGCAGTGGTAGAGCACAGTCCTGCAGCTCCATCACTACACCTTCCAATACAGTCATCATGGGGGTGATATCCAGCAGCACAAGAATAAGAGGCTGTAAAAAAAAGAAATGGTTAAGTTCAAGTTGCATGTATCTGTTTGGAAAATGTGTATGTCTTGGTATCTGCTATCTTGTGCAAGACTTAAAACTTCATCATGACCAATAATTGAAAGCTGCATAACAGAGCAGGGCACCATTTTCACAATAAATTCCTTGTATATTGGTAAACCATTCTCCATGTCTACAAGAAAACATGCCTCGGGGATTGCAATTCTGACATTAGCTTATTCCTTACTGTGCAGTAGAGACAACTGGTAATTCAGTGTAAGAGTTACCTGCTCTTTGCCAAACACATCTCCTTTGGCAATGCTGTAGAGCAGCGAGTAAGCGATCTGCCCAGCAGCTCCAGTCACCAGGACTCTGATAGGTTCACCCTGCAAGAAAATTACGGAGACTTTACTCAGTGCAGGCTCACACCATCTAAGAGCAGTAAAAAACAACAGTTACTACAGAAGTCAAGTTAGCATTATTTAACCTGGATGAAAAACAAGTGCCTAAATGTGGATCAGGGCCAACTCCTAAGGATCACAGTTCTGTTCTGCTAGAACAACCAGCAATTTCTCTGCTTGCTTTTAAGGAAACAGACAACACTTGCAAAAATATCCCTAAGAATTGCTCCTGGAAAAGCTTCCAAAATCTCAGAAATGACCACCTATTTGAAAAACTTTGCATTCTTTTAAACAATACTGCCTTTTCAGCATAAGCTGTTACAACATGTACCCACTCATATGTCAAACTTAGTACAGAAGTTTTACAAAGGCCACACTTCAATTTTCAGACTCTTTCAATTTTGAGGGCTGTTCTCATCAAGAATTTTCAACGCTCACTTGCAACCAAAGACTATGGGAATGCCAGAAACCAAGGAATCTAATGGACTTAAAACTACTGCCTCACTAAACTGTTATGTAACAACAAACCCACAGACAAAAGCTGTATTATGGACAAATACAGACTAACAGCCATAACATAACTATCCATTATCAAACTGAACCAAAACTACAAAAGACTGGGAAAAGTTTGCTGACATGTTCTTATATTGCAAATAGGGGAAAAAAATGGCTTACCCTATAGCAAAAGTCTATGTTGTTAAAACAGAACAAGGACTTGGGCAAGCCCAGAGATTAATTAATATTGAAAAAGGAAAACACGCCAAAGGACATTCATAAACCAGTATTTTCTAAGCATGGATTTTTCTATTTCCTTTCTTCCCTAGAGGCAACAGGGCTGCAGTAGATTGTGACAGGACACAAACAAGCAGACTTTGACCAACCCACTGGAACCCTATGCCCAGTTTTTAAAATAATTAAATGATTATCCTTTTAATTACGGAAAGAAGATCTTCCACATTCAACTATGTCTGAAGTGATTTAAATGCTTGCCAGACTGCCTTATGATAAGTGTAGCCTGCAGTACAACAGCAGGCATTTCACTTAATGATAGCGGTTGTAGCCAAAATACCGAGTCCTATTTTGGGACCCTGAGTTTTAGAGGAATGCTGAAAAACTAAAGAGGGTCCAGGGTCCTAGCTCAGATGGTTGGGGGTACAGGTGAGGCTGAGGGAGCTGTGCACAGCATGGAAAGGTAGAAGACAAGGGGTGACCTAACAGCAGCCTGATATCACCTTGAGGAAGGTTGCAAAAATAATGCTGCCAAACACCTCTGAGCAGTGGCAGAAGGAAGAACATGGGGCAAAGTCTACAAATTAAGAGAAAAGTCTTGATCAGGATAATACTGCTGCACTAGAGCAGAGTACCCAGAGAGTCTGAGCAACCTTTATCCTTGGTGGTTTTCAAGACTCAGATGAAAAAAAACATGTATCACTTGATTTTGCAGTGGCAAAAGCCTTGCTATCAGGCTGGACTGGACAATCTCCAGACTCAGATCAAGAAAGAGGTCAGACTGGATGACCTCTAGAGATCCTTTCCAAACAACACTCCTGTCACTGATATTTATAGGAAAACTACTACGGGATTTGAGTGTATTCTCTCTGCAGAGGTGACCAGTCAAGCACCAATCAAGCTAGCAGTAGATAACTATAAAAGTCAGGTCACCTACCCTATTTTAGGACATACTGCATAAAATGAGAGCATAAGAGATGAAAAGTTAAACTCCTGAACTCACAGATTTAGACCTCTAATATGATTTTGCCTTCATTAGGGGAATGATTCTTTAAATACTTGGTTTGGCTGAATAATGATGAGCAGCACAGATTGAGATTTTAAGGTCAACTTAGCAGCATGTTTTGAAGTAGAATCAACATTTTATAAATGTTATAAAAATATAAATGGAAAAATGAACACTTTTAAGGTAGCTAATCATATCAGTTTACAAGATAAGTGTTGTAAGACCTTGGCCTGTCAAAATCCCCCATCAGTAGCATATAAAGAGATCCTATGCTAAAGCACAGTACTCCAGAACTCACAGTAGAACATATTTTCTTGGAATATTACATGGTATCTGAAAGCAATTGTGAATTGATTTATGAATTTCCAGTGAATAGAATGAAGATTTTTAGGAAGTTAGGTCCTTTCTCCTTTGCAACCTGTGAGACAATCTAAAGCAGTGTCATAAAAAGGGGAAAGGCAATGACAGTTTTTTCCCCACTACGTGCCCTTCTATGCTAACCTGATTTAAACACAAAACCTGTCAATCTATCCATTAGTGTTAATGGTATTTAGTACAACACCAGGAGAGTGAAGAAGTGAAAGACATAAATGTAAGAGGTAGGACTTTTTTTAGTCTTGCTAAAAAAATACACCCTTCAGTCATGACTCAGCTCCACTCTCTCAAAAAAATTATGTTTGCTTACTACTATCCTTCCTGTTCTCTCCTTATTTTGGACTGGAGGAGGGAGGAAAAAAAAACCAAAAGATAAAATAAGGTGAGGAGTATTGCCTACTTGTTTACTCTCTCCAAGCCTTCAGCACACTGGATTCACAATCTTTCCTTGACCTTTCCTACCCCTGCACCAATTGTGAGCAATTAGCATCAAAGACATTTTCATGCTTTCTCTTGATTACAGAAGTTGAGATAACAAGCAAAAAATGCTGGGCTTCTTACAAAATATAGGCATCTGTCCCCAGAAATCACATCACATATAAGAATTGGTATTGTTGAGTATCTGAGGCTGCTTTTGGAGATGGTGAGTTTAGAGAAATGCACAGCTCCTTAATGGGAACTTGTAGGTTCCACACATTCATGTTCAGGCACTTGAATCCGTAACTTGGCTCCTGGGTTTCAATAGGAATATGTTCACACTGTGCTATCTATAGAGGTGACCTTTCCTCACTCTCAGGTATACAAGAACTACAGGATAAATTATACCAAATCTAACTGAATTAAATAGCTTCAAATCCTTTCCCACTTTGCATACATGAGAAGTATAGTTAAAAAGTTTTAAGAAACAGTAGTAAAGATAACGAAGCCCAAAACAAAACAGCAAAC
Source organism: Urocolius indicus (assembly GCA_013401255.1). Taxonomy (NCBI): domain Eukaryota; kingdom Metazoa; phylum Chordata; class Aves; order Coliiformes; family Coliidae; genus Urocolius; species Urocolius indicus. Next base: position 213,289 of record WBNH01009718.1, read on the forward strand.
ATTGCATCCCCTGACATTCTTCTGCCTCTAATTCAGCAAACACACAATATTTCCACCTCTGCACCTGAGCTATCACAGATAGAACTAAAGCTTCCAACATCACATGAATAAAGCATGGCTTTAACGCCTTCCCCATACACACCCGTTGGCTTAAGAACACAGCATCTAAATTACCTTTGATTTTTGCTGTTATTAGCAGAGATAAAACATCAGGGTGTACATGTGAACAGTATTCCACCGCAAAACTGATTCAGATTGCAAAGGTAATTAAAGAGTAAAGTTAAATATTTCACAGGCTATTAAACGTATGAATGAGAAACTCAATGTCAAGTATACACAAGTGATAGACTTTGCATTACTAATTACAGTTATAAGAGACCTCTATAAACATTACTGCTGATCAACTTAACATTACTCCTGAATATTAATGGCAAACTCACCTTAATGGACAAGAATGCTCCAAGTATTAAATTAAACTGTATCTCCTCATAAGTCTAGCGCCTGCCTAACAAATTTATTCTTTGCTCTCCCCTCTTTAAAGCAGAGTTGCAGTGAGAGTAAATATGTTTGGAAAGGGGTAGAAAGGATCAGGAAGACAGTTATGCACTTCAGCAACCCCAGCAGCACTGTAGTTCATAGACTGAATTCCAAAGAAATTCTTTCCTTCAGAAGTGACCTTGAGACAGGTGTCCTTAAAAATCTGTTCCATTTCATTTAGCTAAACAGCAGTTGCATCAACAGACACATGATTTTGTTTCAGAAGTTTAAAACCTTTGCCCAACACCAAATGCTTAACTAGAATAGTGAAAAAAAAGATAAACACCAGAGACAGTCTAAAAAGTCTGGGCATGACAGTTGGAAAAAAAAAAAGCTGTTCTTCTGGAAACCAGCAAATTCATGGCAGCTAACACTTTAAAAGCTCAAACACAAACTAAAACGTGCTGCCTTGTGGTCCCTCCCGAGAACGATACCAGAATAGGTCAGGTTTACAGATTTCAGTATTTTTTTGGCATACAGCTGATACAACGTGCCACACTGCAGAACAAGCAAGCATCCTTTCTATAGCAAAGTAGTGAAAGAAAAAGTTTGAGTAATAGGGTATTAAAGCCTTGAAAAAACATGGAATTTTTTCGCGATTATAGAGGAATGCAAAGTCTCTGCCCAAGTCTGTGTGTGTGTGCACACATACACGCCACGGAAATGCAAAGCACTCCAGCTCATCTGTGCCACCTGAGGGTAAAACCGGGACTCCAGGACAACTTGGGGAGAATCTACACAAATACAGCAAGCAGATGAAAACATCTCACGGGCATTTCTCCTTGAGCCAAGAGAGAACTGGACACAGAACCTTCACCGTCTCATGAGAGCCGGGAGCTAGCAACCCCACCTTCTAGAAGGCAGTTATGCCAAGCACGGGCTCAGCCAGCCGCCGGCTGTACAGAAAGGCGCGATGAAACCGCGGAAGGGTCAAGCGCTGGGCCCGGGCGACCCGAGCAGGAGCCCAAGCTGTCCTCCCGCCCCTCACGCCAGGGGAAGGAAGGGCACAGCCGACGCCAGGCCAACAACTGCAGCGGCCGACGCCGACCCTGCAGCCCCCGGGGCTGGAGCAAGGTCACAGCCCGGCGCGGGGGCTGAGGCGAGTCCTGGGCTGGGCCCGGCACCTGCCGGGTACCCACAGCACCTTCAAGTGCCCCCTGAGAGCCCCGCAGCGGCGGCGACGGCAGCAGGAGCCTCCCGGCGAGGGACCAAAGGAGCCGCCGCCATTTCAGACCACCACCCCCCACCCCAAGGCGCCCCGACGAGGCTTCTCGCTGTCACCCCACCCCAACCCCCGTCTAAAGGAAAGGCCGGCGGGTAGGGGAGCGTCCTCCTCAGCTCAGAGAGCGGTACCGACCATGACTGAAGCTGGAAAAAAAAGAGCGGGAAGGCCGGCAGCGTCGAGGTCACCTCTACAGCGCAACTGGAGCCGCGGCAGCACTGCGCTAAGATACCGCGTAGGGGGCGGAGCGCGCCCGCCTCGCGCGGCCGCCTGGGCACTGTAGTCTCGGCTCCCGCCTCCTCGCGTAGCCCCACTTGTCCGGAAGAACTACAACTCCCAGCGTGCCTCGGGGCAGTCGCGCCTCGCCCCCAGACGCGATTGGAGTCGTGGCAGCGGTTACCCGCCCCGTCCCCTTGCCCCATTCATTGCAGAGCAGAGCGGCGGGCCGGGAGCGGTTCTGCTGACAGCCACTAGAGGGTAGCAAAGGGGCGGGCCTCCAAGCCGCATGCGTGCTGGGGCGGTGCCTTTATACGCATGCGCCAGGCAAAGGGCGGGCTTTGACTCCTTTATCCTCGGGGACGGCCGCGGCGGCGCATGCGTGTGGGCAGCGTCTGCGGTTCGGGGCGCCGTGAGCCAGCGAGAGCGAGCGAGTGAGTGACTGCTGCGCATGCGCACGCGGCGCTGTTTCAGTGGTTGCTAGGTGACGGGGGGGGATGGAAAAGCGGCGCGGGCGGGCGAGACTTAGTATTGGGAAGGTCGGGAGTATGTGTATTCCGGGTGTCCCCTCCCTTCGCTTCCCCCCCTGCCCCGTCGCATCGGAGCGCTCGGTGGGTTCGGATGAGCGGGCCTCGCCATGGCTTTCCCTAGGGGCATCCCGGTGTGGTTAGGTCGTTTCTGGGCGCTGCCCCCAGGCAGCATCCCCTGTGCGCCCGCCGGCCCGCCCGCCTTGTCGCCTCAGCGAGGCTGGCGCTGGCGCGCCGCGGTTGCCGGTCTCTCCTCAGGGCCGCGGTGGGGGGCGGGGAGGGGGGAAGAGCTTTCCCCCGGCTCTTTCCGCGCCGTCGTCTCTTGCCCGGCTTTCCTTGAGGCCTTTCTGGGGAGCTGCCTGCCAGCAGCCTCGTATTCTGGGAGTACTGCCCTCGGGTGCTGCTCCTGGCTCCCTTGCAGGCTCCGCGGGCTTTTAATTGGCTTCTTTCCCTGCCCGAGACACCGTTTCCTTTGGCCCTTCAGGAGAATGTGTGCAGCTTAGACTTAAAAAAGTCCTTTGAGCTTGTGTTTGACCGCTTCCTCTTACTTACTTGCAGTAAACTGAAATCTTAGTGCTACTATGGTGTTAAAACAGCATGACTAAACTTTTAAACTCTTGTACAAAAATAAAACTGTTCATTTATTTTCATTTTGGACTGTTGGACGAAGTGAATTGTTATGAGTCAGTGCCTGAAGGGAGGCTGACTCTGGCATGAACACATCAGCAAACCCCACAGATCCTTAAACTATGTGATGAAGCTGTGAAAGTGTTTTGGGTGGCATAGTCCATGTTTGTCGGGTTTTTTTTTCCTCCCCCCTCAGAGTCTGTCAGGGTCGCATATCGGCCGGATTGCATAATTAAACCTTTGAATTCTAACTTGTCTGAGTGTTCTTCTGCAGGAATAGTTTTGAGTATTATTCTAGTCCTTATAGTTGTGTTGGTTTTTTTGCTCTTGTTTTTCGTTTAAGCAGTCTAAATAGTACGTAAGCTTACGCAATTTCTTCCTCAGACAGAAATAAGAAGTTACTCCTTTAGGGCAGTGGGTGTGAAACTGTGAATATTCATGCTTGTCATGCAAAGTGTTCTCATTTTCATGAATCTTGTTGCTAATCGTGCTCATGCCTCGACTCAAAATTTCCTGTGGCTTCAGCAAGTCTTTAGCTGAACCACTGACAGCTTCTTCAGCACAGAAAGCTACAGAGTTAGAGTTGAAACGGTGTAGTCATACTTGGTTTGTTTTAAAGGTAAAACTATACAGATTTATATCAGTTATTAATCATACTTCTTTTGTATGAATGGAGACTGTACTTACATTCCCTTCTGGGGATGAATTTCAAAACCTAGCTGCAAGCAAAGCTGAGGTCTGGCTTGCTGTGAAATGTAGAAAAGCTTTATATGTAGAAGGGAGCTTGTTTTCCAGTCAGATTGTTCCAGAATGTCCTAAGATGCTTTACTCTGGTGACTCTTAACCTTTTTCACACCCAGGGGTTGTACAGACTCAATACTATTTAAGATTGTTTAAGATTTAAGTGTGCACAAAACCTGATGTGGACCCACATAAGGTAATTTCCACTCAGCATAATTGTTTCAGTTTAAATTGATTCCTTATCAATTTTCAGCTAAATCAATGTTAGCATGCTGTAAACCGATTTCTGTATGTGCATAGCAAATTGTAGTGGTTTAGTGGATTTCAGTTAAGCTAATTAAACTTTTTTTCTTTAGGTAAGGCTCTATTTTTATTCACAGGCCTTTTTTTTTTTTTTTTTTTTCCCCCAAGGTTTATTCCTTGAATTATTTTTGCTGAAGATAATATATCTTGTGTGAAAAGTGATTTGAGATTAATATGGGGTGCAATGCCATGTGTAAATGCTTTTGTTTGTCAAAGATGTGTATCAGTTTATTTTCAATCTGTTCCCAGTATAATTAGTCCAAGATAGAGCTAAATTGCCTTTTGTGCTGATTTAACTAAAGATAACTTAGTTTCACCTTTACAAATGTGGTCTAATTTTTAAAGTTAGCAACATTTACCAAATCTGCTGCTTCCTTCTTATGGGGCTTAAATTTTGTTTCTACTTGTTAAGCTTTAATATATTCATAGCAAAATGTAAATGTACAAAAATAAATGAGACATGCTTTTGTCCCTCATCTCATTTTTACATCTACTTTACCTGGTAGGATTTTTTGTTGTTTTTAAAGATATCATTTGCTTCTAAAAAGAAACCTTTCTGGTGTTGTAGGCAGTATTGGTAGCATTTCTAGTACTGTTAAATCATGCCACTGTCTTCAAACAGTTCTCACTGCAGGGATCTATAAACAATGTTTGAGTTTCTGCACCTAGTCTTCCAAATCTCTTTCAGATCTTTTTAACTTATTTTTGCAGATATATTAGTCTTACCACCTTTTCAAAGTTTTGGATTTTTTTTTCATTCTAAACTTATTACTCTTTTTCGTGTAAACTTTGTCACAATCTTCACACTTCCTGCAATATGTTCTTGTCTCATAAATTTTCTTGCTACTTTTACATCTTCTCTTAACAATATTTTTTGAGATCATAAAGTGTTGGTGTAGTTTTTTTTTGTAATATTCTTTAATGCTTCCCCCGTGTTTTAATTAATGTGTCTTTTGTGAGGCACTTTAAGTCAAAGAGCCGTGTAAATGGAAACATATTGCATGCAAAAGAAGTAATGGAATCTTGGTGTCCATGTGGATTGGGCTCTCAGCTGATTCTTGAAATACACTCTACAGTTTTTGCACTCAAAATATCTTTCATTACTTGGAAACTGGTGTAATTAACGCAACACTCAATGTTTTAATCTCCATTTTGCGGGGATTATTTTTCAAGGCAACTAGTAGTTTTGAAGCGTAGTCTGCAAGAATTATGTCTGGGTTTTTTTTTTCTTCTTGTTTATATTTTAAAATGAATTCTTCTATTAACAGCTGGCTGTGTTCTTTAACTGTATTTTGGATGGGATTTTCTTCATTGCCATCTGTAGAAATTGACGGGTTCTTTTTAGGTAAGTTATCACACTTAATTTTCACTAATTTCTGAAGTTATCTCAATATATAATACAGTTTTTATTTTCTGTCATGCATTTGCTTACAGTTTTTAATACAGAAGTACATAGCAAGGTCTGTGTGATATAATTCAAATGTTTAAGACTATCTAAAAAGGTTAACTCTACAATGAGTGGTTTCAATCTTAGAAATAATAGAATTGGAACAGTTTTGGAAGCCTCTTCTGGGTTGTGATCCAAGGAAATAATAATAAAGAGTTTTTCAGAAGAAAAATAAACATTACAAAACAATACTGACATGAGATTAAGAAGATCAAAAGCTATTTTTTAAGGAGCTTTAAAAAAATGAATATGTATAAAATTAAAAATTCTTAACAAAGTGTATTCTTTGTATTCCCAGTATTTCTAAACTTCAATCACGTGATACTGCACAGATATTAAATGGTATGAAGAAATTGATGTATGTAGAAATTCTGCTTACAATCCTGATTTTTTTTTTTTTGCTGTGGTTCAGAAAACTTTCATTCTTGAAGAGAAATATTACCTCCTACGAAACTGGCTTCATTTTATACTATGGCTTCATTTTTATTGCTTGCTAGATTTTAGATAATTAATCGTTTATTAATTGATTTATACAACCTTTAATTTTTAGTGGATAGATGGGATGCCATAAAACATTCTATCCTCGTGTGCCTACTGACTATGAAGAGACACAAATGACGTGTAGCATGCTTAGTAATCTTGTTTGAGTCAAATCTTAATAAAAATTGTGACCAGAATGTTCTTTTTTGTTTCTTATTTCTAAGTAGGTTAATAGTAGAAAAGGCTATAGTATGTTTGACAGAGGACTCTGTAATGGTTAAGACTTCCTTTGCTGTCTGCGTAGAGGTAGATCCGAGGTGGATGGTCCGATACTCATAGGCCTTCAGTGCTTGGAGTACAGTTCAGGTATTGCAGGGCTCCATTGCTGACTAGGGATTATGGTAGCACAGAGGTTTGATAATAACCACCCCATTGTAATCAAAGCGAAGAGACCTTGGAAGATCTGTCATCTACCATCTGAACCATTTCTGGAAGATTTTCTTCTAGCAGTTCTTACCAGTGCAGAGTACAGAAGATATCTGTTTTTTAAAAAAAAAAAAAAACAAACAACCAAACAACCCACCATAACAAACCAAAGCAATCAATGACTGTGTGCATAGAGACTTTGGTATGTTGGCTGTAAATTCAGCAAAGTTGATCTCAGAATTATTACAAAGACAAGAATTGTGTTCTCAGTGTATGAGAAAGTCTTACTAGATTCTCTTTTACCCTGCCACAAATCTGCCTTTTTTTTTTTGATTGAACAGACAGTTTGTGACAGCCATATGTAGAAATGTAAACATGTGAAGGAGATTGAACTGGGAGGTGGGAGAGGCAAGGAGTAAAAGCATCCTTTACAAATAGGGAAATGGCAGGAGTATGATAGAAAATGCTCTTCTGTATTTACTGTCTGGCTGTTCTGTTAAGTTGGTTTCCAGACCATAGAACCTAAATGTTTGTTTGTGATGAAAACAGACAGTTCACAACCTGGACATCATGGATTCCATTAGGTAACTCTTTGAAACATTGGTATTAAAGTGCATCTAAAGGTGTGGGATTTTTTTCTATGACTACTGTATAAAAGTAACAAAGCAATTTCCTTGGGAAATGTGACTCCCCAATTAACATGCAACAAAAAGAATGTTGAATGAGGGATCCAGGTAAAAAGAATATCACCTTGATCACAAGAAATGGTACATTTTCTTGGTTCTTTTGGTTTTTTGAGCATCATGAAATTGTTGAGTTGATATGGTAAGCTTCCAAGGCGTATCCATTGCATCACTTCTTCTGAATGAGGATTATACTTGCCTGTTTTAGTCTGTTCTTGTTCCATAAAAGTAAGAGGTTAATTCTTTAGCTGTAAGTTTATGAGCAATGGATATCTGCTTTTTTTTTTTTTTTAATGAACATCTAAAATTATCTCAGTGTTATGCAACACCTTCATTCAGTTTCCTCTTATTTTATAAAACCACATGAAAGTGTTGATGGGTTTTAAACACAGTCAAATGAGACAGACTGGTATTCTAAAGAAGACATGACCTGTGTAAAAATTCAAGTTCTACAAAATCAATTGTTGTAATCTTAGATTAATTCATTGCAACAATTAAAAAAAAATCAACCAAACAATCAAACAAAACAAAACCCCTCTCAAACCCCAAAACTAGACTCAAACTTATAAGTTTTTTCTAAATGAGGTAAGGATTTAGTTGAGTGGCAAAACAGCTTCTCCTGAAAGGACATGTTGACTCTTTCTCTCAAAGGACTTTCTTTTGTAATTCTTCATTATAACCCAGAATAAAATTTGTTTCAAGAAGTTACAAGACACAATGAGCCATTCACCAGCGCAGGTGGGTGAATCCACCTCCTTCCTTTATCTGTCCTTTCCATGTCAGAGTGAGCATGGGTCCTCTTCCATAGAAATACAAGGAAGAATTTCTTTACTGTTAGGTGAGGGAGCAGTGGAATGGGCTGCTCAAATGGATTGTGGAGTCTCCTTCTCTGGGACATTCAAAACCCACTTGGACGAATTCCTGTGTGACCTACTCTAAGGGGTCCTGCTCTGGTAGGTGGGTTGGACTAGATGATCTCTCAAAGTCCCTTCCAAACCTTAAGATTCTGTGGTTCTTAGAATTGCCTTCTCTGGCTGGGATGGTGTTGAGGAATGAACATTTGAACTCAAGAGTGGTCATACGTTCTGAAGCAGCATTCTTAAGCCATTTTGAAGGGAGTTGGCAGAAAAGAGCCAGAGTGAGCCCATGTGTGCCCAGTATGAAGGGAACCATAACCATGGAACAAAATCAAAATGACCGCTTACATTGTAAACACAAGTGAAGGTAAAGAAAGTAGCTGCATCTTTGGATGAAGGAGGCTTTACCATGAAGTCATCAAGCAAAGGGAATCATGAGTATAAGTGATCTTTTTCTAGCTTTTCTAGAATAATACAACTATGCCTTTTTGCTAGGTTTAAGTTGTGGTCTGCCCTTATTGGTATTGAGTAACCATGGTAATGCAGTAACACGTGTACGGTGAAAAGGTTGGATCTTAATTGGATAAGAGCCTTTTGAATATTTTGAGTCCTACTGGAAAGGTGTTACTCTTGACTATATACTAGAATATATACTTTTAATATAGCTGAAAATATGTACATTTATTTAGTGACATAAATGGTCCAGATAATGTTTTTCAAGTTGCCCACTGCCTGACTTGAGGGAACATGAAGTATTCTGATGAAATGGCCTTTTCCTTTTACAGCTGCCTGACATACAGAGTCTGGCCTCAGTGTATTAGTCAAGGGAGTTAGAAATACACCACAGTTAAATTATGGGTTTGTATCTCCAGGTGGTGCTTGAATTCGTGGTTGAAGACTGTAGAAATTAATTTTGCTAAAGCAAGAAACAACAGGACATTAAGCTACTATGCCAGCTTTAGATCTACGCTTCAAAAATTTTTTGCTGCTCAGCATTATTCAGTAATCTTTAACTCAAATTGCAGGAAATATTTGAAATTCCATTCTAACAATATCCAACAGAGAATATTAAAGAAGCATTAAATTTCAAATGCCTGAGGGAAAATGTTCTCTTGCAACACCGTGGGCATTTGGATCTCACTAGTATATGCAGTATTATAGTCTAATATTATGCTTTACTTGGTCTAAAATGAAAGCCCAATTTTAATTCTATCTCCAAAAACTTGGCATACTGCAGTGAAAAATAATTTATTTGAATGTTGTTTTTTAATACATTGCAACTAACTTTAAAGCTTCCTCATATAAGACTCTCACTACGGCTTTTTGTAATCTGACTCTTTCATTAAAACTTCAAATATGCTCCCAAAGACTTATCTCAGTGCTTTCAGTGCTAATTTAGAAGTTATAAGATCCCAAAGTTACTATAGAAGTTTTTTTTCTTTCCATGCAATTTTGCTCTTAAGACTAAACTTTAGAGTATCTTTGTAAATATATAAAAGATCCAAACAGAGGACTAATTCAGTCTTAAGAGACAGGTAATACGCAAATACAAAATGGGGTTTAAAGACATTTTACACAATTCTGGGATGGTTAATTTGGCAAATCCATTAGTGAACTTAAGTAAAAAAACCTGCTGATTAAACCTTTCTGGTTTTATAACCTATATATGCCATTTTTGGTAGCAAAGCTATTTCAAAAGTGAGTCCGCAGCTTCTGGGGAAAGACTATTTCTAAAATGTTTAGAAATCTCCAGCATGAATATATTTCTTATATTCTGCATTTGCCAGAGCAAGGGCAAGTGGTATGTTTTTGTTGGCAAATTAAGATCTACAGTCTTTAGAGTAATAGGAAGGTTCTTTTCCACCTGTAACTGAATTTTTTTCCTGTTTGCACTTTTGGTTGATGTAGTCAGAGCAATGTTCAGGAAAAATTGGATATTGTGATATATCATACCTGCTTAGATTTTCAGATTGTTTCTTTCATGAGAAGCAGGTTTTTTAACAACAGCAGACCAGTTGCCTGTGAAATTGGACCGTTGTGTCTTGCCTGACAGATTTTGAGGCAAATGACAGAAATGACTATACTCTTTAAGAAATGCACCTTTAAAGATTATTCTGCATTTTTGGAGGGCTTTGTAAATGTTGAGCCTGTCTTCCTTGAGAAATGGAAGGCTTGTAAAATGCATTAAAAATATGTTGAAAGAATAGCTCTGTATGGACTTCAGAATTGGTTTTATTACATGGCTTTATTTCCTATTTTCTTTTAATAAAATCGTGTAATTCTGTTTCTTTGGTAATGATTATATTGATTGTTCTTTAAATGGCAATATGAAGAAAACTAGAAGCAAATGTAAAGCTTAATGTGCTATTATACAGAGCTATTTGCACTCTTTCTTACCCAGACATGTAGGTGCTTCCCAGTCCATTGCTTTGCCAGTTCTGTTCTGAAAACTTCATCACATGCAGTGGTTGTAATGCAGTGAGTTGCAATGAGTTGCCTACTGCTTTTATCATAGAAACATAGAATGGTTTGGGTTGGAATGAACCTTTAAAGATCCACCTCCCCTGCTGTGGGTATGAACATCTATAATAGATCAGATTGCTCAAAACACTATCCAGTGTGACCTTGAACAATTCCAGGGATGAGGTGTCCACAGCTTCTCTGGACAACTTGTGTTAATGTCTCCCACTCATAGTAAGGACTTTCATCTTTATATCTAAGTATAATCACTTTCAGATGAGAACCATTGCCCTTTGTCCTGTTGCTACAGAGCCTGTGTAAAAAGGTGCTCTCATCTTTCCTATAAACTCCCTTTAAGTATTAAAAGGCTGCAATAAGGCCTCCACAGAGTCTTCTCCAAGCTAAAAAAAAAAAAAAAATCCAACTGTTTCAGCCTTTCTTATTAGGAGAGCTGTTCCATCCCTTCAGTCGTTTTTTGTGGCTTGGCTCAGAACCTGCTCTCAGGGACCACCTCTCAGGGTCCACATCTTTCTTATGCTGGCGAACACAAGAACTGGATGCAGTACTCACAGCGTGGTCTCACAAGAGCAGAGTAAATATGGAGAATCACATCTCTTGACCTGCTGGGCATCCTTTTTACGCAGCCCAGCATACAATTTGCTTTCTGGGCAGTGAGTGGATATTGTCAACTCATATCTGATTTTTCATCTACCGACATCCCCAAGTCTGAAAGTCTATTCTCAGTATATTCATTCCACAGTCAGTATTGATAATGGTGATCGCTTCACCTTAGGTGCAGGATCTTGCATTTGCCCTTGTTGAATTTCAGGAGGTTTACATTGGCCACCTTCTCAATCTTGTCAAAGTCCCTCTGGGTGGCATCCTGTCCCTCAGGCCTATCAACTGCACCACTCAGCGTGGTGTCATCTGTAGCCACGCTGAGGGAGCACTCAATTCCACTATGTAATTGATAAAGGTATTGCGCAGCACTGGTTCCAAAATGGACACCTGACAGATACCACTTGTTACCGATGTCTATTTGGACATTGAGATGTTGACTGCGAGTTTTTAGATGTAATCCTCCAACCAGTTCTTTGTCCATGGAACTGGCCATCCCTCAAATCCATATCTCTCCAATTAAGAGGCAAAGATGTTATCTAGGACTGTGTCCGAGGCTTTAAAAGAAGTCAAGGTAGATGACATCAGTTGCTTTTCCCTTGCCTACCAACACAGTCATGCTATGTAAAAGACCATCAGATTCATCAGGCATGATTTGCCCTTTGTGAAGCCACATTGGCTGTCCTTATCATCTCCCTTTCATCTATATGCCTTGACATATCTTCCAAGAGGATGTTTTCCATGAACTTCCGAGGTACAAGGTGAGGCTGTCACACAAAGCAGAATGATGAACTGGCACCTCTTGTGACAGGTTATGTGCCTCATTACATGTGAGGAAGCAGACCTATTTTTTAAGTGTTGGTAGTTTTAGATTTTGAAAGAGTTATTTTGTAAATTTGATTAATATATACAAATTGCAATGAAACCCTTAATGATGTAATGTCAGTGAACGAGGTGCAGCTTGTAAGAGAATTTATGTGAAAGCTCAATATTTGTTGAGTACTCTATAGCAAAGTCTCTGTTAGGAGTGCTGTTACCTATATATTGCTGTTTGAGCTGTCCGCAAAGGTCGCTTCATGTGGAATTCAGTCTGAGGTTGGTACTGGGAGACCTGTAACAGTACCATTCTTGTGCTAAAGTATAAAATTCAGATAGATGGTGAGACAGTGGCATTGGCAGTTTCATTTGAGTAAATACCTGGGTAATAAGCAGACATTACTCCTCAGGGGACTGTCTGATTTCAGAATAATTAGATTACTTGACATTTCATCTAAAGGCAAATTAAATATTTGGATTCTGTAAAGATCTAGCTAAACTAGCTTCCTTGGTGTCTGTCAGTGATAATGTTTAACTTTGTCACCTTTCTTCTTTTGCTAAGCAGTTTTTCTGTTTCTTTTCTTTGTTTTTTTGGGTAGACTTTTAAATATGTGTTATTAGGAAACCTTCTAAGTGACTGTCGTGGTTTCTGCCCATCAGGGAACAAAAGACCACGATTAGCCTCAAGTACCGAAGACTTAAGGATTGCTAAAGGGCAGGGAGAGCTTAATTGCCGCTTAAGGTGCAGGACAAAACAGACCAGGCTACTCGGCTTGGGGAAGAAAAACCAGAAAACAATTTAATACCAACTAAAACACAGAACCCCAAAAACCAGAACCAAAACAAAACAAACAACACAGAAT
>WBNH01009718.1:226414-366434 GCA_013401255.1 Urocolius indicus
ACACCTCCTGCCTCGCACCTCAAATTCCCGTCCCTAAATAGTGATCGCAGAGGCGCCAGATTGGCCCAGCCGGGCCGGGGGGTGGGTCTGAACCCAGGAGTCGGGGGAGAGTCTAAAAAACTTTTACCGGGTCTTCACTGCAACCCGCTCCCCCTGTTACTAAGCAAAAGCAACTCCTTGCTAAACCATGACAGTGACTTTATCTATCTGCTTTGCAATTTATCAAGTTATACACCTAGTCAGTACATGACTCAATAAATCAACTGCACTGCTGTCATTCTTGTTCTCTGAATCAGATTCTAAAAACTATGCAACACATCCCATGGCTGAACTTCACTGCAATGAGCTTGAATTTACGTGCAACACACAGGTGGCTGAACATTGCTTAAAAAGCAGCCTATAAAATATGCCACCTATAATGCCAGTGAATAAATGCCAATTTTGGTATCAGCAGTCTTCTAAAACATGTGCTGTGCTGAGGTTCTTAGTCATTCTGAATTTGAGGACTGGAGAGTGCAGGTTTTGTATAAAGCTCCAGGAGTGGCATAACTACAAGGGTGCTGTGGCTTGATTTTTCAGAAGATGGCATGCTGTGATTTTTAAAACTCCTTAGTCATGGATGAATTGCAGTAAATGTCATTTCGTAATTGAGGCCATGTAAGTTAGTTATTTTACGTTTATTTGTAACTTAATTTTCAATAATCTCTTTGCTGAGATCAAAGAAATGTTATCGTCATGAAAGAAAATAATGTAGTATTTGCTGGATGGGTCAAAGAAGGAGAAGAATGAAAATTCTGCGTATTTTTCTTGCATGTATATAATAACTGTCATCTGTTTCATGGTTTAGTGTGAAGATTATGCTGTTGGCCTTCTGCTTCAAAGAAAAGAAATAATGATAATGGTGAAAATATTGCTCCTTCCTTTGGCATATTAAGGTGAATGAAAGGGAAGCATCACACACATGTAATAGCAGTCATAACTGTAATTTGGGCAAGACCAACTCAGACAAAGATTGTTAGAAAAGAAATCCACAGATGAGAGAGAAGGCCCTTAAAATTAGATCAGCCATAAAAAAGAAAAATAGAGTACAGTGTCCGGTTCTGGGCTCCTCAGATCAAGAGAGACAGGAAACTTCTAGACACAGTCCAGTGGAGTGGTACCAAGATGATTAGAAGGCTGGAACATCTCTCTTGAGATAAAAGGCTGAGAGATGTGGAGCTGTTGAGCCTCAAGAAAAGAAGGCTGAGGAGGCACCTTAACAATGCTTAGAAATACCTACAGGGCAGGTGTCAAGAGGATAGGGCCAATCTTTTTTTCTATGGTGCCCAGTGACAGGACAAGGGGTAACAAGCTCCAGCATGGGCACTCTCCAGGAGTCCAGAGGTCTTGCTGGGAACCTGTTCCAACATGGCATTCCCATGGAATCAGTTTCCTTTGGGCATGTACCTGCTTCTGCTTGACCATGGACCTCCATGGGCTCCAGAGGCACAGTCTGCCTCACGATGGTCTTCACCATAAGCTGCAGCAGAATCTCTGCTCCAGCTCCTGGAGCACCTCCTCTGCCTCTTTCCATGACTTTGGTGTCTGCCGAGTTATTTCTGTCACGTTTTCATTCCTTTTTCCAAGATTCTTTGTAATATATGAATTTCCAGAATGATGAACACATGGTCAAAGACTTCAACCAGTTATTGCTGGCCAAGTGCACATAAAGGAGGCAAAGCATTTAAGTGTGGCAATCTTACTATCAGAAAAGGATAGTAGTTTGATTTTCATTGCAAAAACTGACCTATAATATACTCACAGCAATACCAGTAGTGGGTAGTTGGTATAATTATTTTTTTATCCTTTTTTGTATTTTTTCGGGTTTTTTCCTTTTATTTTTTTTTAAACCCTGCAGAAGCCAGACATTTGTTGGTGATTGGCATCCTTGCATGGCCATCTGCAGAAGTATTGTCAACTAATAGGTGATTTGCACAGTACCATTATTTCTGGTATATTGCCATTTACTTTTTGTGTAAACAGAAGTCAAGTGAGAAATGGGTTGTTAAAAAGAACGGGTCAAACTGTGAAGTAATTTATATTTACAAGATCTTAAAAGATATGAATGCACCACTTGGAATTTTTGAAATTCTCTTTGGGTTTTTTTTTGTCTGTATGTGATAACTAAGGTAGCAAGTCAGGCTCCCGTGAGAGCTCAGTTCCCTTTTTGGGGAAGGGAATCTAGAGAGCATGCACCATTCTAATGGCTGATGGTAATTTGAGGCTGCCAAACCAAAGCTATTCACACTGACATCCTGTCTTTTCAGACAATGGGGTAATATATTGAGATAATTAAAGACAATTGCCTGTAATAGCAGAAAATTACTATAATTGGTTTGTTTTCCAGATAACAAATGCAGATTTATAATTTCTGTGACCGCATCCAGAGTTTTACTACCAGAATTTACAGAGAAACCATAAATAGTTATTGCTTCATTATACTTAATGTCAGTGGTATGAATTTAACTCTGTTTTATTTAAAAATCTGTCAGGACACGTTTCATCTTTATGTCCACAACACTTTAATATAAGCCCATTCTTGGTTTTAAAAGCTTGTTTGTGTTTTGTCACACCTGTGGATTGCAAATCATATACACAACTTGAAGGGTAATGAACAATTCTTGAAGGTTTTCAAAGGAGAGTTTAAATCAGCCTTGGAGTGAAAGAAAAGCATGCTCCAGACTGCTTCTGCCTTGTAATGATTTCATCAGGTAACTCTAAGCCTGTTAGAAAACTTGATCACTGGTACACTGTTTTCTCATCTTCTATGACATTTACAGGGTGACATTTTCCCCTCTCAATCTGGGAAGGCCTCTGCTAGCAAATTCAAGTTTTAAAATCCATTAAAAATTTAAATTTTTTCTTTCAATGATTGATTTTGAGAATATAGACTGGGTGTGATGCAGCCAAGAGGTGCAATGAGTTTTCAGTAATCTGGGAAGTTGTAACAAAATGTGCAACATTGCCTATGCCATAGGGTTGCTATTCAATTAGACTTCCTTTTTCTTTGCTAATTATTGAAGCTGAAAAGATTCATCAGAGCGTAAAGAGCAGTCATTCATATAAAGGACATTCATATCTATATTTGTTGATCTTTGGTTTTATCAGTTTAGAGGTCATACATAGTGAAGCTATATATCCTGTGTTGAGAATTAATACAGATAATTCTGGTATTGTTCAAAGTAATTGTACCATGGCCTGTTTCTTTGTTATATTATGTTTTGTTATTTTTTTTTTCCCCCAGACTACTGCAGGGTTTGTCACTGTAAATTTTGGTTATGTACATAACAGCCTGTTTTAAAAGCGTTTCACTCGCTTCAAAACCCAACATTTTTTTACATGACATAAAAATATCTGGTTAGATATAATTGCAGCGTTTTATGTAAAGCCTTTTAACCATCTCCAGTTTTACCTGTTAGCAAGATCTTTTTTATCTTAAGAAACTAAAAGTGAATGACAAGCAAATGGTTTGAGATTAGATGAATAATTATGTTAATGATCATGAAACAGAACCTGAGGAATCAAAAAAATGATGATACAGGAATATCAAGATGGTTTTCTAAATGCCAAAGTTTTAGATTTGCTTGGATAGGACACGTAGTGCAGCGACAGAAAGAATTATAGCTTCAGGGTTTTGTTCTGTAGTTTAAGCACAAGCTGAACATATTTTGAGGATCTGAAATTAAGTTCCCCACCCAGTCCTCATATGTATGTTTGTGTGCCTCATTGTAGCCTTTTGATCTCAAGGGACAGTACAGATCACTGTCCTCCTAAGGGATGTGTGTTTAAAGTATTAAGGAGGTTTCATTCCTGAACTTCTACCCCTGGTGAGGAAGCTGTTTCTCTGTCCTCTTCTTTCCAGTTTCCTGCTGGGCTTTTGATGCTGATTGTGGAGCAGGTTAGCAGAAGATGCCATTCATGGGGCTGCGTGTTTGAGTTTGAGTCTTGACAATAAGCAGCAACAACACTAGAGTGGATATCACTTAGTCAGCTCCTGCTTCTTTTTGAGGTTATACAGCCACAAGGTGCTTGCAAAAGTCATGTGGACAGAGTTAATGCTCTTTCAGAAATGTCTTGGTCGAGGAAAACAACACTAGGAGTGGGAATTTTAGTGCATTAACATAAAAATGCACTAGAGGGCCTAGCCTGCATATAACCATTTTCCAAGAAGAAAAATAGGTAGTAAACTGAAGGAACTTCTGAGAAATTACAGCAAGAAGTGCTGAAGCCAACAGGGCTCAAAACAGGACTGAATGTGGAGAAAGGTGATAGAGTGACAAATGCATTCAACCTGAAAATGTAATCAGACAAGCATGTTCCCCTGCTGGAGAGGGGATTTAGCAACTTTGAACTCAAAATCATGTGATTTCTTCCTCCTCCTGGCTAGATTAAAAAGGGGAGTGATGTTTTTAATATTATGTCATGCTTAACAAACCATTGCGTGCTGTGTCAAGTTCATTTTCACTTATCAGCTCTGGCTAAAAACCATTGCTATCTGTAGTCTAGCCTGAAGGTGACAAGAGATTTGAATCACTGTAATTAGGCACTCATCATACTGCAAAAAGATACAACTATCTTGATGAATCAGTAAAAAGAGAAAAAAGCTGTAGGTTTCTTTTTTTTTCTTTAACTACAGTTGGTGCCTGGGAATGTGAGAGCAGAAATGAGCTTGGCAAGAACTGAGGCGGTTTCCTCAGGATTACAAATATTGTCCTGTTCTCTGTGCAGCAAAAGTTAAGAGGTTTTTGTACCTTCAGGTCCTGTTGACACCTTCGTGTGTTCTTGATACTCTCTCAGGTTTTACTTGACAAACATTTTCATGTCTCCCACTTTCTGATTTTGAGAAGTATATAAGAATTCACTTTCCGCACTTAGGCAAGAGTTATGAAATGAGTTATTGTTTGTCTTTTAGAACTATAGCTCCAGGGCACACTTTTGCTATGGAGTATAAGTGATGAAAAAGTAGGCCTGCCCAGCAAAGTCAGGATTGTGGTGGTTATGGCAGAAACATGATATAAGGAACTTTATCCCTCTGGGGAAAGGCATTTCCATACACACCAAAATGTAGCTTTTGCGACTCGTGCCCCCCCTATTAACTCGTGTTAATAGTTAGGTCTTGTTCTCATTTTCTCCCACATTTTAGAAAAAGGGCAAAAAACATTCCTGAAATACATATGGCTTTCACCAGGTAGATGTGCATTGCAATTTTTACCTTTTCTTTTCAGGTACAATGAGTTACCCTTCATTCTTTTTCTCTGAAGATACATTACTTTATCTTATCACTCATCCATGCATCTTTCCTCAGAGCTTGGATAACATTCCTTTTTATTATTAAGATGTTAAATTGTTCAGAAATGAATCAGGGAATGGCATTTATTGCCGAGTAGCATGTGTACTGTGCAGTGGAGTCTTGTCATAACAATCAAGTGTTTGAATTCAAGGTCCTAATGCCAATTTATAAGTGCTCCCGTTTTCAAACGTGAAATGAAGATATGGATTTACATACTTATTTTAGGCAGTGGAAGTTGTAATGTGATCAGGTGCTTTGGGGAGTGTGTGGGACAATTAAGGACTTATGCTGCGTGACTACCCTATGCACTATGAATCTTTTGCAGTTTTGAGCAATGGGTCTTTGTAATCAATATGCTGTATAGTTCAATGGATTTTTTTAATACATTATTTTGCTAGTTAATTTTCAAGCTAACCAGATTTTTAAGGTATTGAGAATAGATTTCAAGCTGATTTTTTTTTTTTAATTTACTCTTCTGAAATGAGCAAATACTAGCTCTGTTAGTTGTGGAAACTTTGCCTCCCTTGAGATTACTGTTTTAAATCACCAGAACTGAAGTATTAAATTGAACTTGGGTTTGCAACTTTAGCTATTTAACAAGAAATATAGCTGAGAATTTTTTATATCACCTGACTCCTGTAAGCAAAATCTGCTGAGTAATATAACAATATTTTTTTTGTTACCTGAAGACACAACTGATCACATAGTCCATTCTATGATTCTGTGATAGTCTGCCTTTCAGTACCTCTGTTAATTTTTGGAGCTTGTTAGCCGATTTGATGGATAAGGTTGAGGTATTAAAAGCTCAAAATTTGTATGTGTTTGTGAAAATCTAAATACATGCAAATTCATGCTCCCTTCTCCAGACTCCTCAAGAAAAGGCTGTGACCTGAACTCGAGGGCTTTTTTTGTTCAATTTGGCATTCAATGTTAATCATTAAATACTTCATTGCTGTGACCAGCCACAGCTTGCTGCTTTGTACTTGTCTGGTGTGAGAGTTACGTGTAGTGGCAGAGGAGAGGAAAGAAATTGGAATTGAAGTGCATGGCTACGAAGAAGTGCATGAGCTGAATATAATGTAGAAGGAATTTGGGAAACTTGAGGAAAAGCAAGGAACTTAGCATGAAAGTTTAGGGATATGAGGATGACATGTTAGTGTTGAGCTTGTAGATCACCAATCTGTAGAAGATGGGACAAGTTATGGTGCTGTTCACTGTTGGTATGTCCTTTGGATTACAACCTGTTCTATGTTGTAGCATACAAATACTATATAATATATAGAATATTATATATACACTATATTATTCTTGTTGCCATCTTGGTTTAGTTTGATTGCTTACTCATCACTGGCAATGTTTTCTGTGCCTTCTGCTGACAGAAGAACGCTTCCCTGTTCTTACATGTTGATATATTGCTTCGTTTACAGGCCAATGCTGGTGTTGCCTTTAGCACAAATGATGTATGCATTTGCATTTCTGGAACACTTTCAGAGTTTCCCATTTGCTTTTATCTTTTCCACAGAATGTGCATCTGTTTTCTAGTTTATCTTTTCTGAAGATCAGCATAGATTGCTGATTACAGACTGCAATAAATTAACTTGTTGACTTTTGCCACATTTCATGTTTGTTATATATCTGAACAAGAAGATTTATAGAACACTTCAAAAATTAGTCCAAGGCATAAGTATTTGAGAACAAAAGCTTTTTTTTTAAAAACTGGCTTTTATTTCTAAAAGCCTGCTACATAAAATTGCACATCACTTTCTAAAACAAGCTTTTTAATATTAATTGTTGAAGGATATTATGTGATTGTGATTTATTAGACACCTGACTTTGTGCAAACCTGAAAGTATATCATCATAAAACTGGAAACTATTGTTATCTTCACTTGCCTAAACCAGAAAAAGACAATTCGAAAATAGAGAGTTTATTAAGGAAAAAAAAATACAGTTCTTGTCATGTTGTGTTCTTTTGTTTGCTTTTAAAGGAATTTACTGTCAAGTTACTCTCTTGTGAAATAGAGTCTCAAAACTTCTCTGCAGTCAAATTAGTTCTTTATTAATTTATTATCTGAAATTACCGAAGAGGTGGGAGAAATTTGTTATACTTTTTCAGTAAAAGCAGCTGAGTGACTCTCTTCCTGTGGGCAGCACGCAGTTTTTCCACTTGAAGTATACAGAACCAGTTTAGTTCTTACCTCTCTGTTTAGTATTCTAACCAGAACCAACACTTTGAAGGCATCAGTGTTTTGAGCTGGAAATATTACACAAATGAAAATTTTTATGTAAGCATACCCTCAAGTTTGCCTTTTAACATAGTACTTGGTGTGTTCTTGTGAGCTTAGAGTGTAGGAGCCAGAAAAGGATGGAAGTACACCAAGTATTAGCACAAGAAGAAAATACTCGTTTTCCATTCTCTCTGAAATTCCTCCTTCCATGTTATTCAGACAATGTTGGCCTTCTTAGAAGGTATTTACTGTTTCTCTCTATTCTAGACACCCAAGGAATATATGATAAATATAGCAAACTTCTTTTTTTGGGCTTACTAGAAAATTTTGTCCATGGCATGTATGCGCTGCTTGTGGCTAATGCAGTAGTTCAGGATACACTTAAGATCCCAAAGAGTGTCATTTCTCTGAATAATAAATCTGTCATCACATTTACATTTGTGCTGGGAAGTGTGATGCATAATATGCAAAACAGTTACTCAGATGTCTGAGCAATCAAGAACAGATCATTCCTCTATAAAAACATGTAAGCATCGTATTTAGGTTTTGCCCATGTGATGGTTGCATTAATCACACATCAAATCTCTGTCACGTCTGTAGACTGTTGGATGATGTAACATGCTGTGCCACTCAGTTTGCAGTGAGGTGCTGTCTTTGGGCTTTTCCAAACTGTTTTCTTAGGCTTTGTGTGAAAGGAAATCAGTCCGACCACTACCTTGAAATTTCTGCAAAGCAGTCAGTTCCAGCAGTTGACTTGATATTTTGTGGTATGGGATAGTGGGGAAAAAACCCCTGAATGTTAACAAAAGGCAGCTGCTTTAAATAGCATATAAGCAAATGTTTAGTTAATTAAGACCAAATTCTCTTAAAGAGATACTTAGTGGCTTTCTCTGAGAGTGCCATTTGTGGAGGCACCTTAGGATAAAGGCACTGATTTTTGTCTGCAGCTTTTCTATAAATTATACAAGTACAGAGTGAGGGAATGACAGTGTTCTGAGAGCTGTGCAGCCAAGTGTTGCATATGTTGTATTGACTTCGTTATTTTAGAACAACAGAGTATAGGGAGGGTGCTTCTCTCCTAATCACTCTGACCCCTTGTGAAAACTAGCAAGGCAGGGAGATTGACAGACATCCTATCCCTGAATTTTTCTGTTGTTTTGGCGGGGCCATTGTAACATTTTTTAATGTGACTTTTTCTGATGTCCAAGACCTTGGGGTTTGTGTGAGCACTCGGCAGGTCATAGCTAGCTTCTGAACTGTCTTCTTTGCAGAGCCTTCTCCAAGATTCATATAGATCCGCTGAGGTTTAAGGTCACAAAAGGTGATTTTCTGCCCTGCTGCAGAAGGTGGAGCTGGGCAGCTTTTGTGTGGTTTTAATCCTGCTGCAAATTGTGGTGGCATTTGAAGCTGAAGGGCTGGATGGAAGAATTACTGAACAGGACTTGGTCTATTAAACCACAGTGATTTGTGTTGCCTGTGCTGATTAGCTGATGGTGTCATCAGCACTTGATGTAACTGGAGCCAGATGCGCAGTGTACTTTCGTGGGCACACTGGTATATCTTAAGTTTACAGTGCTAGAGGTGCTCTGTCTTTAGAAAGACTATTTTAGAGGTATTAGTATTTAGCACAATAAGACCTTGTCTAAAAATAATCAGACTGTATAAGATGGTCATTAGTATTATACATCATTACAACAGTGGAGCAAACAGATTCTGTTTATCTTTGAAACAAAACTTTAGTTTTAAGATAAACAGAAGCATTAGATAATACCTCATGGCAATGTAGAAACAAGCTACCTAAGTCTTTCTCTAAGACTAGCTAGATAATTTATCTTCTACTTAATTATAAGATATAAATGCCAAGTGTTTCCACAAGTTTTTTGGAGTGAACTGTTGGATTCCACAAGAAGAGAACTAGGCCAACTACTCTTAGCAGACAAATTTTGTTTCTCACAACCAATAAACTCTTTCCAGTCAAGCCACCTGTTTCCCCTTTGATCAAATGTCTTGGTCTGGGGTCTCAGAAAAGAATCCAAGGAATTTTTTCAGGGGTTTAAAGGACCATAAAGTGATTTTTAAGAAACCTCAAAAGCAACATGCTTTAATTCTTGTTTCGTTTTTTTCCTATATCAGTTTGTTACATGTACAATTTCATGTATGTTCTTTCAAATTTTAATGGACCCCAAGATAATGCTGCTGCTTGATTTCTGTTAAGTGGTAAAAGACCCTGAAATCCTACAGAAAAAAAAAAAAAACAACAAAAAAACACAAAAAACCAGACAAGGCCTTTCTCTGTGTGACTTCAATAGCAAGTTTTGAGAGGAAAGGTAGGATCCCTTCTCCTGTTCTCTCCTTGCCCCACCACCTTGCTCTTCCCCCAAATAGGACTTTTCCTTTCAGCCTTGATCAGGTTTTTTTTTCTGTTCCTTTGCCAATATCAACTTGGTTACATGTCTCTGAATGTAGTTTAAGGATCCCTAGGCAAGGGGTAGGTCAAACCAGAAAAAGGAAAGAAAGTTATTGCTCTATTGGAATGAATCTGGAGGTTTGCCTATTTTCTCAAGGTTACTTTTGTCTTTTAGAAGCAGCAGATACTTTTTTTTCTTTGCATTTTTTTGCCATTTATCCTGGAATGTTCACCTCTAAGTAGCTCATAAGTTTCCTTGTCTGTTGAAATTTGTGTTTTCTTTGTTGGTGGTGTTTCTTTCACTATGGTTACTTTTGTCTTAGAATTTATCTTGAATTCAGACAATTTTTTTGAGAACTCATCCTTATGGGTAGGATTTACAGCCTGAGATTCTCTACTGTAATTATTTCTTCAATTGTCCTATAAACTGGAGTTGTTTTGTGTATTTTGGTAGAGTGGAGGTGTGTACCTCTTCTGCATATTCTTTGGGTTTGATATATTATCAAGTAGCAAAGACCTGAGTTTAGTGTGGTGGTGTTAACGATGCAAGCTGAGAATTCAGGCTGTTTGGTTTTAAAACTATGGCTTTCAAGACTTCTGAAGTGTTTTAACAGTTTTCTAAATTGTTGGAAAGTAGAAAAAAAGATGTCCATTGCAAGGTAATGGTTATCTTCTCCAAGTCTCTGTTTGCACTTAACCTGAGTTACCACATGCCTAACTCTGGGAGATTGAGAATAATCAGCAAAAGCCCAATATGGCTGCTATGGAAGCACACAAGTGCATGAGAACGTGGTAATGCATGTAAGAGTTTTTATTATTTTTTTTTTAAATCCATAGAAAGTGTCACAAGTTCCATAAGCAGAATGACAAGAAGTTCCCTGAAGTGCTGTTTTTTTTTTTTAAGTGGCATGCGGTAACTCAAGTTGAGTAGAAACAGGGGCCTGGAGGACAAAATTTCAAAGTCCTTTATGATGTAATGGATTTTTTTTTTCTGTTTTCCAACATATAAGTTCTAAATATTCTTGTCTTGTTAAGATTATCTTGATAACAAGTAAATTGTACTGTTCCTGGTGACTTCTTTCTTATGCTCATCTCTTGCACCTCTACTGGTTCATGCAGCCCTTCTGTCACTCTTGGAAGAATATGATAGGTTTTAACAATTTTCCTAAAGTTGGTAGGGATAGGTTCAACTCTTCTCAAAGTAAGAGCTACCATTTATTGAGAACCTGTTAACTGGAGCATCTTATCCAGGACATTGCTTACTAAGTACAGTCCTAATTTTTTGTCTTTAAAATGACAAAGCATGGCAGTCTTCTAACGTTGCCACATGAGAAGCTTTCTCAAACAGAGTGGATTTTTGGTGGATTTTCCCCCTTCTGTCTGCTGGTCCTTACAATATTTTCTCCCTGTCCTACATGTGATCAGTAAGAAGGAAGAGTCAAGACTTAATAGAGAGGAAGTCAGGTTGAAGTGAAGTAAGAAAAGACATATTTACAATGTGTGTTTACTACCATGGGACAACACCGCAGGAGTGTTCCTTATCTGCATGTTTGCTGGTATATGTACCAAATTTGCTTCAAATAATAGTAATAAAGTTTCTTTATGCTATTCCTTTCTCTTAAGGTAAGTTTCAATGACATCTGTAGTCTTGCTTTTGTGGTGATAGCAACAATCTTAATATCGATGCATTAATATCAACGGCTACTGAATATCGATTGTATTGGAATGAATTTTGAAGTTCCCTTTGTGTTGTGAAAAGCTTCTGTTGAAATTGCATGAAAGTCTTTATTGTAACTTCAAGGCAGAAAAAAGAAAAATTGACGAAGTTTTGAAAGAACTTTCTGAGGCAGGGCCAGCTAAATCAGTTTGTGGTTAGATGAAGTGTCACAAATTTATTAATGAGACCATTAGGAAGAATATTTTTATAGCAATATTGGATTTAGTCTTTTATCTCTTTGTTCTTATTGGGCAAATAATTATCTTAGCAGATTTGAAAATGGGAATTTTGCTCTATAACTTAATTTGATATAAATATAAAAGCATGCATGTATTTATAGGCAAGAGAATAGGTACTGCTTGGTCTCCATGTAAAAGGCTGGTTTGAGAGATGTATCAAGAAGTGAGAGGTATGAACGGGTGCTTTGAGGCTTAAACTGAAACCAAGCAAAAATGTGCAGACTGCCTCTTTTGCCTATAATAGGGTCAACACTGGGATCCATGATCCCTTTGATCTTTACATAAAACAGATGAAAATGCATAAATTGCTTCTAATCAGAGATGAATTAAAGGAAAATAGCCTCCCAGAGGACAAAGCACCCCAGGCACCCATCAACAGCCTTACCAAATGACAGACCTGGAGGAGACTTCAAAGCTGGAAACACAACTGCCAGGGAAATCCACCAAGAATCTAGATGCCATTTAAAAAAATAATTTTCATAGTTTACAAGTGCCCAGAACTCTCTTTAAGAAAAAGTGACAGAAACACACTACATGGACTTGCTTTTCAAGCTGCTAAATATTCTTTTTCTTTTAAAAGCATTGTTAAAGGCAAGACTCGCTTGTTTAATTCAGTGAAAAAATGTGTTCAGACATGACAAACATTGGTAATTTTTATGTCAGGTAGAGATTACTGAATTTGAGTGGCATATTGTTTTGAAGCTGAAGTATATGTTTTTAGTGGAGGCAGATCAGACATTTATTGTAATTGCTTCCTCGGTTGTCATTCGTATTTGTCACTGTGAACACAAGCACTGTTAACATTCCTCAAGCTACAGAAGAAGGGAGAAACATAAGGAAGTACCAGGCCTGATTTTGAAGGTGAGGGAAGATTTGAGGCAATAACTTTGTTTGGAGCAGCTTTCTCTTTGTGGGGAAATAATTTTATCTAGAGTTAATTCAGAGTTCAGATCCTCTTCTAGCTTAGATAACTCATTTAAATACTGTTTAGATATTAATAACAGTAATGTTAAAGATAAGAAATTAGCCTTGAATAAAAAAATCCCATGATCGCTGAGTTGTTTCATGAAAGAGGTAACCTAAACATAATTTTAAAACTTTTTTTTAATTTGCATTCTGATTATGAGAGGATACCAAAAACTGCATTTAGCATTTTTAAGGTTAGAGAATAAATGTAATTTTACATACTACCAAACTATTGCTTTTAACAAAGGCTAATGTAGTCCCTTCAAAAGGAATATTATCTTAAGCAGGATTTTACCTGCTGCTAATTTTATACTTTGTTTAGGTGCTTTGTACAACACAACATTTATATCCAAGCCCACATACATTTGAGAGTGACTTCAGCACATAAAAAAACAAATAACATTTCCAAATATGTAACTGCATATGAAATTGTTCAGTGAACTGAATGATTTGCTGTAGGTGAGGTCAGAAAGGTTGCCGCATTCTGTGTTGTAAGAACTTATTTTCAGTTGCTTGTGACTTTAATTACTGTAAGTGAAGTATGTGTTTGTGTGTTTGTTAGGGCTATTGGCTTTGGGAAGAAGAGAGCAAAAAGATTTTGCCAGTCTGTTTAGGGATGAAGCTAGGAAAAATTGCTGACCATTTTTCTGCCTAGCAGCAAATGCTCCTCTAATATCGAGTCCTATTTCATTGACTGATCATTATAAAATTCCTAAAAACAGAGTTGGTCACTCTGCCCTTTGAGTACCTTGGAAGTTGTTGCAGATAACATGCTTCAGCACTGTTCTTTGGGTCTCCTTTCTGAAACTTTTATCGTCACAGATCCTTTCAGTTAGGCTGGGCCTCATGTTTTTGGAACTTCCATGTGTGTCACACCCTTGACAGAGAGAAATCACAGTTGACTGTGAGTCAAAGTGAGTGGTGGAATACAGCAGTAATGTCTTCCTTCTATATGATATCAAGTAGCACAGGTACAATTTCATATTGCTAGGCAGCACCAACAGCCTCACATGCTTTGATTTAGGAGCTTATTTTCTCAAATCCCTTTTCTAGATATAAGGAAACTTTGGCTGTTTGTTTCATAATTGCTGTGTGAGTCTACTGGAAAGGAAAAGTGATATATGACCATCTGCAGTAAGCAATCAGCATGATGAGTCGTCAAACTTAGCAGTATCTTCAGGCTCTCCTTAAGATGGCAGTATGCATTAATCAATCAGAGTGCCAGCGCTGCTGCTTCTAAACTGGGGCTCACAGGGGCATGAGATGCCTCAGGGATCTGATTCAGAATCCAGGACATTTTACCTTGGGATGGTTGTTATGGTTATGGTGTTGCCTCTGCTTAGGGGACAATTCAGTTGCTTATGTTAGCAGCTCCACAAATTACAGGTTGGCAAGTTAGGGAAAACTGAAATTGGTGCCAGCGTACCATTGGCACTGAGCTTTATCTTGCATCAGTTTACAACTGTGAAATACTCATTTCATAAGTAGCTGAGTAACCCTGCAACAGGGTGAAAACCCCTTCATCCCCAAGAAAAAAAGAATTAGGTGGACATCTGGAATGAGAGCTGTTGCATCTGTCCTGTGATTATCTGCCCTTTTCAAGAACTAATGCCCTTAGCTAGATCCTTTGTCTTCTCCATCAGTCTTTCAGTGCCTGTGTTGAAAAACAATGTAAGTAAAGAACCAATTTAATGCCATGAGCACTGCAATTCTTAGCTGTCCAGAGATGTCCAGCTTACCTTCTAAATACACTGTCCAGCAACAAAGAGACTTTAAATGGGATTTATTTACAGGATTCCTCTACCTGCATGGAAATCAGGGTTTTTGAAATCGAAATTTTTCTGCTTATGAAGGACCCAACAAGATCTTGCAGGTCTCAAACCTTTTAAACTTCTTTAAATCTAATTAGATTGTTTGTTTTGAACAGGAGTCGTAGCTCTGACGCATGCAAATGTAATTGTATTTTGCATGCAATTAATGACAGTTCTCTCCAATTACTATAAATTGATCCAGGAATATGCATTTGGTTGTTCTGCTGTTCCATATTTACTTTAGAAATTGAGTAGTGGCAGTCTCATGGGAAAGGCTTTTATCCTAGCAGGAATGTCTGTGTAGTCCCTGCCATGCTTCCAGGTTTAATTGTATAAGCCAAGTCTTAAGCAGTTTTTTGTACGTGTTTGTCATTTTTCATCTTTTTCTTGATCGTAGCCTTTTCCATAATCACTTTTGTTAGGAATTTCTCACCTTCATGGTGTTTCAGTCCACAGAGATGAAGTTATCTTGTGACCTTGGGCTCATTTTTGCCTAAATTTGCCTTTTGATTTTCACCTGACACAGTATACCTTATTTTTCTAGGCTGTGACCAAGCAGTGCGGTGAAATTGAACTTTCAGGTTACCTATAATCCCATTTTATTCAGGAAGGACAGAAACATTTGTCACAGTCTTCAGTTTGTTTATTCCTTTCCCTTCAGCTGTTGAATTGATAACCTTCATTGCTATGTCTCCAACTTCCGTATTTTTCAGAAAGACGAAGAATAAAAAAGCTTCTGTTTACTTGCCTGTAAATCAAGATATTTGAGGCTTGCTGATGTGCTGCCACTGTCTTGGCCTCTCAGAGGATCTAGCATAAATAATCTTGTTTCCCCTTCCTACCACGTGGAGAACAGCGAAGGATCAGAACATGAGCATAAAGCATGCAAGCCTGGCTCTTTTTGTGGGGAACATCTCACTGTGAGATGTATTTAGTTGTTCCAGCCTTGCTGCTTATAAAAACAAGTTGAACCATCCCAGATTATAGTCTGTCATATTTATGTAAACTGTGACTGGTTTTGGTTTCTCTTAAAATATCAGACTGTAGCTTGTGGTTGTTCAGAAACTCTTATGCAATGCTAATGGTATTGCAATCCAGGGAAACAAACAATGGGGGAAAAGAATGGGCACAGATAATTCAGGGTAAACTATCTCTTCCCAGTCAAGTCTTTTAGATAGATAGTCAATAGAAGATAGACTTGCTCGGTGATACCAGGTACTCAACTTCTGCTCTGCTCAGCTGCTTCTGCAGCTTCAGTCACCATCTGAGGTATCCTCTCCTCATGGAATTGTTGTGTCCAACTGCCTCCAACTGAAAACCATATTGCAAATATCAGTGGTTCACATTATCTCTCTCCTGAGAATGCAGTTTTAGTAGGCATCTTTTTGGCAACCTTGCCAGCTGACACAGCTCTTGTTTTGTTCTTGCATCACTGCCATAATTATGTCGGTAAACTCTTTGTAGGGTTGCCTGATGAGCTGCTTCAGAGAACTGAACTGGTTTTAAATTGAACATTTTTCTTTGTATGGCCTTAAAAATGGTTGTAGCAGCATAACTGCAGGAAGATTGACAGCTTTGCCTTTTTTAAAAAGATCAGTTCTCAGAACCTTCTGTGCTGGGTATCTGTTGCAGCACAGTTGCTGGGGATTGGTTTTGTGCTATCTCATAGTGAATGAGGTAGGGTTAATCTTAAATTTGAGAAGGTTTACCATCTAAAGAACAAGTTGGGATATAGAGTATCCAACTAATTGAACTGTTTTTATTAGGTATCTGTTCTGAAATTTTGGTGATGTCTGTAATGAACCCCCTTAGTACCCAGCGTAATTTTTAAGAGTAACATCAGCAATGATGTGTCCATCTGTATGTAGAGCGTACCCCTGATTTGTCCCTTTGCCATGACTCTCTTAACCCACTGACTTGAACTCCTGCAGCTCCCTTCAAGGAGTATAATGTATGCAAAAAGGCAACACAAGAAGGTTCTAGAAGACTGATATTGGTAACTCAAGGGGATGTGGGACTAGGAAATCAGAGCCCTCACATACTATGCAGGGGAATCTGTTGTAAATATCTGAGGGAAAAGTGTAGATTTCTTTTTTTTTTTGGTAAAATTTGCCATTATAGATTTTTGCCTTTATATTGGGTAAACATGACTTCAGTATAGCCAGCAATTTAAAAGATGTATCTTGCATGAATGAAGAAATTAGCAGGTGTAAGTAGAATAGAGAGAAAAGATTGCATCGGAAGCTAGGGTTAGGTTTGTGAGGAGAAGCATATAAAATAGAGGAGAAATATTAACCATTTAGATTGGAAAATGTAGATGAGATAAATGGGAATATTTCTGCAGTGCACGTCCGTTAGTGTTACAAGAAGGGCAGATAATTTCTGTGCTCTGTTGAAGGTGAGGTGTTGTAGTCTTTTTAATGTGTCCCAGGTTGCTTTAACCACTATAGATTTATCACTAAGCATTTCAAAACATACCTGTTACTTAAAACAGTGTGTATGAGAACTGTACTTGGGATCAACTGTGCCTGTAATGGAAAAAGAAAGTAGTTGTTAGGCTTAGGAGCTCTAGTTGAGGTCCTCATTCCGCCTCCAACTTCTGAAGCAAACAAATTGGGAAGATTATTCTGAATCCTTGAATCCAGTGTGTATAGGACTGAGCTTGTATGGGAATAGTAGGATGTTTTTATTTGAAATGCAGGAGCATGGTGCCTAGTGCCTTAGGAGCAGGCTGAGAGCCTGAAGTACTGCCCAATCAGCATTGGGGCCAGGGAGGCTGAAGCATCCTAAGTAGGAATGTAACTTTTGTGGACCTTATTTGCTAAATCTAGTTTTTGGGTTTTTTTTTTACTGAGCAGCTGTGAACAACATGGTGTTTTTACCTACCAAGGGCCAGAAATGTTTTGTGTTTTTTCTAAAGTCCAGCCTAGGTATAGTAGATAGAGTATATATTCTGCAAAATCTGAAGTTTAAAATCTGAGTTTTAAGCAACTGAACCATTTTTCACTGCAAAGTTACCTCACTTTCCACCTTCAGAAAAGAAAAGTCAACCTAGTGAAGGTTCATTTGTATTTTAGTTCACTCAGATGAAGTTTTGCAAAGTTATTTGCAGCTTTAAGTACACTTGTAAAATTAGTAAGGTGGTTTGCACTTCTAAACTGTAAGGCTTGCCAGTCTACTCACAACAATAAAAGACAAGCTTGGGCACTGGATGACACATTTTTCTAGTATGATAACGCCTGCCATTAATCTTTTAGGTAAACATTTTTTCAAGACTTAGATTTTTACAGAAAATTTACTTTCTTGGATAATGGTTTAAAATGCATATATTTGTAGCTCAATTTCTGCTTAACCAACCAGGGCAATCCTGCTTTAGAGACAATTTTATTGACTTTGATCACAAAACCAGTTATCCATTGCATTTCTTTCTTAAGCATTTCTTTTATATGAAAACCATCTGGTAAGTAAATTAAGAATATTCTCTCAGAGGCTGTCTTCTAGGTAATTTTCGGTTTGAAAGACACAAATGCAGAGTGGCAGGAAGTTAGTCTCTTTCAGAAGTATGCTCTCATTTAAATAGTTGTATTTTTCATTAACTGTAAGTGAAAAGGAAGAAGTTGAGGTCGATGTAAGGATTGAAAATCGGTATTTAAAACACTAGGTGGTGCCATTGTGTCAAGTTGCATTTCTGTGAAGTTTTCTGGAGTCAGGGAAGGTTAAAACGATGGTTAAAAACTTGGGAGAAACGTGTACCGTTGCAAATGAAAGATTTGTAACCCAGGATGATTGAGACTGTACTTGTAGGTCTGTTTTTGTGTCATGCAGAAGGATATCTCAGGAAGGAGATGTGTGATAAATTGTGTTATTTTAGTCTACATGTGTTTGCCTTGTTTGGTTTGAAAAGGGAGGAGAAAAATTAACTCACACTATGTGAATCTAGGAGCAATCTCCTAGCAGCTTTATATTGTGAATATATCAAAACAAGCTTCCCTTGTGTTACTTCAAATACACCCTTAAAATGCCTTAGGATTAAAGCAATCATCTGTAATACAATATCTGTGGCTCATCGTTGATTGGCTCAAAACATGAAATACAGCTTTTTTTTTTTCTTCTTGGAACAGTCAATGCATTTCCTTCGTTGTCTGCTTTACCAAAATTCTGCATTCCTTGTCTAATCCTGAGATATTAAAATAATTGAGTGGGATAGTCACAGTTTTGTTAATGAAGCATAATTGAGCTTTGGTATACTTTGATATTAAAATTAAAAAGAAAACATAAAAATGGCTTTGCTGAGCATGTGCACATTATTTCTATGTATTGCTACCTGTTTCAAGTAGTAAATGGAGACCTCGCTTGCCTAAGGACAGTTGAACTGTCTTGCTAGCAGCTTTTTTAGCCTGCATATCTTTATCACAGAGCACTTGAAACTCTGTTTATTGCATCTGTGAGAAGACTTAGCTCCAAACAAAGTAATCATTGTAATTTCGAGATGCAAACATTTGATTGCGTCAATGTTTATACTTATAGGTAAAGTGGTCAAAATAAAAACAAAGTTGTGCAATAGCCATTCAAATCAGGTTGTTGTAGGTAAATGACACATTTCTAATTAGCTTGTTGGAAGAAACATGTTTGACTTTATTCAGCAAATGCTATAGAATGATCTTATTGAGTCAGATAAAATGTGATTTCATGTGCCCTGTTATTTAAATATATCAGGTTCTAATGACAATTTATGTGACCTAGAAAACACCAAAGAGTTGGCATCAATTTTTAAATTACTTCTTTCTTTCAGACCAAGAACTCTGTTCTGTAATAGTATCTTACACACAAGGTTGCTTGTTACAGATGTTGTATATACTTTAACTGCTGTGCAAAGCGCCTCTCCCATGTAATTACACAAACATATTCTTAATTAATATGACTTGTGTTAGCGTGATCGAGCAATGGACGATTTTCTTTTTAGATGTGTGTTTTGCAATCCTGAAAGAAGGCTGACAAATGAGGAAAGGGGTTACTAAGTATTGCACAGCTCCTGAAGAAATCCTTGGAAAGGACAAAGGCCAGGACAGGTTGGAGACTTTATCAAAATGAATTGTCTTAAAAAGACCTAAAACACGCATTTAACTGCAGTATCCCAGGCTCTTCCTGATGCTTAAGGACCCGTACGGAAAGGTGGTGTCAGATATGAAGATCACTTGAGGGAACTGGCATAGTTCGTTTGCTCCCCGCAGAGCAACTTGACTGTATCAAACTGAAATGCTGCTCTGTAACTTCAGTATGCTAGTGGTGTTTTAACCACTGAGCATCCTGGAGGTAGGATCTGTAGTGCAGTGTTATGCTGCTCAATTCCATGCTGTGGATCAATCAGTTTTTTACTTGTTCGTGCAATTTCTGCATATGTCAATGCCTAGAATACTTGCAGAAATCTTAGGATTGGCAATGAAGCTGGAAGACTTTTGTAGTTCCTCTCTCTGAGTCCATTAATTCTACCATTCTGTGTACAGAGCATATGTTCTAGATCATGATAATGCAAATAAGATTGTGCACGTGCATGTGTAGTCATGTAGAGAGATGGTTTTGGATTTGTGATTTCATAAAGCTTTTGAAGTTGTGGCCACACAGCTAATGAAGGAGGAGGAGGAGTGGGTAGATGAATAGTTACTTCCCCAGGACATTTGTCTGAGGCAGCTTTAATTAGTGGAGTGCTGATATATATGCAGTGTAACGATGCACAACTTGGGTGACCAGTGGTGGAAACAAAAATCAGCATAAAATAGTCCGCTGTCCATCTCCGAACTCACTCCAGAGCTGGTATATATAGATATGGGAGCTCTTGGCAGCCCCAACAGGCATTTTGCCATTACCATCTGAAAGCTCATTCCACTCACTTGATGCCAGTCAGTTGCAAACTAGTTGAATATTGAGAAACAGCTTTTGGAACTGTTGTGGAAATTTCCAATGCTTGTAGGGAGGAGGCTGCTATGAAATGCAGCAGCATGGGGATGTTTCATAAATACAGTGCTCAACATATTTGAGTGGTATTGGGAAGACAAAAGTGCCTATCCTCTCTCCCTTTCCCCCATTACCCTATGCAAACAAAAATTTTGATGGGAAAGAATACTTTATAGGGTGACACAAGCTGACAGCATCATGTATGGACAAATATACTTAAGCCTTTGCACTGATACTGCCAAGCACATCAATAAGGGAGCACAGTAGAGAAGAGCAGATACCAGCAATTTAATTGCTATAAATAAACCCCTACAAGGCGTCTTGATGCTGGAGTATGTTGTCTTAAGGCAGATTCCCAGGAGATGTTGAAGACTGTTCAGAAAACCACCAGAGAAACCAAAAAGAGGTAACAATGCTACCGTTTACCAGGATGTCATCTCTCTGGGGAGGCAGCAGTGGAAAGAGAACACCAACTGTGAACCATTGGGAAGGAAATGCTGGACGTGGTAGTAGACGTGCCAAAGTCTTTGCCTTTTATTTTCTCATGGCCTGTGGATGTGACAAAGACACTGCTGCCATACTGTCTATGTTTCTTATTTTACTGAAAACAGAGTTACAGCACTTTAAAGAGAGAGGTTGCAGCTAGTCCACATAGTTTTGGAGATGTGGAAGGTGCCCAGGTGTGGATACAAGACCTGCTCAGATGTGAAGCAGTGCAGTGAGGGATGAAACGTGACAGGCTGCCTGAAGAATAGGTAGGAATGTGTCTGTAAAACTAGAAAACCAACAAACATTCTCTATGAAATTATTCCTTTTCATTTAGAGTGACATAAATCTTCAAAAATTCAGCTCAATTAAAGTAAGAGGACATCACTTTGGGGAGGTCAGCTTAAGTGCCCCATCTGCTTGAATGTCTTTTTTTTTTTTTTTTTTAGACAAACTGTGTTCTGGTGATTGCCCTTCCTCCTAGATGTATGGCTTCACTAGAGCCATACTCATTTGGCTGAGTTTTCCCATGACTGCTCAATAATAGTACAGAGAGAAACCCACAGAGAATTAAACCAGTCATGGTTGTGCTAATTTCCAAAGAAGCAAGTGAAAATAAGGGGAGTTTGTAATAAATGCAATATAAAACCTGTTTACATGACTGATTTTCCTCCCCACTCCCACCAGCCTAACCTTACCTCATTCCAGATTCCCCAGTTCTATCTGAAAGCATTTTTGTGAGGAATGCTACCAGCAAAATTCCCTTTTTTATCTTGGCTATGAAAGACTTGCATGAAAGACCTTTCAATGGAAAGAGGGAACCTGTCTAAATGTGTTGCTGTTGAAGGAGGATTGGTTTGTAGTCACATAGTTTGATGTTCTTGGGAGGACTATATGTTTAATCTTTGATCTAGAAATGGTTTTAAGGTTCTGCACAGAAGCTAAAAGGTCTATCTATATGCACCATCTTTAGCTCCAAGTTTAACCAGAAGGATTGTGGTTTTTCTTAGGGAATTTTCTCAAATATGGTTTCCCTGAATAATTTCAGGGGGTTTCCTCTATCTTCAATTAGCCAGTATATTATTTTCAGATAAAACACTTTGTATAGGCTCCATGCAAATGATTTTTTGGTTCTGTAGACTGTCCTCATTGAGGACAATATAGTGTTAATACTGTAATAACCTATTTCTAGGCAAGATGCAGATAATTGGATATTATATCTGACCTATTCCAGTCTGATCTCCAAGAACAGTCATTTTAAAGAAGGGGAGGTAAATCTTTATGTATGAAAAGAATATTACTGAAGATTTATTCCCAAACTTTAGCGAGTAAATATGGTGTGAAGCAGTTCATTGACTTAATGGATTGAGACATCTCTGAAATGCATCAGAAGCCTGAAAGAGTCTCAGTATAGTAAAAGAGCAACACCATTTTATGTTGTTATGGGCAGTTGCAGCCCACAAATAAATAAAGCCCTTATGCATGTACTGTAATACCAGTGAAGCCAGAAATGTATAAACATGGATTGTAGTGCTTTGCCAAAGCAAAGCATAGCTTTGGCAAAGAAGTTGGTTTGGCACTGTTGTTTTGTTTTTTGAGTTTTTTTAAGCTGTCATGGAGCTCGAAATGATGTGCTCATCTAGGCAAGTACACTACTGAATTAAAACTGTAAAAATAGCAAGCATACATACTTGCAAGTGAGAGTTGAAAAGGTAACAGAAATAGCAAGCACACTCACACATACTCCTTTTCCAAAAGCGGATGGTAACTTCTGGTTTTGATAATGGAAGCCTTTCCCAGCTTCATATTTTCGTGGTTGATGTAACAAACATCCTCCACCATCTTTAAACAGTGATCCAGTCGCAGCTCTCAGAAGCTTATATTGCCCTTATATTGTTGTGTTTTGTCTTTCTGTAGGATATAGGAGACTTCAAAGTTCTGTCAGATTAAAGACTTTCCTAAATACCGTCCTCAGAAATGTAAGCACAAATATATGTGGTTCTGAATGGTACTCAATACTATTCAACCTGTGCATTGTGTATGTAACTAAAGCAAATCTTATTTCTGAAAAACACACCATTTACTAAACTCAGCCTTCATACAGTAAACATACACTTTGGATAATCTTTTCAATGAGCATAATGCAGACATTACACCCATTCTGATACGTAGAAGATGATCCATGGGGGAAAAAGATACATGTGCGTAAGTCAATTATTTGAAAATAGAATCCTTAATTTCTTTAGTCTCTATAAAAAGAATTTTGGCATCTGCACATATTTATTTTAGAGATATAGGGGTAAATCTTCAGCACTGAGCATGGGGAGTTAACCATGGAACATTCATTAACGTTAATGGGATTTCTATGGCTAATTCCCCACACACTGGCTGAAAATTTAGCCCAAAGAGGTTTGAAAAGTGATGTTGAGAAGCAAGTTGGTCGGTTAGCCTCATTACTTTCATGTTATTAACTGCTCTATCTGCCACTAGCTTTATATGAACACTGAGATAGTATACTTAACAGTTAATAATAAAGGACTGTACGCTAAATAGAGATTCTAGTGTGCAGGTACAATAATGTAGTTATATGAGCAAATTTGAAGTATTCTCTGGAAAGAAAACCTGCAAAGCCATAGAAGAATAAGGAAAAAAATATCTAGGCATATTTTTAGACAGCAGAAATTGTTTATGTTTCCAATATCTTCAGCAACAAAAGAAAGTACATCTTTTTTTTTAATATTCTGCTATTGGGATCTGACTTCAGAGCTGGCCAGCTCTAAGCAGGGATAGCACTCAATAACTTTCAGATTCCTTCCAGCCTAAATTTTTGTATGATTTGGACTTAGTATAGCATTTTTATTAAAGCCCTTTTGGACTAGTTTTCTTTTGTAAAATTTATTTGAGGCAAGATAGGAAAGGTAGTTTCTGTTTATCTTAAAAATTTGAAGTGAAAGCTGGGCAAACATAAAAAGCTGTTTCATCTACTAAGTTGAGAATATTGTTTTTAAAGGGAATATGGACTCTAATTTAAAACTTTATCAGATTTATGTTACTTTTTTGTGTTAGGGTATGCAACAGAGAATGTATGTGAAATGGGAATGTATGCATAAATTCATGTTTCTGTTTCTCTTGTATCTTACTAGTTTCCTTTCCATTTTATGGTCACTATTAAATTGCTTTTCCAGTTGTTCAGAGCAGTCAGTAGCCAGCCATTAGAGGGTGCTTCTGCACCAAGGAGCTGTCTTTTCCTAAAACCTGATTTACTTAACTTTAAATCTTTGTAGATTTAATAAAGAATTACCTCATTTCTTCTTTAATTTCCATTACTTTGAGTCGTGGTCTTGGAATTTGGAGAATTAAAATGTGGATCACTAAAGGTGATTCCTAGAGATTTAGATGTAAAAATAAAATACGTGTGCCCCATGCAAGTGAAAAATGGGTTGGTTTTACCTAGTTAATGACAGAGAGGAGCATCTGTACTTTATAGCACTATTACTGCTTCTTTTAGAAAGAAATATGCTTATTGTAACACCACTGCATATATTTGCAGCAAAAAAAAAAAATAGAGTAAAATAGATAGTTTGTAAATTTCTGCCATTACTGGTAAAAGTTTAAAAATAAAAGTACCAATTCAATAAGGTATGGTGGTTTGTTTTTTTTTCCTTGAAAGTCATCATGATTCAGTAGCAAACTTAAAAGTGACATGTCTGTGCTGTAAGAATGTGCAGACAGTAGAGTAGGGAAGTGATTTTATCTTTTTATCCCAGGAATACCATTTTTTAGTCTGCACTTGTGATCCAGGACACTGGTGCAACATGAGTGAAGGAGAATGGAAATAAAAGGATTTCTAAGAGAAAATATTATGTTAAGGAATCAGTTCCTGAGACTGTGGAAAAAGTCACTGAATTTCAAAAGCAGCAGATAATTCTAAGAAGTACATCTTAGTTATGTGCCAAGTAATGTTAAGATTGTGAACACTCAGCAAAGAAATCTACCACCTGGAAATCTTTTTCATAGCCAGCCCATGGAGGTTGTAATTCTGAAAATACTCTCCCAAAGAAGTTGGTACATCTTTACACTAATTGTCATATTCAAGTTAAGAATGCCTGATATCCAGCTACTTTTGAAGCTGACAAAACTTCCAGTTTCTCTATTAAAACGTTGATTGACAGCTGGAGAAACTGGCACTGAGCTCAGAAAGAGGAGGGATAAAAATCTTCTTTAGGAGCTGCTTAATAAGCCATATAGCCTCCTAAGCCTTAATCAAAAATGGTAGCTAAATGTCCCTTTGGGCATAAATGCCCATGTTTTTATTGCACATTTATATGTTGATATGTTCATAGCAACATATTTATATTGAGTGCTGCTGGTATGGCTGTTTCTGATTTTACATATACATCTCTTAAAGATCTTTTCTGAGATTATAAAGGCCTTTCTTCTCAAAAGGCAGTGTTTATATTGCAAGATCACATGGAATTAAATTCATTGAATCTCCCTAACGTTGTACTCCCAAAAGACTTGGGGAATTTAGTATTTGCATATATATATATGAAAAAATACAGATTCCAGCATCAACATGTGTGCCTTGTGAAGGTGATGTGCCTTGTTACATAACTAATTTGATTCTAATTCTTCCAAGAGATTGTGTGATACACATTTATGTTTCTTTTAGCAATTACAAGATGTACATTTTTCTTTTTAGTACCTGAACTGTCTAGCTCAGACTGAGGTAATTGTTTTTTCTAGTTTAGGAGTAGAATATAGGCAAAAGTAAATTGTCTTAAGTATATTGAACAATGTAATACTGTGAACATCATCTTCTATATCATATTTGGAGCTTCTTAATGAGTACACAGAATGACTAGTAGCTTGCATAATAGGTAGAATGAAGCTGGACTCAGCTTTTCGGCTCTTGAAATGTTCATATTAATACTGTGGTCATTTTGGGTCCCCAACATAATCAGTGGAAAGAGATTCAGCCCATCAAATTTTTCTTATATGCATATGTTCTTGGGCAGCACTTAGGCACTGTGGTAGCTGAACACTGTCATGTGGCAGTCTATCTTACCAGCAGTCTGGCAACCTGGACAAAAGGCAGGATTACCTCAGATTCCTCCTCAGCAGGTTCATAAAGACTGCATCTCATTCAGCCACATTCAGATCGGTATTGCTACCAGAGACATGAATGCTTAAAAAGTGAAGCTTGTGTCATGAGTAAACTGGTAAATTAACTGAGCATCTCAAGTTAGTTCTGCTTGGCAGGGAAACTTTCTTTTGGTTTTGCTAACTGGATTGCTTAAACAATCATGTTTTGTTGTTACAACATAGTCATTTTAAGCTTGGTCTTTCTTCTCTCTGTCTCTCCTACTCCCCTAGCCCCAACTTGTTCTTTGTCTCATACTGTGGTCTGGATCTATTTTGTTTGCACTTTTTAATGTTAGACTTCCAAAACTAGCTATACTTCTAGACCAAATATTTTACTCTTATGGCTCTCCTAGAAGCAGTAGTTTGTAGTTCAATATTAAAATTTGTATACATTTTGTTTTATATATGACCCTACTGCTCAACAGTTTCAAATGTGATTATGAAAACATTTAAGCAAATGCATTTTCTTCAAAGTTATTTTTCTTAATCCATATCTGTGTAATTAGAACATAACATAAACTATACTGAAGCATTACAATCAGGAATTAATTATTGTAACGTGAAATTTTCATTTTTTTGTCTTTCCTAACTGCAAAGGTGAGTGTGGCTTAAATTGAAAAAACATTAGTCCTTTTCATAGAAACTTGTTTGAAGATCATAAAGGAGTACAAAAGAGGAACAGCTTTTTGTTTGTGTTTGCAATCAAATCTTTCTTAAAAGGAAGTCTGACACACAGGCATTGTAGGTTTTTTTTTAATATTACATTGAAGAAAGCAAGATACAAGTCTCAGTGGATTAACTGGAATTCAAGTATAGCAGAAAAAACCCCATATTTAAAAATAAATGTTAGCAAACAAGAAGCTCAATGAGCCTTGCAAATGGCTATTCAAAGGTGATTTTCAAATATTAG
The DNA here is from genome assembly GCA_013401255.1 of Urocolius indicus. Taxonomy (NCBI): domain Eukaryota; kingdom Metazoa; phylum Chordata; class Aves; order Coliiformes; family Coliidae; genus Urocolius; species Urocolius indicus. Next base: position 253,604 of record WBNH01009718.1, read on the forward strand.
TGAAGCTTAATTTATTGCTTGACTAATTTATTACCTGCATCAAAACAAAACAGAAGAAAATAGGTCAACAGAGTGAAACTACTGAAAATTATTTAAATGGCAAAACATTGTGAAAAATAACACAAAAAATACGTTTAAAGATGTTGTAGATCTAAAAATAATCTGGTTGTTCTGGTAAATTTAGTCAGCTCATACAGTGTGCTTGGAAAGACAATTGTTTTTAAACACACCTTGCAAATTTGGAAGATTTGTAAATCAAATCAACGTGTTTGCCAATGTGCTTTTGAAAATTCTTTAAACAAGTACTCAATTGATATGTACAGTAGAAAATGTAAAAGGCAAGAGCTGTACAGTTCAGTGAGAAATTTGTTGGTACAGCACATAAACAAAAGGAGAACTAAATAGATGTTCATGCTATGTTTTCATTGCTGCACTTAATTTTTTTTTCTTTAACTGACATCCTTAGACATCTGGTTAGTAGTTTGATAGGTAAATCTGTATAAAATTATAGAAGGATCTTATTTGTTTAGGTGCAAGTATAGTGAAAATTCAGATTGAACTTTGGTTTGGACTTAACTCTTGTTCCGATTGCTGTTTATGTAATAGTAGCAGCCTGTGCCTGCCTGGCCAGTTGAACTAAAGTTACCTAAGTAACCCACACATTTATGTAATTAATTTCCAGTGCAGACTGATGTTCTCAATGTAGAGACCTGCTGATACAAACCTTCCTTGCAAACAGGAGTTACAACAATGGTAGGGCAACAGAGCAAGGACTTCTCCTGCACTTGAATAATTTGCAGGTCTTTTCACCTTTTGGTACTCATTTCTGCTTAGCTGAAAAAATATTTTGTTATCTTCTCTTTTGGCTGACGGTAAGAAATCTCTGATATGAAATTTTATGACCTATTGACCTTTAGTATTGAAAAATTGGTTTATTTACAACAACAATCACTATCTAAAAGAATAGTGTAAAACAGTTTGACATTTAGTACTGCTGTAATTACCTTATGTCATGTGTCAGCACTGGATATCTGTAGTTTGGATCACTTATCTACTATCTGGTTTATAGAAAAGGCCTTCAGGGTCTTTATCAAAATGTGTATATATGAACTTTTCACTCTGTGAAGTAAAAAACTGGGTCAATTATATCTATTTTCTGTGACCTTCTTAACTTTTCACAACTACTCTGCCAGAGAGCTGTTATAGATTGTAATACTTGCCTGCAGTATCAATTGAGGAATGTTTCCTAGCTTCATTAATATTGTCAGAGGTGTGGCTGATACATAAGCTAAGTATCTTTTTGACAAATGGCATCACCTCTCTCGAATTCATCCTGCTTCACTGCTGTTAGTCCTATTATCTGTTCAGTTAATCAATAACTGTCTTTCAAAAGAGTGTACCAGTAGTGTACATGGGAGATGTGTTTCTGAAGGTGGAAGAGATGGTAGTGTGGTTTAGGCAGCAGGCAAGAATTTAGTTTTAGATCCTGTCATTATCTCAGTTCAGCAAAAATTGTGCCTTGCTTTTGACACGGAAACAAGCAATTAGGTGGCAACAAGTTGCCCCCATATAGATTTCCTGTAATGTTTCTCCATGTGTCCTTGAACTTCAGCACACTCTACCTATTAGATAGTTTTAGTTTAGAGCTTAGGGGATGAACTGAGCAGCTGTGTCTCAGCCAACAATTCACATCCTGAACAGTGGCCTGCATGGCTCCTTGCCCATATACAACTAATCTGGTTTAAAATAATATCTCAAACAGTGGTGTTTAATGTCAGTATAAATTAAGTATGGCAGCAGTTTTTTATGATTACTGTTTAATGAAACATTCCTCCTATGAGCTTTACCATAGTGGTAAAGGAGACCATCACTGCAGAACCAGTTGCAAGATCAGGGCCTCAACATTTTGAACAAAGTTAAAATATTTGGGTATAAATGTGTTAAGACCAAGATAATTGCACAAGGAGTAATCTTAATTGATATCAACTGGCGAGAAAATGCTTATTCTGTTTTCCAGCATTTAGAGAATTTCAGTGTTCTTAATGTGCGTCGAAGAGTCTTAATGTTCTTAGGGAGCTGTATGTACAGTTAAATATGTAAATATCTTAAAGTATGAATACTCTGTAAATATAACTGTCATTGTAAAAAGGGATTATTTTCAGAGTCACAAAACAAATAAAAAACTCACAAAAATTAATTCAATTGAGCATGATACAACTTCACAGCATATGGGAATAAATTTACAATGTATAATTTTCATACCAGAATTCTTGAGTTATCAGATAATGTATTTCCTTTCAATGATTATTCTGCAAGCCATATTTAGGCCTTTCTTACAATAGAAGCTTTACTGTGTATTTCAATACAGAATGCTCTTGTGTGTTGTTCACCCATCTACAAAATAGCTTTCCTATTTCACCTGGGGAAATAAGAATAAGGAAAAGAATTTGCTTCATTCATGTGTTCTGCAAAAATATTCTGAGTCATTGAAGTCTGAAGAGAAAGTAAGTTGCTGCTTTTTTTCTTTTCAATGCTACAGTAAATATTTGCCTAGAATTTAAGAATTGGGATAATTGAACAACTTATTGTTTGTGTTAGCTGAAAATATTCTTAAACTAATAATATGTGTTGTATGTACTATTATTCACTGAGTAGGGCATGCCTGTATTTCTACTTTAAAAATTAGAGGCTAGCCTTACAGACAGGGGACTTGATTTTCATTTATACTACAAGATCTACACTTCTTGTCTCACTGGAAAAGGGATTAAAGAAGAAATGAATAAGAATAAAGCTCACTGTGCTACTAAAGGTAGCAAAGATCTTGGGCAAGGAGTTTCAGTCCCAGGAGTAGTAGTTGCAAGGAGGGTCTGACCTAGACTCAGGAAAAGTAGCCGTATGTTAGGAAGAGTCTTGAGTTCAAGAAATATATAGGAAAACGGGAAGAAAAAGAAGATGAGTCTAAGCCTGCTTATAAAGGAAAGATGACACACTACAGTGATGATCTGGAAGCAGAAGAGGATTGGTGAGATACTGGTGGGCCTGCTGCAAGAGGGGTAATCATAGGTGCCAACAGAGCAGAAAGAATGGGAACAACCAGAGCCGTCTTGCAGTTGCTGTTACAGAAGAATTAGTAACTTATTTGATTCAAATTTTATCAGGTCAATCTTTTGCTTTATGTAGCCATGGCATTTGTGATCTCATCTTGGGTGCCACAACAGCGTTTAGCATTGTGGTTAACCACAGTCTAACTGTAAATGGGACTCCAACCCTCACTGCCATTATTATGCACTGCAGAGCTTATGTTTATGATAGACACATCTCAGACTTTACCAGTGCAATGTGAAAGATGAAGACTGGAATCTCTACTTAGCAGAAAATTGTTAAATTTCCACAGTTAAATGAATAAAACATTCAAGGATGAAGTGAGAATATCTTGTTTTCTGCATAGGTGATAGAATTGCTAACCTCTTCAGTGCAAAGAAGGGATTGCACAATGGTAAATTAAAATGCCATCTTTGCTTCTATCCAAGTTTAAACTGTGTCATTCTGTGCTATTTCCACAAGGTCTTAAATCCAAACATTTGTGAAATTTAAAAATGTGGCTAAAAATTCAGTGCTAATCTTACCAATGGACCCATTGAGCCAAAGCCTTAAAACCTAATCAGACTCCTATAGTCACAAGCTTTCTAAACAGAAATTGTACTTCTAGCAATGTCTGTATGGCAACTTGTTCACCAAGCAACAGAACTAAAGCATTTCCAGTGACTTCCCTGTGTCCAGCTACATGTGCTTTGTGCTTGTCTCTTAGTGATGTAGCCAATATATACAATACATGCTTTTCACAATCCTCACATCTGTCCCCTTTACCCCATCCACTGCAGTCTCAGACTCCTCACATCTTTCCAGGCAACTTGCTACCCTTTTTTCTCCCTCTGTCTTCTTCCTGGTTTTTCCCCATCTTTGCTGGACTCATGGCCACCACTGTCTTCCACAGGCTACACCCCCTTGTTGGATCTCCCAACTTGGCAAGAAAAAACATGCTCTGACTGGGCTTGATCTACAGATTTCACCAAGAAAAGTGACTATGGCCTGACCTATCCTTATGTGTCTCTGTGCCCACCTGCAAATTTGCACAGAATTTGCAGGAATTACGTACTTTTCAGAATTTCTTTTCTGAGAAAACAAATCAGAATATTAGATTAACTTGGTCAATGGGTTAAAAATTTGACAAGGTTAGGCTGACAAACAGGCATAAGCATCTCTTTCTTGAGGAACCAACTTAAAGTTACTAATTTAAATCTATAAATTTGGCAGTTTCATTGCTGTACTGCTGACTTTTTGTGGAATAAATTGTAGATGTGCAGGAGGAATCTGAATTATTTCTGCTTAATGCCAGAATACAAATGAAATTTTAAAAAATCTCATGACTTTACTGACTTGCTTTCCGTATTATGTTTATTATCTATCAAACAGGCATTGTCTTCATACAACTGTAAAAAGTGGAAACCCATCTTGTAAGATTGGGACAATATTTTGCAATTATTATCTGTGGCGACATGACAGAGGATTCTCACTGGTCTTTTTTTTGTAATGAATAATTACAGTACATTTTAAGTTGTAGCTAAAATAGAAAAGATGTTTAAAATTTGATTTTACGTGCTTTGCACAAAAAAATTGTTATATCAAAGCATACAGCAAGTAGCTACTCATCTAATGCACATAGTTCCATCTAAACTTTATCTCACAGAGTCAAATACTACGTTTATGAATCATATCTGTGCTGCAGGGAGTTTCTGTCCTTGGTGAAGGAGAAATTGGTCATGTAGACAAAGACAAAACAGACAATGATTTCTGCTCCAAATATTATATCACGGAAACATAGAGTAAGTTGTAGGATGACTTACCTTGTTTGTCGAATCTTTAGTGTCTGAGTTACAAATCAGACATTGGGAATGAGCTGTAGCGATGCCAGAGATAGGATGTTAATGTTGGAGGGATGGAGGAAGGGAGGCAGAGCTAAGACCCAGGGTAATCTCTTCTGGAATCTATAGCTAGTAGAGCTATTGTGTAAGTAATCTGCAGTCAAACAAAAAAAGTACTTTTTTTTTTTCTGAATTAGAGTCTGTTGTGACTATTTCATTTTCCATTTTTTCTGGGGAAAGAAAAAAATTAGAATCATAGAATATGAAAGTGATCTGGAGTGGGAGAAAAGACTGGTCTGTGCTGATCCTTACAGAATAATTCCTGGTGTAGTATTTTTTGCCAAGAAAGTCTGATAATGTGTGAGTAATTAAAATGGATTCTGCAATATTTTCTTTTATTTGGGTATTTTTGTTCTATAACATATGCCCAAACTCATGTCTAAAGCACCTTGTCTAGCATGTGTACACATGTTAATACAGCAGCTCTGTTTCTGACTAGCTTTGTATTTTACTTTGTTTCTGCTCCTAGGAGTTTGTCCCAGTGATTTTTTTTTTTTGAGGGAATTCCCCCTTATTCATCACTCCTTCACTAGGAACACTGGATTTCTGGGAGTATATTAACCCGTCTTTGATGAATAGGCAGATGACTTTCAACTGCTGTCGTATTGCCTGGCAGTTACAGGATTCACTCCTAGACCTTCACTTGGGAGGGTGCTGTGACATGCCTCTGGCATGTGAACTACAAACTTAAGATATCTCTTGTAGTCAACTTTTTCTATTCTCTAGCTCTAGATCACTCCTGCCACACTTTCAGTGGTCCATGATCTTGTGATACACTTGCCTCAGGAGCTGGGCGTTGCCTTTCATAAGCACTCCACTCTACCATGTAGCTGTGTGGAAAGAGGATAAATACAGTATTAGTGCCCTGAATCACTTGTGCAGTGCATAGTTCATAATTATTTGGCATGACAGCAGCTATATTGAAGGTGTCAGAGTGGACCCTAGACACCATTTTCTGCATTTGTTGATGTTACAAACTGACCGGATGGTGATTTTCTGTATCAGTGGTTAAACAAAGATTTACTAAGCTCAGGAAATTTTTAAGCAAAGCATTTCTAACACAGATACTGGAGAAGACTAAACACTACAGAACATCTCCATTTGTCAGGAAGCTTTTGCAACCACCAAAATAATTCTGCCTATTGTTTGTGGAGATACTGTGAAAGAAGTCAGTCAATGTTGCATGAGCCAGAAAAAGAGCCAGCTGTTAGATTGAATTTCAGCTTTACCTTAACAATAGAGTTATTTTATTCATTTTTTTCCCAAATTATAATCAGTTTTGAAGAAGGGGAGGGATGGAGTCCCTAAAGCTTCATGGGAAGAATTCTTATATTTTTTCATACCTACCTCTCATGTAAATAGAGGAACATTGTCAGTTCTGAGAGGTGCTCTTCAAATACAGAAGGATGTCTTTGTCATTATCATCCTCATCCCCATTGTAATGGGATATAGTGATGTGGTAAATGCTGAGGTGTAGTTGTGTAACTCTGAAAGTTGGTGTGAATTCCATCAAAAGGAAAAACAAAGAATGATTCCTATGAACAAAATACTCAGACTTTACAATGCCATATTTTGTTAAAGAAGCAAATTTTCTTCCTCTTTTCTTGTCCTGTAGACTGTAACTAATCAGAAGGTATTTCAGATTATTGTTAGGCTGGAGCAGTATTTTTCAACTAGATATCCATTGTCACTGATACAACAGTAACAAAAATTTAGATGATTAGCCAGTTTGTGAGTGCTGAGAGTCCAAACAAAAGAAGAAGCAAAAAGCTAAACATGAGATTAGAATAACTGACAAAAATCTCTTTTCCCTGTTTAGAAATAGGGAGAATTTTGCTTCATCTAGATTATTCAGTGTAGAACTGAAATGCAGTTCTTTAAGTGTTTGGGTTTTAACATCTTTTTACAAACTTTCTTTTTTGAGGGCAAATATTTTGAAAATCTGTGTCTTGGACACTTGAGCACTCATTTGAAAGCTTCCTTCTGTTTTTTGGAGAGTTCTCTCTGTATCTGAAGCTCAGTGAAATAATAAGGACTTGAAAGTCTTCTCTGATCTGTCAGTTTGGAAGGCACACAGCAGCATGAAAACATTGTTGGATAGCTTTATATTCAGTAAGAGGACTTAATTAAAAGGTCCCATGAAGCCTACATACAAAAGCTTTGGAGTAATTTGGGAAATTTACGTTACATTATTTCCTTTGCCAAAGTCTCATAGATTTACCTTGTCTTCTGAGTAAATGTGACTTCCCTCCAGCTGAATAGATCATCTGCCAACCAAAGATTTGCAGGTTGGCCTTTTTTTTTTAAGTCAAACTGAGATGGATTTTGAGAAGTTCATTCAATTTGGAGACTTCCTATTAGTGAGATATTCTAATCTAGGGTCTATGGGCTTTGGGGAAAACAAGTTTTGTTTCATTTGCTAAAGCAGGAAAGTGAGGGGAAAAAAGAAAACAGATAAGAAAATTCTAGTATAGAATCTTCTTTTACTGTAATATGCAAGGAAAATGAGAGACTGCCCTCATCGATCTTTATGCCAAAAATAGTTCCCACATTCAACAGACCACCATGCTACCAATCTTACTGCTTGCTGGTTTTTTTCTAAACCTCATTATCGCCCAAGATAAAAGTATGTTCAATTTACTAGATGTGTGTTGTGAGCTTTTATTTTTTACACTTGTGTTTTTGATAGAACTATGGGATTTAGTAAGTCAGAGAGACTTGTTGTACATTAGGGGATCAGTGTAAAGAAAATGCTATTTCAGTTTGTGCTATTTCAGTGGATTAGGCAGTGCATCAAAACATACATATTAGTTTCAGTGATTATACCTCGAGATCTCATGGCTCTGCTGGGACTATGATAGCTTCCTTGATGCTACCTGAGATTCTTGCACATATTTTTCATCATAGTACTCTTAACGTAAACATCTGATACCCTATGTGACAGGAATTCTGCAATCATCTTGTAAGTGATTCATTATCTAGATGGCACTAGATAAAAGGAAATGAAAGGAAATGAAGAGTCCACTTCAAAAAAAAAAAGTTCACATAAAGGATCATTCCAACAGTGGTTCTTAAGAGTGTGTAGTTGCATCAACTCTACTTCCTATTCCAGCTTTCAGTGGATTTTTGGGTTTAGCGAAAGAAGTGAAAGTAATTGATCATATGGCTGACTTGAACTACAGCACTTACTCTGGAAAGTCTGTTGGTTACTATTGTCTCAGAAGTTTCCCAATGCTCCTTTGAAGCACAACATATCCTCTAGTGGAAATATTCAGATGGAATTGTTCAAAAAAAACCCATGACAAACAGTTTATAAATCTAGTCAAAGGACATAATACTTCAACATGTGCTTATATGGTTCATATCTGCTGTTTTTTCTGGTTTAATTGATTTCATGTAAGTGCTCCTTTTTAGAAAGACTTTTTAAATTTGGCACTATACCTAATATCTGTAAATATCTTGTGTTCAAAACTGTTGCTTGACTGTATTGATGCTTTCCAACGTACAGTGTTTAAAAAATTTATCCTGAAAGTCAAATCCTTGATCTTTATGTAGCGGCCTCCCTTTTGTATGTGTCAAGGTAATAACCATACAGTAAAACCAGATTATAACATGTATATGTATATGAGAAGCATCAGTCACAAAGTTATTTACTTTAGTGAGAGCAGCTGTAAATGTAAACTGATGTTGATTTGCTGATCCTGTTCTTTCCCATGCATTATGTATTTTGTTGTAACTGAAAACTGCAACTTGAGTATAACAAAATATTATCAATGCCAGGTTCTTCTAGAGCTTAGTTTCCAAAATATTTGCAGTAGCACTGGTGATCGAGGGTAATTAATTTGCTCATAGCTTCTTTCCTTCTTTTGATAGTGCTAAGGCTACATCTGCCACCAGATGTCTTTCTGCCTGACTGAGATGTTTCTCTGGTCTTTGAAGACTAACTTACATATTAGAGGTAAGCTGTTACTTGTCACTAAAACAAAATATGAATTGTTGATGAATATTGAACTGATATAATATTCTAACTACTCAAATTAAGTGGGTTTTATATGTCGGAGAAAGAAAATTATGCAGCAATATGATATTTGAACTTGGTCAGCTTATTTGCCTATCTAATCTTAGAACTGGAGCATCCTTTCAATTAAAAAGTGTTAAGATTGTGTTAAATTGGATGCATTTTTGTTTTCAGGAAGCTATGCCCCACTTGACTGTAAGCCTCAGTTTAATGACTAGTTTGGACAAATGAAGATGTGTAGTCAAGTGATTTGCAGAGGCACTGGGCTTTGTATTTAGCGTGAAAATTAAAAAGTAGTGCATGTTCTGGGTGTTTTGCATGATTACTTGAATTTTATGCTTACAAGGATGTATTTGTCTTATTAATTGATTGATGGCTGATTACTAGCCAATCAGAAATTATCTTCAGTCCTCTGGCCTTGCTATTGCTAGTACTAAAGTATTTTAGTACTATAGAATCATAGAATGATAGGGTTGGAAGGGGCCTTCAGAGATCATACTCCAATTTTTTCATAAATGGACCATATAAAAATATTATTTGTGGCACTTCATTAGAATTGTAATGTCCAATTCTGTTGTTGAAATATTATTTAGAATATTAGCAACTATACAATTGAATTTGAATGAATATTCTGTTGAATGTTCAAACATTGACTCAAGATGTCTTGACATCCCATCTTTGTGTGACAATTATTCTGTAACAGTAATTTGGAAGGTCTAAAGCTGGATTTTGTAGAGAAGTCTGACGGTTTAAGTAAACACATTGTTGTGATTTATTGTAATGAAAGGTATACTATGGCCTACAGTGCCTTCTTTCTGCCTCTGACATTTTCTTCTCTGTACATTCATTTATTTTCTACAAACCGCATTCTAATATTCTTAAGGGAGAACCGCTGTCTTGTTTTAAAAGCTGCCTACTGTTGCAGTGCCTTCCTATGTTCCTCCATGTAAGGAATCTCTCCCATGCTATATCTCTGTCTGAGTTTAGGAGTGAACATGTATGTGGTGGAAAACTCATTACTTCTAAAACAACACAACTTAAAGCCATAGTTAGGATCTACTTGGTGGCACTTGCCGTGACACACCCAAGTATTTACCAGTCAGCCTCATCAGGAACTGGCTGCTGTGGCTTGCAGCCCCAGTGTACCTGAAATATCCAAGTTTCTGTGCTGTTGGAACCAGATAGACAGTAATACCTACAGAATAAGTATATTGGATCCTTTGAAAAGGCAGCTTTATGAGTTTGTGAACCTTTTAAAAAAATCCTGTTGTCTTTACCTCGGCTGTGTCAGCCATCAGAAACATTTTCAGTTATTCTAAGGTACACTTTTCACTGTGATTCTTACCTTCCCTTGTGTTACGGCACAAAAGATACTAATTAGGAAGGTGGTAAAAAAACACCTTTGCATGTTGGCAGCTGGAAGAGAATCAAAGTGTATGTGAAGGAAATAACAGCTCCAAATAAATGTGAGGACCTGTCCCATTATCTTTCAAGCCTTGCTTGCTAGTTCTTGAATGTCCTACTGGTATTGAGACTATATACTGTCACTTGTGTTCTAACACCTCATGCCCTGGTCTAGATATCAAAAATTGAGATGGAGAGCTTAGCTTGCTGAGTTATTATTTGCTTTAATTCATAATTCAATATTTTTCCATTTGATTGTATAGATGATGATGTTGGGATCCACCAGTACTATGACAAGAAAGACCCAGGTAAAATATAAATAATCATAACTAAAACTAAACAAAACATAAGAATGTCTAATCTTTGACACCAACTGCTTGCTCAAAGTGCAATTTTTAATTTGTTGTTAATATATGCCTTTATATTTCTAAAGAGTAAGGAAGCACAGAAAGAGGTTCTCTCTCCTGTTATGTGAGAGTGTTTAAAAGTCTTTTATTCCACAGAAGAAAAAAAATCGGAAAAGAAATTGCCTAAAAACAGTCTTAATGTTATTAGAAACTCAGTGGGATTTTCTCCACTAAATTCTTATATTTTTATTATATTTTGAAATTATATTTTATATTTGATTTTATATTCTGTTCAGCCCTTTCACCTGTTGCAGAATACAAAAACACTGTCCTGAGATCCTCATGAGGGACAGTTGCAGCCCAAGCCCAAGTCAGCCAGATGCTGCAGCCATCGGGTCTTTGCTGGAATCCCAGCAGAGGGCATCGTGGACACGTGGGAGTGCCAGCTCTGGCCTCCTCCATCCCCACTTGATATCTGAAATGGCCATTTCAGAGGGAACGATCAATTTTCTTTATCTGATTAATCCTCTTAATCCGAGAAGTTTCATGATGGGCCAAAAGGTCTGTTAGGGTAGAGTTACTTCCTCTTTGCAGCCAGGTTAGAGCGGAGGCTTGTGCGGGCATCCCGTGGGCTGAATTCCATGGTTAATATGCTGTCTCCATGGCTCTGCTGACAGACTGACTCAGCTTCTCGTCTGGGTTCAGTTGCAGCTCACTTCACTATCTGATGAGATTGGAGGCTCAGTAATGCTGGCCCACCTGTTGGGCTGCATAAGCCTTTCTTTCACTGCAAATTTAAGATATCTGCCTTACGAGGTGAAAATGTCGGGACTGTCTTAATTTTTTTGCAAATTTCTGAGTTTTATCAAACTGTGTGAATCTCCACTCTAATATTAGTATTTGCTGACAGCAGTTGTAAGGATTATCATTCATCTTTTCATCCTTTCTTTCCTTCAGCATCACAGATGAAGCATGGTTACTTAGAAGAGAAGGAAAAGCTAGCAGAATGTAAGGACTTTTTCTTAGTTTCTGGTTACAGTAAAACCAAATTATTTGTTTGGATAGGTGATACCCCTGGAAGCACATTAAAATAACCTCAGACTGCTTTGCAATGTAACTTTCTGCACATGCTATCTGAACTAAATGATCACAGAAATACATGGCACAAAACAATTGAGAAGTTGTCATTATTCCTTCCTGGTATGTTTGCAATCTGGTTTTGTGCTGTGTCAGTTAGGATAGTGGTGTGTATTGCTTCTTACGAGGAGTCACAGAAATAATCAGAATCCAGATTTTTTTCCATGTGAAATTTACTCAGCAGAAGAGCAATAAACATATTGCCATTCAAGTCTTGAATTGAAATACAACTGAATCCAACCTGAAAATTGTAACTAAGATACTTTCAGACAAAATCAAATTCCAGGTTAATTATCAGCTGCCTTCGTAGAATTCTTTTAGCTTTGAAACATTTACAGTTCCTGCATTATCTGGTTAAAAGCAATTTCAGTTTACGCTATCACACAGCAGTACTGTGACAAAGATTTTTATATTAGTGTAACTTTTCTGTAGCTTGAGTTTTAAAACTCCTGCATGGTTATTATTGCTCAGAGCATTCTTTGATGTTCAAACATTATTACATGACAGCTCTGAAAAATCTAATTGATTTAGACTTCACAAAGTAATATGTATCCCATAAGAACTGCGTTAACATTTTATCATATTCACGTAGAATTTGAGTGTATGTTTAAAGGCAAAATGTGTTCTGGAAGGAGAAGTTATTTGCAACACCATAAGGTGTGTTTGGAGCAGGCTGAAGCCCCACTGGGGATGGGTATAAAGGTGCACACATGATAAATTGACACCCGCTGTGGAAGGTTGTGTGTCAGAATCAATACAGCTCTGTAAAGGTGAGGAAGTGAGAAAGGGTTATAAGTAGGGAGAAGCATAACAGATGTACATCCCTTGTGCTGTGTGCAGCATTATCTTACAGGTACTGCCTGAATGGGAGGAGAAGCAGGCCTAGATAAAATCCTGTTACACAGAACCTCAGCTGTTATTTTTTTTTATATGTGACATGCAGAAAGAGCACAAGCTACTGCACCATGTTGCTGTAAATATAGGGGTGGCCCAGGCGCAAAGCGCTGTATGGCACGTTCCTTATGGCACTCACAGCTGATGATTTGTATATATATAGTTTGGTACCTGCACAGGCAATTTCCATTTTGTGTATCTGGATAAATATTCCAGTATGAAGGCACCCATTGAAGATGTGATCTTACTTGCCTAATTAATATTATCATAACAGTTCCACCAACATTGGCTTCAGTCCAATAAAATACAAAGAGAAGTTGTATGTTGGTGTGCTCTTTTGTTGATATATGAAATCCTTCATTTTTTCCCTCTATAGCACTTCCATTGTAAGGTGCTTTTTTCAGGGAGGTTTTAAACACAACTGTTAAGTCATTCAGTCTAAAAGTTGGCATGCAAACTGACAGCTCAGAGCTCAAAACTTTTCATCAGGTTTCCTTTAAACAGGCCAGATTTTAAAAAGACCATGTGTTCTAGTTTCTCATGGCTTTTATTCTATATTTATGGACACAAAACTGCTCACTGTTAAATGATGAAATTTCACAAGTTATTAGAGCCTGATTCTCAGCCATGAAGCAAGCCAATTATGAGCAACTCCAGAGAAAACTTTGCCTCCTGGTTTCAGGATTTAAATATTAGGCCAGAATTTTCACAATAGTTTGCTGAACATTAATAAATTTGTTAAAGGAGTGTAGCAGTCATGCAGTTTCTTGTTTACTTGACTTGGCAGATTCTTCAGACCAAATTTTCAAGAACAAATCCTGTAAACAACTATACTCCCTAATATAAATTATGGTGTTCACAATTAGCTGTTGCAAATACCTCTATATATGCATATATTCATGCATATATGTTTTACAAACACGTTAGTGCCTGCTTTTCTAAATTAGGTGATGAGATGCTAGTTCAAAAGAATACTATCTGTTTAGGATTTGGTAACTTCAATCTCAGTTTACATACTGAATGTGAGATGCATTCTCACTGGAAATGCTTAGCAGGCAGGTAAGATATTGTGTCCTGGAGAGCTTTGTACACAATTGCCATGGTGAAGTCATAACCAGTGTGGATATTTCATACTAACTGTTCTATGAAAGAGCCTTTCAAAAGGATATCATTTGGCAATAGAAACCATAGGCATTTCTTTCCAATTATAGGTAAGTTTTATGTTTACAGTAACTCTGGAACCTAGTTTTGTTTCCACAGAAAGGGAAGCTCTGTCAGAAGAAAATTTTTCTTTCCAATTATTATATATATTGTATATTTGTGTATATACACACACACACATACACACATATATACACACAAATATATATACACACAGTTGTCTGTATATACACATCACTCTATCTTCTAATTTTTCTAAAACACTTTTATTTGCCAGCTCGAGATTATCCTTGGATACTGAAAAACAAGCGACCAGATAAACTGCGAGATGCACTAAAGGAGGTAGAGGTATGTTTCAGAAAGTTTGAAGTACAGCAACATATAATCCGGTTTTCACATCTCTTTCAACAGCTTTAATTTTCATAAAGATCCAACTCTCTTAGTGATGATAAATGTGCTTTTGTCTGGTGGGCAGTTCTGAAACAGCAGCATCTTTGTGTGGCATGCTTCATCTATAAACTTGAAAATCACAAGTGACCAATAGTGACAATGTGTATGGCCAGCTCCACTCTCTGTTTTCTGTTGTCCTTTAGGACTTAATGCAGAACGGTCAATGTGTGCTGAGCAAATGGAAGAACAAACACATCTGTCAGGTAAAATGTTTTGACAAGCTCTTGCAATGTTCAGTTAGTGGAACCAAACAGACATTCAGCAGTTGATTGAATAGTGTTAAAATGTAAACTAACACTGAAAATCATTGGTGTATTTTAGTGTGTGGGCTCTTTTTACCTGGATGGTGTTCATTTAAATTTCTAACCTGAAAACAAAAACATGGTTTTTGCCAACAAGAAAAATTACATTAAAGGCCCCTGATTCTTTGAGATTGTTAGTATTTGTGGAAACTGAAAGCAGCCTGTACGTTCAGATACAGACTAAGGGAGCAGTTGGACTTCAGACCTGTCTCTATACTTTATGTAATATCACACTTTAATATCTTAGTTATTTATGTGTCTGTCACTTTTTTTTTTTATTTGAGCTTGGGTAATATGGGAGGGATACTCTAAACTAGCTAGATCATTATCCAAGTTAGGGAAAAAAAGATATTGTGACATGCGGCACACATGTTGCTATGTTCCCTGTCTAAGTTCTACATATTATATACAAGGAAAAGCTTATTATATCCTTATTAACACAGAACTATAGGATTTGTAAGGGATCTGATCATGATGTGCTCTAGATCCTTAATCATGAGTTTGTTTTGAGAAAGGTATGTAATGTACTTCATACATTTCTGCAGTTTTCATTGTTCATGAGGAATGTCCATCATATTTGAAACTGCTTTGGCATGGGGAATACTTGTAAACATTACTGTTTCTAAAAAGAAATTTTGTATACTAACTTTTGTGCTTTTCCAGATTTGTAATTCTTTTTCTTCTAATTCATGTTTCAAATGTGTGTAAGCAGGATGAATGTTAAATATTTGAACATTATACAGCAGAAATTCCAGAAATGTCTGTTAAGAATTGCAAAACTTTTGTACACCTGACATGCCAAATAGTATATAATCTCTTTATATCAATAATAAAGGTGTTATTGCCTGTCAGATCTTATCTCTAGTAAATGTATACCATTCACTTACAGATTACATAGTGTAGGTCTGTGAATGTTAATCTTCTATAGCTAATTTAAATATTAATTGTATGCTAATTTAGAGGACTCCTTTTTTCCCATTGTTATTGTTCTGATTAGGAAAGGAATTCAAGTAAGAAATACTGAATCAATTAGTCATGAGTGTATTCATCTGCTTCCCAGTTTGCTGTCTTTTCACAGGCTTTCCTCATCCATTCTTCTTATATCATGTTCCTCCTCCCACCTTCTATTTGCATCCACTCTCATTCCTTATCAATACATAGGTTGGAACAGTGAACTTCTTACCTTCATAACTTAACACCTCTGGCTGACTATTGGTTCTGTATGAAACTCTTTTTTGACTTCCCATCCTCTTGAGTAGCTTCAGGCTTACAGAAACAAAAAGGAGGCAATACAGTTTTACTTATTTATTGTACAAGATAGGAAAGAAGAGAGATGTTTTTATCTTAGTATATCAGGTATGTCTCTATAGGATTCAGTCACGTGAAGGGTTAGCTTGATAAATTGAGCATTTTTTTTTGATGGCTTGTATAGCAAGAGTATAAGCAATAGTATAGAACTTAGCCAAAGTTAAAGTTCTAGATAAAAGTCATAGTATTTTCTCTGTCCTTAAATTCTGCTTTTGTTTTATCAATCACAAACCAAAATGTTTTATTTAAACAATAATGGCTGATAATTGAAGTCTCCAACTGAGTTTAGAATGTGCTGCCAAAACAATTGTGTTATTCTGCTTTCTGTCTTCCTGAAAATATAAGCTGTCCAACAAATGAAAATAAAGCAGAGAATGAAAAATGAATAACTTGGCGAGTCTAAAACAGAAAAACTCGCTTCTATCATTTTTTCTGTCACGTGGCTTGTTTTTCTGCTGCTCGTCTGTCTTTGAGCATTTTGCAGGAATATCCGGACTCTCCCTTTTTGATAAAAATGTTCTGAAGCTTCTGGAAAAGATACTGTACGTTTATTTTTTACTTCTAAGTAGGAGACTAATTAACTGTTTCAGCAAAAAGTGCTTATAACGTAATGGTGCAATCTCAATCATAGCACTACTGTATTCACAAGATACCTTGGATGGATATCACAACAGCTGCTAGTGGAAAAAGAAGACTCTATGGTTGCGTTAGCTTTCAAGTGTAATAGTAGGCAGCATGTCAGACAAACACCGTGGAAAGCATGTAGTGAATTACCCTAACTGTAGTAATTTTCTGTGATTTGGGCTAAATCTGAGTATATAGTTTAATTATAGGGGTTTATTTTTAGCTTTTGGTTTTTAGTAGCAATACAATGCCAAAAAAAATCATTTGTAGAAATTACAATATTTAACCCATGTTCCATCACACTTTCCAGTAAATGTTCTATGTATTTGAATATGCTATGTCTTTAGCTAAATGAGTAATAGATCCCTTTGTGTTCCAATAACAATGTGCTATCCAAAACCTGAATGCCTTGTTGTACCTTTAGCAAGATGCAACAAGTGGAAAAAATTTGAAAGGTGATACAGTAGTAATAAGACTACCATTTTAAAGGGTAATATGGTTTCCCTCTGATTTCATGAAAAAGCAGCATAGGACTGCTGCTACTGTGTCTTCTGGAGTCTAAACGTCAATGGTTTCTAATCTCCCTCCAGCTTTTCCAGCTCCATAGTAGCCACAGCAAAAATTGAGGGGTATAAATTTAAACATGCATCTGCTAAAAATGAGTCTGCTGTCATGTTAACTGTGTGCAAACGATCAATTACACTTCATGGATGTGCCTCAATGAAAAATCTTGTTAGTTTGCAGATGAACTATTTCCTCTGTTTTATGAATGTGTTTCTCAAAATTGGGTCTGCTAGTTTGTCTAGAAGTACTGTAATGCTGGCCCAGCTTTCTGCCTTCCTTAGTGTTTTATGTTATGCATCAAAATTTCTGTTTCTTCTTCTATATGATCAGCAGGTTGGAAGCTTCGTATTTGCTTCCATATCCATTTTTTTTTGCAGTCCTAATTATACGTTCTAGTACTGCTTAGAGCTTCTGAGATAGATGATGTGCAAGTTCATGTAAACGTAACATAGACTGTAGAGGGATTTTTGTCAAGGAGTTTGCACTACTATCTGAAAGAGCTTAGTTGAGCCCTAAAGGACTGAGGTCTTTTCTTTAGCTCTGTTCCTACTTGTTCCAGTAGGATCTGAAGGCACACCATTTCTGTATGGTACTTCTGAACCCCAACTTTGATGATCTATGAGTTGCTGAAATAATCCTGTAATCTTTAGTTAGTTCATGTCAAAGGGAAATAGACCATAAAAGAAGGATCACACAGGGGAAAAAGAAAAAGACAAGAAGTCTTTACAATAAGATGCCACTGTATTTGTTTACAGTTGAATAAACAACTTGCTCCTCAGCTCTCCCTGCTGAGGAGTAATAATCTAAGAAATTAAGTTTACCAATATTATTACCTTTACTCAGCTCATCTCTGGCTGCTTCCCTTCCTCTTGGTCTTCTTCTCTAATTTTTTGGAATGCTTTTAAGTTTTATCACAAAATCATGAAATCAGTCCTGTGAAATGATGCCATTCGTTCGGGTTTAGTTTTACAATATAAGGTAATAAAAATTAATGAGCTCTTGTTATATCAGCTACAATGCCCATAAGCAAACTGATTTAGCAAGATATGTGGTGACATATATAGTAGCACACCTGATATCAAATCCAAGTAATTCTAGCTAGAATATAGGAGAAGCTGGTACCTATCACTGGTTACTGTGATGAACACTGCTCTCCTATAAAATTCTTTTGATTGCTTTTGATCGTAACCATTAACGTGTTGTGTGGTTTTAGAGATTTGGAGCTAGACGTACAAATGCATTGATTATTGTGAAACAGTAACATGTAACAACAATAACTCCATCTGTAATAAGGCATGCAACAGAGAAATTACAGTAGAGTGGCTAGGAAAGCAATCTGGAATGAGAAGGTGGGGAAAAACCCTGGGAACCTGCTTGAACAAGAAATGCTTTGCAGTTCTCTTCTCCTTTTGCATATTCGTTTGTTGGTTGGACTCTGTAAGGGAAAACAGTTTGCAGAAATAATTTTTAAAGGCATATTTTCATTCTCTTTTCATTTTAATCAGAAGCAAATCCTGGCTTTGCTCTGCAGGTATCTTTTTAGGTAGAAGGACTGATAAGCAACTAAGCTGCATGAATCAGGAGTCAAGGGCTAAGGCTCCCAAGGATAAAGGAATCTGCTTAAGTACATGCTAAAGTTGGGAGCCTATACTTAAGTCCTTTGCTTAACAAAAAGTAGCTCAAATACATATTAGAGTGCTTTGCTATTGCTGTCTTCCCCAAGTATCTTCTGCTCCTTCATATGTCTTTCTTCCTCATTGAAGAATCATTTTTGCACACAAAGTACGTAATTCCTAAGTCTTCACATTCATCTCCTCAGTAACACTGAAATTGAGACTGACCCTTCCTTCCCAGCATGCAGAATGACCTGATGGCCCAAACATGTTACTCAGACTACATTCAAAGACTGTGCCTTTTCTTATAGGTGGGAAGTCATGCTTTGATATGTTGTCTAGGAACACCTTGAGACTGTTAAAACTGTAGAGATGACTCTTCTGATTTTTCTTTTTCACATCACTTCAGTCTGAAGAATTTGTGATGTTTCATTATTGTGAATTTCTTTCCCTAATTTGATATCTGTTACATAGAATGGCTTCATGCCTTGTGTAAATAATGCCTCTTAGGTTTGCCTTTATTCCTTAGCAGTGATGGGCAATTCCTTTGAGCAGTACTTTTTGGAGTTGGATCGCTCTGTATCTGTTCATGCCAAGTTTGTCATCTTCACCAGTTTGCTTTACATTCATTTGTGCTTATGATTAGACTGCTCCCATCCACCAAAGTATGAGCTTAACTCTGCAAGCTTGTGTGTAACAGCACCTAAATCTTACCATGTATCAGTTTTTACATGGACTACACAGTGAGCAAGGAATTGAAGTAGAGAAGTTTCAATATGAGCACATAAACATTTTCTCTTTTACAGACTGTTTTAAATAAAAGATAATATAGAATCATTTAAGTTGGAAAAGACCCTTAAGATGAGTCAAACTATTAATATAGCACTGAGAAGCCCACCACTAAACCATGTCCCTAAGCAGCACATGTCCAGGGATGGTGACTCAACCATTTTCCTGCTTTATTGAAATACCTCCTCGTATGTTGTGGTAAACTTTTTTTTTTTTTAACTAAAAAAACCCTAATCCTTTAAAAGCCCCCATCCAAATCCGAAGGATTTTTAGAGGGAGATGGGAGAAATACTGACCTTATATGGCCATATACTGTGTAAGGTCTCAAATTTACTTTTAACTTTAGACTCTAAAGTTCCTAGAGGGAAGGACTTAAACCCGTATAGCACAGGTATATTACCAACCATGATAAGTAATTATAGCAAAAATCTGTTCTGTTAAAATGTAAGCTCTGCCCAAATATCTCAAACTTCTGTGGAGATTAGTGGGAAAGAATATTTTACTGTAAAAATAAAGGAGGGAGTACAATGGGAGAAACAATAAAAGCCATGGAAAGTATAATTTTTACCTACTTTCTGTCATTATATTATGCCATACTGATAGCATAGAGAAATCTCTGCAATACTGGAAATACACAGCATTGGTTTAATCGCTAGTTTCATAGATGTAAAGCAAAGCATACCCATTAGAACTATCTTTTTTGTTTTCTTGTAAATCATACACAGGATCAGTTTTCATAGATTTGTATTCTACCTCTGTAACAGGTGTGATTCATGTCATTACCAGAAAAATCAACCTAAAAGCATGAAGTAAATTAACACCCTGAAACATTTAAGTTAAAGAATCCTAACCTTATTTGTTGCTCTCAAGCCAAGTGTTTGCAAGCGTGTGTCTATGCAGCATAGTAGATGGACATACTAGAAGTCTGCAGAGTTACAAGCATGTGGCCTCCTTCCATAATGTAGTCATTCAAGATCATCAATCACTGTTTTCCTGTGTTTTGCTTCTCCTCTTTACCTATGTGTCTGGTATATATCCCTAATCTGTCAGGTAAACCTAAAGGCTACAGAAAAAATTCTAATTCACTTCATATTTCACCCGTGTTAACTCCAACTTGCTCTTCTTGCTCCCTGCAGGGAGCAGAAGCATGGGAACAACCTACCATTTACCTCAGTAAATATTTTCTGAGGGAAGAACGTAGCTCCCAAGCAAAGTTATTGTGTAAGACACAAATTGGAGACTATTTATATGACAGCACCGGCTCTTTGTTGGCGTGTAACACTGAAGGGTTTGGGGTGTTTTAGTCTTTCTTCTCTGGCAGGCTGCTATTCATTCAGTAAGTTAGAACTAATCTTCCTGGAGATTTATGTTATTTTGCTTGGTCGTTGCTTCCATCATAGTTTGTCAACTTCTTGATTTCAACTCTCACTTTTTCAACTAGGTTTTTTTGGACAATTACAGCTAACCATAGTCAAACTGTGCTGGACTTACCATTATCAATTTGGAAATAAATTGTGATTTTATCTAATCTAACTTGAACATAAGGATAAATTGAAGTTTTGGAAAACTGTAGTAAAAGCTACACGACTGTAACTGTGTCTAACATTTTTACTAGGACAAAACCTTAAAGGACATCTGTCATGATAGGGGATATTGAAACATTGACTGTATATATTTATCAAGCAAAGACATGATTAGACTTTGGCAAGATGGAAAATGATGATTTCTTCTTAAGAATTTCACTTCACATCACAGATATTTTTTATTTCTGTTTCAACTACTGTGAATTGGTAGATTGGAAAAAATTTGTTTCTAAATATTAGCTGGGGCGAGATGGTAATTTATTTAAATATGCTTGTTTGGCTCTTTGTTACAGAGAGCACAGAGTTATATAGCCAAATCTGTGTGAGAATTTTCATGGCTAAATTATTGGGAGCAGAGCATTGCCCAAGAGGCAAGCTCGGTTAGATCACTGCATTCCTGTCTCTAGTACTTTTTTGTTTGTTATTCAGTCTAGTAGATCTCACTACAAGAAAGTTCATCTATTGTTTACATACCAGTTTGTTCTAAAAAGTCTATTGCAAGCATGTTTGTTTTATGCTAGAGCTGTGAGATTTTTCTGCCAAATTCTACTACAAGTAAAAAGTTTTTTAAAAGCAGAAGAAATTTATTTTAGAATCTGATGTTAAGTAGCAGTTGGAGTTGGAGTCCCAGATTTCTGTCTTTTGGTGAGCCCTCTGTACTTTTCTGCTATGATCTTTCCACTGAGGATTCCTTTGGCAAAAAAGATTGTTCAGCATGTTTATGGCCCATGTAACCTCTGCTGAACAAATAATGATTTTTATTTTTCTTTAACTGATTAGAGGGAGACAAACCTAGCTGCCAGAGTAAGTCCTTTCTTTAACTTAGGTATTGAGGTCATCTGGTCCGTCAGTTTGCAGAGTCAGAGGTGGCACTGGAAGATGACTTAAAATATACTTGTGTTTTCAGTACTGCATGAGTACTGTTTTTACATTGAGGTTTCTGTAGAACCTAATTTTGCAATGAGTTAAACATATGGTCAGATTTTTTTTTTGTATAAACCCCTGGCTTTTATCTTTTGTCAAGTTATTAAGAAAACAATGTCTTTCTAATAAAGCTTTTTGTGTAATCTTGCTGTGGGAGTAACTTGACAAAGTGAGGTCAGCTTACAATGTAGCAGGGAATTTTATTGCTTGTTTTTTTTCTGAATTTCTTTGCTATAATAGTTGCAATCAGGAAATTACAAAGTTTAATCATTTAGTTATGCAGAAAGAAATTGCTTTCATAACTCCTCCTACTGAACAACCCTCCCTCTCACACAGGATATAGCATCAGAAAGAGCTAATAGATACTGTGACACAGTATCATTTAATTGAGATTAATTGGGCAGAAATATTCAGTTAAGTCTTAAATAACCTTCTGACTATTCTGTCCAATGGCTTAAATTCCTTCTTTCCAAAACAGACACCTACAACCTTATACCAAGCAGTATATGGCTTTATTAGGAGCCCACAGCTGTCTCTGTGGTAGGGCATTATTCAATTTAAGCAATATATGAATACTCAGAAATAACAATGAAAGCAAAAAAGTGCTGATTTTAACCTGTGATAATAATATAGAATTATATGAAGCCCAACATCGTATGTTTTTTCTTGCAGGCTATGCAGTTACTTTACACAGAAAAAAATCAGGTCCATGGGTGATAGAGTGATCGGCATCATCCCTTTACTCATTCAGGACGGAATTTAGATCTCTATTTATAACAAACTAATTCAATGAATCTTATGCAACATTTGGAGACTTAGCACACATCTTCTTCAAGTGTTCAGCAACTGTAATTGTTGCACCTGTAAAATTCAGTGTCATATTACTTCTGTCTCTTTCAATGAAAAAGCTTTCAAAGCCAGTGTGTGACATCTTCACATCAACAAGAAGTCTTTGTTGTAATTTTGAGAATTAGTTTGCTATGTAATGGACAGCTGCTAATATGTACCTTGGAACATTTCACTTTATTAATGGTTCTTGATGTCTTGTTTTCTTGCTATTTGGATTTAGCTCCTCTTTCACTCAGGTATATTGGTGTCCCTAAGCCTTTCTGGGCCACAGCTGGAGAAAGTGGTGATTGACAGGACCCTGGTGGGGAAGCTCATCTCCGGCACCATCAGTGATGGTAATTACACCCACGTGCAAATCAATTGCCTACATTAACAATAGAGCAGAGAAACAGTATGTCAACAGGTAGACTAATTATTGCCACTGGGGACTTGCAAACACAACAAGTAATTGCATGTAATGCCATAGTTACAAGCCTCAGGACTAAGAACACTTTAAGAATAATATTTAACATCAAAGTTTTCAAGCTTGTCAAATACTGAATGGGTTTCTAAACTTCAGTTTCTTAAACATTTTAGTCACTGTGGACATTCTACTTGAACCTGTCATGTTTATTTTGTAAGTGGGAAAATGGGATAGAACCAAATGGTTATTTACTGTTGAAGTTATTATTAAACTACATAATTATTAGAGAAGGATGGATAACATTGGTTATTTGGAGATGTCCTGACTTAGTTTCTAGGTTTTCAGAATCTCACTATTGTTACTAACCAGTGATAGCTAAAATGAAGTTTTAGTCTAATGCAGAAGAAAACTTACAAAAATGCACCTGTTTTCAACAGCTTTATAATAGGACTATAGCTTTTTAATATATCTCTGCAGAGATCCACTGGGAACTCAACCTGGTATCTTGACATCTGCATGAACAAGAATATGGAATTTCAGGGCTAGCTAAATTACATGTACATTGCCTTCCAGGTTCTTAAAAAGTAGACTCAAATTACATGTCTTTAATAAGAATGTATGCTATATTTACCTTTGGTCTTTGGTGATTTATTTTCTTGCATATCCGGGCACTTATTGGATATTGGCCTGGTTATTTAAGAAACCTTCAATACTGTGTCCCTCTGATCTTTTTTTTAATCAATATGTTGTAGTTTAGTCTTGGAAAATAACAATACTACTATTATCTTGGTATAATATTTAGTAACAAAAATTTTAACCTTAATCTAATTTTTTTATTAAGTAATTACAGGGAGAGCATAGAACACATTTAATATCTTGACTCTTGTGTTTTCACTTTTCACCTAAGTTACTAGACTACTAATTCAGTTTCAGATTTTTCTGCCCTCTGATTCCAGAGGAGGGGTTTTATCCTTTCAGGTGACAGAAAGTAGAAAAGCATGGAAGCTAAGGTTATATTTAAACTGAAAATGCTTGTAGAAATTATTTAGAATACTCTTGTCTTTTTGAAAAAAATGGTAAATAACAAATTTATAATTATATGTATCTTGCTAATATGTCATAGAAATACAGATTTTACAGCCAACTAGAAAAACTTACAACTAAAGCAATACAAAAGCCAAAAAAAATCCCAAAAGCTTCCCTACAGTTGTAAGTGCTCTAAGTAACATTATATTTGTCCTTATTTTCATTTATTCAAGAATTTCTAAACCTCCGTGTTTGATAATAACCTGTGTCTGAAGGTGAAATAGGGCTGCTTCTGTTCAGTGAAAGCAAAACCCCCAGTAGCTGTTATTGCAATACATTTTTATTTTCAGGAACGACAAAAGATACTTTTGTTACCCATACAAATACTGTTCAAAATTAAAGTTTTTCTACTGAACTATCCATGTGTGAGAACCACAACATAATGTTGTCCTAGAAGAAATCAACTTTAATGCAACATAATTGCACATCTTTCCAAATCTAGCTTGGAATTAGCATTGTGAATATAAAGCTGGGCAAAAGAAATTAAATATTTGATACAGAGAGTCCGTATAAAAATAGCAGATTTTATTTTAACAGTTATGTCTTTGTAGAAATGGATAAGGATTATAATCTGCCAAAATTACTAACGGAATGTTGCAATTCTAACTTGTAGCATGTCCTCTTAACATTTGGAATAAAGGTCAGATTTGAGTGCACAAGATACACAAATGAGACAACATTTATAAAACACCTGTCTCTGATAAAATCCTCCTTTAGTATTTACAGACAAAATTTAATTTCATTACAAATTACAGAAAAAATTGTTTTCCTGAACACAACATCTCTCGTTTTCTAAATTATTTTGTGGCAGTCAGGTCTTGCAGTACTAGTATAGAGACTATTAACTACACTGCTGGCTTTTTGGGGGTAATCTGACTGCAGCATATGGGTCCTTTCTGTATAATGGCATAAATATGCCCATAGTTGCACTCTTGTCCATCTGTTCTCCAATCCTGCCCTGGACAACCATGGCTACTGAAAATCAAGGGACTGCTAGTCTCATTCACACCTACCCAGGGATCTTTAAATCCTACTTTTTTCTTTTTGATCAAATCGAAACATCTGAAGTGTGCTATAGGTCACCTTTAATGTAAACTCTATCTGTGAGGGTATAAAAATGTTTCAACTCTGTGCATATTGATGATGCCGTACTCAATGGCTCTGAATTTTCATGTGTGTCTAGGATCTTGGTTATAGCTTCTAACTCATCATGTCAGATACTTTATCACCATTTTTTTTTTTCAAGTTAGCATTAATGTTATGTTTCAAAGGCAATTATTTGGCTTTAAACTTTACTCTTTAGTATTTGCATACCAGATACTTCAAAGCTGTGCCAGAACATGACTATTGCAAAATGCAACTGCTTGTAAATCAGTCTAAATCAAAGCAAAGCTGAGTAGCCAGTTTTATGTGCTTATATGCAAGACTAAACTGTCAGTCTACTTGAGGGTATGTAAAACACACTTTAAAATCTAGGATATTAGTCACAAATGCATTTTTTTTGCTTTGTTTTTCAGGGTTTGTTCCACGTGGGTTTTTCTGTTTTGTTTTGGTTTTAAATCCACTTACGCTTTACTTGTTTGCTGAGTTTACATTCTGCAAACAGCTTACTAGCTTTACTTTAAACTTGATTCTCATTAACAATTCCTCCATGATCTGCTACTAGTTGCCCTGATCACTTACTTCATTCTTAGACATCTCTTTAAATCGGGGCAGTGCTTGATTAGCTGGATAACACCTGGAAAAAAATTCTAAATTCTATTGTCTAATTAAGTTTCACTGGTGACTTAATCACTTCTATATTGAACTGTGTTGGTCTAGCACGCCTTTATGATAACAGCAGGGATTCCACTGCACTTTTCCAGACTCCAATGGAGTGTATTCCATCTTGGATACCTGCATTGTTTGGTTCCCCCCATGTGAAGCTTTCAACAAATTCGTAACTGCACTAAAGCATTATCTTGTATGTAACGGCCTCCTTCATGTCTGCAGTAGCACTCAGAACTTTACAATGTCAAAATACCAGATATACCTCAAGTACTAATTTTGATCTATCATCCTTAACACAAGCTATGCTGTTTTAGGTGCATTTCAGAAACGCTGGTGGATGTTACTGTAAGAAAAAAAAAAGCACAAACAATTGAAGGCTGAACCAAGATGAAAATTAGTGTGGAAGGGCATAAAACATATATTTGACTGTAGCAGTAACTTGATATGAGGTAATTTATTCAGGTTTATGTAATCAGAGTACTCCCTAGGCTTTATTTCTCATTTCCAAGAAGGTACTGGCAGGATGACACATTGACGTCTTTTAGGAGATTACAGAGGCTTCAGTGTAATATTTAAGACACAGTCTTGAAAAAATTACTTTTTACAACGTCTCAGTGGAAGGTTCAGTAATTTGTTTTGTTACTAGAAACAGGTATTACAGTGGTGACAATTTTTATTTGTTTTTCAGCTGTACTTACAGATAATTTCATCATCTTGTCATTTGAGGACCAGAACCAGCTCTGCTTTATTCAGTTCACAAAAAAGACGGATTTTCCTGATGTAAACAAAAGACTGGAAAAACTCTCTTGTTTGGACTTTAAGGTATAGTTGTCATTGGTGACTGTAAATGCTACAGTAACTTTACATTGTGAATTGCTGGATATGCTGATATCATGTAGCATTATAAATTGCAGTCCTTTGTATAAGTGACCAGAACAGCTCAAATTCTAATAATGGCACTCATTGAAAAGTCAGAAAAAAAAATTACATGGTATTCTGAGTTAATGAGTTCAAATAGTGTGCCAAGAAGGATCCAGTTTTCTACTGTATTTAGGTTAAGAGCTCAGACACACAGTTGAGTTACCCCTGCTTAACAGATTACCTTGTGTCAGTTGAGCAGCAGTAACTGACCCTTTGCACATTCTCAGCATCTAACAAGCATGAAGCAAAATCTGTAATGGTAAACCTCAGTGTAAAAGATTTAAGCTCATGTGTTTCTCCTCTTGTTTGCTGTGGGCTAAAAACACATGCATGGTCAACTATAATGGCTCAGCTGATATACACAAACTCATGAAGCTATGACAATTCAGTCATCTGTCTGAGCTTCAAGACTGTAAATCTTTGCAAAACCTTGGTTTTCCCTCTAATTACAGTAATTGTATCATTGAGACAGTTGCTTTTACAATTAATCCACTGAGATAAGACTCAAGATAAAGAAGTTGAGTTTGTCACCACTGACAAACTGTGTGTGTGGCTTTTGGCAAGTGGCTTTGTGCCTCGCTATCTCAACTCACCACTTACTCAATGAAGATTAAAGTACTCCTTTTTATGCTGTTGTTTTATGTCTGGGTGTGTCTATACCACAGCAAAAGCTGAAAGGTAGTGTAGAGATAGCTGAGCTGCCTTTAAGCTGGCTGATTTGGATGTCAGTAGAAATTACACTCATTCTTGAATGAATTGGGCTGCATAGATTTACCTTATTTTGGCCATAAGCTCTTTGACATCAGGGCAGTGACTGACCATAGGTGAAAGTGCTTGACACTAAAACAGTATAGAAAAAAATAATCAGCCAAAGACAATTGACTGTGAACAGACAGAGTTGGAAAGAGACTGCATCCAATTCACTGTAAGAATGAAGAGACAAGCTCTTACCCAAGAAACATAGAAAGATACAGTGAGCAAAAGAAAGAGTTTGTATTTATTTCAGACTGGATAAATGTTAAGGAAAAACAATCTTGTGCTTGCAAATATTTTCCCCTTGACAACCCCTCAGTAATTTGCTTCCTCACAAAAGGGATTTTACATCTGCAAGACAAGCTTTTTAAGGATGTGTTTAATTTAAGTTTTGCCATATTACATTTTAACTTGCTTGGTATAGAAATACTTTCTGCTAGGATGAATATCTAATACATTTTCCAGGCTGTTTCAGTTCAGGGCCTCTTTTCAGCAATGACTTGTGTTTGCGAGATTGATCCAACCTCTATAACGTGGATTTGAGACAGTTCACTGTTCACCAGGAACTGAGCTGATACGTAGTTTATTTTAAAATGATGTGCACTTGTGCCTGGCCTATGGTGTTTGTTAAGGTTGTGCTTTACAAGCAAGCATGGTGTGTGATGTGGTGGGTCTGTTTTTTTTTTTTTAAATAGCACTAAGCTTTAATGAAGAAGCTGTGGTGATCTGAAGACTGTCCTCATCATTTAATTGTGAGGGCCACGGCTCCTTACTTAATTTATGTTTAGAAAATGTGTTTTCATTCTGAGTATTGCTGGGCACTAATGGTTATGGTATTATTTTCTTGGGAAAGAAGGAAAGCCTAATCCATAGAAAACTCTCTGCCCTAGGAAACCAGAAATATCTGCTGCATTCCTTAATAGGGTTGTTATGTTCCGTGCTTTGCTGACACAGCTGAGCTTCTAGAAACGCCTCCATGTTCAATGTTAACTTTGCTTTCTCTTGAAATCAGTGGGAATCACTATGGATTATTTCTTTGCCAGCCAAAAAAAGGCATTTGCATTTTTTAATTGAATGTTCTTTTGTGTGAGGCTTGCTAGTTAGGCAGCTAAATATAATTTTTATTATCTTCAGAATTGCACCAGTGTGAGCCAGCAGAAAGTATTATTCACTACTGCAATAATATTATGTCAGCTCTTTGCATTGAATTAGAGTTCTTCATGGCTGATTTTGGTCAAACTTAGGAAAGCTGAAAGAACACTGATGTTGCTATCAGTAGTGACAAAAGAAACAAAAGATGATCCCCAACTGCAAATGCTCAAACCTGTAACAATAAAGGCTTTAGAAAAAAAAACCAGTTCCATAGTGGTTATGTTGTGGGTTTTTTTCAAGAGAAATTGAATTAAAAGGTGGCTTGCACTGCTATAGAACTACCTTATAATTAATATATGGAGCTAAGATTCAAGAAATTTGAGTGTAGCCTTAATTTCTGCCTCTGACCTTTGATGTAGCCTTGAGAAGTGTATGTGATATTTGGGTTTGAATTCCCATTTCTAAAATGAGGGAAATGCTTCCTTACAATCATAAGTAATGATATAATTACATTTCTGGCATATTAAGATTTTAATCTCCTTGGTACCTGGACAGAAGCAACTTCACACTGTTCAGTGTCTAGCCTTGTGATGGGCAAAATATGGGGGGAATGCTAGGCAGTACTGGACTGCCAGAGTGCTATCAATAATAAGAATACGTTAACCATGCTTTCCTCATTACAGTTTGATATTAGCCAAAATTTGGGGGTTTTTTACACAGTACATACCTCAATGGTAGAATTCCTTTCTCTGTCTTTTTCTTTTCTAAACGATTCCATCTTGGATTTTATTTATGCTTTGAAAAAATAAAGGAAGACTTACTGTATGAATCACTACAGTAATTGAAGATCAGCAAAATATTAACAAATCTGTTATCATTTGCCTTTTCTCAGTGGCATTAATCCACATTTGAGAGTGCTGTGTCTAATGCAACACAGGCGGGTTTACAAAAGATTTGTGGCTGTTGTTACAATATCTGAAAAGGTTATAAACAGTTAACACTGCAATAAGGACTAATTAATATCTGTGAAAGTATTTGTAGTCTTCCATCCTAATAAATATGCTGTCATGGAATTAACTGTTTACATCTACTTTTAATTCAAGTAGCAGCTACCTGTTAACTTTTAGGTGTATTTTCTCTTTATGCTTTTTAGTATTTCGACAGTTAAAACATAGGATATTCTGAAAATATTGACCTGTTACAAGTTTTTCCTGTCTGTTTTTTTAATCCATTTCAATTTACTGAAGGATGAAACAGTACAAGGAGTTAAATGTTTACCATGAGACAACAACATTGGTAATTACTTTGATTTCAGTTCCTTTTGATGTGTATTCAGGGGATGAAGAGGTCAATAATATTATGACCATGCAAATAGAAAAGGGTTCTTTTTGACCATATAAAAAACAGCAAAGGATTATTAAAGCATTAACCTTGATTTTAATGGCCTTGGTTGAGTGGTGAGATCACAATTTGGATGAGCCTGATTATTTACTAAATACAATACATAAATGCAACGGGTTCTTAACACCCATTGCACTCTGGCATTATCGCATTACTGCCATCCTTTGTTGCCTTGCAGACAGGAATATGAAAGCAATCTGTCATGTAGTGAGACTGGCTCCAGAAGCATTTCTCTGATAAGAAGACCCCCTGCCCTTTGCTAGTGTCTGGTCCAGTAGGCTTAGCCATGCGCTTAATCCCCAGAAAGTGGTTCGATTATTGCTGACCAGCAATGGCAAGATAGTTTTTTTTCCCCCTAGCTATCAACCTTCCATTAATTCCTTAAGCAGAAATGCGGTGCAATCTATATTTCCTTGGCATGTGTCACCCAGATGGTGCACTGCTCATGTTTTCAAATAACCATGCTCCAAAATAACAGAGTTTGAATAATAAATTCCACAAATCCTTCCTGAGAAAGAGGCAGAATTCTCAAGAGCTGCATAAACTTTACGCATGATGCTGTAGCTCATCCACATTATGCAGAAAAGTATATATTCTCTTGCAAAGCAGATGTTTGGATCTGGATTCCTTAATTTAAGGAGGAAAAGGAAAGATATATGTTTGTTCAGACACTGTAGAATATATTTAATATTTGATTATGTCTTAAACACTAGCCTTAGCTCCCTGGTCAGCTTTGCAGAACTTGTCATTTAATATGGCTAAGCTTAAATCCTATGTGTAGGTCGATGCTGTCAAGCAACCATGACTGTACATTTTGGTATTGATTGGAGTCATTGCAGTAAATTCCTTCTTAACTCACATTCCTTTCCTTCCCAATCCCCTCCCCACAGATAAAAGTGTGAGCATGTCTTTTTCTGTCTGAGGAGATATTTTTTACATTTAGAGACAGCCTATATGAAGATATGTGGACGCAGTCCTCTGGGTGTACATACATTGTCTTTTACACTTCCAAAGTAAATGCTCCCAATTGCTCCTACTCTGCTCTTTTATCACCTCAAACATTTTCTGCATTATTTTTTTTCTTCCATCAGATTTCCTATATTGATATACATGGACCAGAAGGTGGAAGGATGAAACGTCACCTGGCAATAAACTGTGTGCAAGATATGGTCATTTGCTGGTGGTCAGCAACTAGTGATGGAGCATGGCCTTGGCCTCCTATTTCCTGTGAGAGGGACAGAGCCAACCTATTGCTGTTAGGCTGTGCAAATGGCAAATTGGAGGTAAAGTGCGAAATTCTCTTGTTACCTGATTTTGCTAAAGAAATAACTATTAAATATGAACTCAGGTAGATATAAAGAATAGATATAATAAAAACATAAGGCAGTTCATGCATTCTGTTCTTTAGAACAAAGGTTTATTATTTAATGAGAAAGGCACCTTATGTAGCATGTTTACTATTTTCACGTCAAAACTGACAAGCTGAGAAACGTAGCAAGGAAGATAAGTCTTTATAATGGCATGGCTTTGGAGCTGCAGACACTGCAAATGAAAGTGTCAGAATAACCAGTAAAAAACAATAATCAGAAGCTGTAACTGTTGCATTCTTGTGTAATGCAATTATTTTGCATCGTCTGCAGTGTTAACTGATAGGCATTGCACATCAATTTGAAGTGTAAACTTAATGTTGCTTGTATTATTGCTATGAGTATTGATCAAATACTTTTTTTTTGTTAAAGAAAACCTAAAAATTCTCCATCTACATGTGGGAATGTAATCTACAAGTTAGAACAAGACTACAAGGTGACTCTCTTCCTGACTTTCAGATTCATCTATTTCATTTTTATTTCATCCATTTAAGAATATTTTAATTCAATTTCTTGTATTAGGTCAAAACTTAAAACTTAACCTATCTGTGCATATTCTGAAAAGAACAGCATCCTGAATTTAAGTTGTAAAAGCTGTTCTGGCCTAGTATCTTACATAAACTCCTGTATTTGAAGTTTTATTTTTGGTTTAGCTTAAGCCACTACTTGGACTGAAAGGCGCTGACTTTGGGAGAAGAGCTTAAACATGAGGATCTGCTGTGGAATAGCTGTTCTGGAGTAGCTATTACAGGTTATTTCCCTGCAGGGAAAAACCATAAGTAACACTTTAGAATAAGCTGTTCTTATAAACAACATCCTGTTTGCTTTAATTATGGAAGATGTAAATGTTTTAATGTCTTGGAATTATTACTTTGATAACTTATGTTAATTTCAGTGAGGGGGTTTTTTTCCCTTTGAGATTTTCTATATATTGAAAGCAAAAGGAAAAAAAGGTAGTTGAGACAGCTTTTCTTCCTTATTTCAGTCATTAGTAGAATTTAAGTTTAAATTATCTCCAGTTCTGCTTTCTTTACTTCTTTTCAACTGACCTCTCTCCACTAGCGGTCATCTTTGACTCATCTCTCTCCTCTGCCTAAAATACACCTGCAGTTCTCAATTCCCCCTGCAGCTATGCCCAATCACATACAAAAATTACTCTGGTAGCTAAAACATGCATCTGCTCTTTCTGATTTTTTTTCAGCCTAGTCCTTGTGCCAGTTTGATGTTACGAAACTTCATCCTAACATTTCAGATCTTACTTCTTCTCACAAAGGTGAGAAGGTCCAGGTTCTGAGAGTGACATTCCCATGTCTTTTGTTTCCCTCCCACGTCTTACAGAAAGCTCCCGAGTGCCAACATTGCAGTTTGTAGTTTTATGAGATGTTTATTTGAGACTTATTTCTTCTAATAAATTGACAGAAACCACTATGTCTGTTTAAAGCTTTCTCCATTATACTTTATGTATTGTAGGGAGTTTTCCAAATTACAGCATTGCTCTGCAGCTTTCAGTATGCCTTGTTTTATCCTTTTCTAGTTTAGACTCTAAATTGCTCAAGGCTGAGACTCATTAGTATTGTCCCAAGCACATCTCTGGTGCTTAACACAATAATGATAATAAGCATTCACTGAGCCTTCAGGCCTAAACTCATAATCCTTTTAATTTAGCCCATATTATAATATAAATATAAGAAAATGATTTTTTTAAAGGCAGAACTCCAAATTTAACTGTTGAGTTGCTTTATCTTTTCCGATTCTTTTCATGTACTTGTCTGTTTTAATTCTAAGATCTTCAGATGAAATTTCTTTCCTGTATTTGTCAATAAAATACCAAGCCCTATGCCAAAGCTATGGAAAACTTGGTATTTACATGTAGATAAACTGTTTTGCTGGCTACCAATTAGTCTGTTCCATATATTTGTCTCTTGGATGCTCAGTGGAATGCTGTGTGAGGCTCAAGACACTCTCCCTACACGCTTCCTCTATGTATCCATGATGTGTAGCCTATGGTTCTATTTGGTTTGGGTTGTTTTCTTGATTTCTCTAGTGCCCCTCGAGGCCAGTAGTTAAATTCTCGTACATGGATGGGGGATGTCAGAACCCAGCAGCTCTAGAATTAGCATCAACCCCCAATGTGGAATTAGCTGAGATATGTTTTGTCTTTGCAGAGTCTTGGAAGGGCAATTTTAGCTTAACTCATTTAACTTCTAAAAGTCATTTACTATCTAAAACGTGAACAAAAACTTAGTGTTTCTAAACAGCATCTAAATAGTTATTCTCTAGGTTAAATACCACAAAAATACAGTGCTTCTCATAAGCATGCTTATTTGCCTCTCTTTGTCTCTGCTCCCTTACCATTTGTAGTGTTCCTCAGGTATAGACTTGGAATAAAACCATGACATGCCATTGTTATGCATGAAAGTAAATCCATATTTATCATATTTGAGCAATAATAATAATTTACTGTGAGAAAATTCATCTTTTCAATAGAAGAGTGTTCTGAATGCATGAACTGGTTCATTTTGGAGCATTTATGAAAAAGAAGTGTAGTAAAATAATACCAGCAACATTTTACTCAAAAATAGCAGCATTGCTTGGATAAAACAGCATTAATACCTAGAATTAAAAGAAAAGCAGGAATTACTGAGCTGCTTCCATATTGAGTGTGTGGAAAAAGTCAGCCATGCCAAAGGAAATGAGTGGGTGCTGCCCACAGCTGTTCTACAGCACCTTGGTGCTGGTCTATGGAAACCACAAAAATGATCTGCCAGCTACTGACATTGTTGTGGCAGAGCAAAGGTAAATAGGTCGCTTAGGTGACACTGCATCTTCCCTGGATTAAATTTCTGAGTGATGTTTGTTGCCCACCAGAAGAGTGCATGTTAGGGTGACGACAGGAATAGCTCTGGGACAAGGCAACTCAACCCTCCATCATGATAATATCCTGCAACTACACGTTCTGCACTGGGATGTTTCATGTTGCAAATACTGTGGGGTACTGTATGCTTAAGCAGCTTTTCAACTTAATGGAGGAAATACATTTTCCATTTTGAATATGCTATAATTTTGATTAGAGTTGTGCCATGTGGATTTATGTTTTAACATTTGCTACTATTAGGGCTAAAGGTAGACGGTATTCCTCCACAAACCATCTGGACAGCCCATTCCAGTGCTCCCCCACCTGAACAGGGAAGAAGTTTCTCCTTATGTTTCTTTGGAACCTCTTATGTTCCAGCTTGTACCCATTGCCCCTTGTCCTGTCATTGGACATCACTGAGAACAGCCTGGCTCCATCCCTGACACTGCCCCTGACACCTTTGTAAATGTTAATAAGGTCACCCCTCAGTCTCCCCAAGCTCTAAAGAGCCCCAGCTCCCTCAGCCTTTCATCATAAGGGAAGCGTTCCACTCCATCATCTTGGTAGCCCTGCGCTGAAGTCTCTGCAGCAGCTCCCTGTCCCTTCTAGAATTGAGGGGCCCACAACTAGACACAATATTCCAGATGCAGTCTCACAAGGGAAGAGTAGACAAAATTTTTCCTTTTAACTATTACTTTCCTTTGGTGTGCAATGTGCATTTCTAAACACACATAATGCATGTTGCTGCAGGACTCTTGTCTGAACCTTTGTCAGTTTTTTTATGTGCATTGGTTTCCTCGAGTAAACTCATCCATTCTCCTATATATTTAATTGTTTGGGGTTTGTTTGTTTCTCCTTTGATAAAGTGCTAGTGATAAAAAATGTTATTTAAATTGTCTCCCTGTGGAGATAATGCTAGTATTTTGATTTCATAACTAGAAGAGGAATCTTCCAGAAATAATTTCAAACAATTTGCTCTGAATAACTAGAATTGGATGTGAAATCATCCTTGGATTAAACGCTTTGAGAGAAAGTCATGCTAAAATCAACATGAACTTTATTCTCCAAACATAAATTATCAGGAGGTGATGCTTCCAGCACACAGTTACTGTAATACTTTGCATTTGTCTGTGCCATGTTTATTTTCACTCCATTTAGTGCTACTGTGAATCGCTGAAATTACACTTTAGTCTCACAGAAAAAATAATTTGCCTGAGAGTGAATATTATTTTTCTTTCTCCCAAGAGGTAATGTTTAATAGTTACTGTTTCCACATTCTGCCTCAAACCTGCCAAATAAACACAGCAGATCTTTTATGAGTGAGCTATCCTACAATTACTGTAGCGCTCAGGAAAAAATCCCATCTACGGTGTGTGACTGAATAGCTGAAATACCTCCTGCACACACATAGTAAAGAATGTAAAATCCTTGATGTCACACTGGGTTAAAAGTTCAATGAATAATATGGATTTAAAGATTGACTGATAAATTTTTGAAAGAAAACAAGAATAAATGTTGGCTGAAGATCTAAATAATAGCATTGCATGTGGGACTGTAAATACAATGCAGCCAAGTAAGTAGCCTAGAGTAGGAGCATTGCATTTTTATTTTACAAATGTCTAAAAATATAGAGCTTTTTTTTTTTTTCTTCCATCTTCACAGTGCTGTGTTTAAAACTCTTTTGCTCCAGTGTGCACTACACTGCATTTCTAATTAAAGTGTTATTGTTATTTGGAGCCTCACTGTGTGAAATTAAATAAGCATTTTTTTAACATCCATGAAATAAATCAAACATTTTCCTCATCTGAAAGACACACAATTCAGTCACACCAAGCTTATTTCTCTGTTTCTTTTGTTTTCTTTTTTTATCTGCCTGTTAAGCCAATTTTCTGCTTAAGAACTAGTGGTTAAAACTCTCACTTGTTTTGATATAAGAACTTTATCCTTTCCCAGCGCTCTATGCAAAATACTTCAATTTTAAGTGTTCAAAGGTTTGCACGAAGAAGAGTGATACTGCCCACACAAGCTACTGCTATTATTTCTTTCAAACCTAAAATGAAAGCATTTTAACTAGCATAACTCAGGCCTCTTATTTCCCAAGATTAACAGATTCCTTTACTTGGATTGTTACAATTTCTGACTTTGGGATCTAAGAACTTGACCTGTGTAGTGTCCCTCATACTGTTGATCAGCTAACACAGAGCACAGGCCAGAGCTGCAAGAGGAAAACAATATAAATGTGTAGTAGTGGTGCATAACTGCCACATTAACAAGGGAAATATGCATAAATTATGTAGGCAATATTTAGATCTATTCACTGTATTTTTGTGGATAAATGTCACAAAACTAGAAGGGACTTTAGAAAATTCTTATTCTTTATTTATTTGTTTTACAGAAAGGAAAAGGTTTTACTTCATTCAAAGTATTTCCAAAAATCTTCCCCTTGAAATCCAAGGCTAAGGGCTTAGTACAAGACTTATGGAAAACTCTGAACATTGAATGGATTATACACCCCACCATGTGATATTATGGGCTCTTTTTAGCTTTTTAAGTCTACTGCCCTGTCCCCTCCTCTATGTTAACCTACAGTTGTCCTACTCACTTCTAAGGCAAATCCTCCAGCATTTGCCTTCTCATTCTCTGAGCAAATGTTTTGTTAACATAAATATATATTTCTATTGTAATGTTCCCCTTCAGTGTTCCAGAGAACTACTGCTCACTGGAAAGGAGTCCCAGTGGATTCCTTTAAATGGACTGCTAAAGCACTATGTGCACTACATTTACTAGCATGGGGGTGCTTACCAGGTACAAGAACAATTGGTGGCAATTGGAGTACTATCTTCTTGGGAAAAAACGGTGTTTTGATTGTTAGATCCCTTATCTTTCAAAAGCATTAACTTAGCCATATTTACAAGTTTCTGTAGTTATGATGTCTCTCTGCTTTATTTTTCTGTTAGTGGCATGAAGAATTAATAACAAAAGTAATTTCTGACAAAGAAACTCAGATCTTTCCTCTCAGTTGAAAAAGAACATCCTTTTTTTTTTCACCTTTTCAGTGCTAAGTACCAGTTACATCCAGCTAAAGTGGAAACTATAACAAAGAGGCCTCAGCTTACTCTTCCTACAAGAGGCACATAAGGCCACTGATGCATGAGAAGCAACTTATCTTTCCCAATCTGAGGAGAAATGTTTCTCTTATTTTTTTTATTTTCATTTTCATTTCTTATTTTCATTTTGTCTAGTAAAGTTTCTTTTAAGCCTAATTTGTTTAAATGTTGTGTCAAAACTTATGTTTTGAAGTGAAGCAAATAGTGTTACTCTCCTTGCAGGAGCTACTTTAGAATTGCATCATCCACCAGCCCTACCCTAGGCTTCATTTCAAAGATTTGCTCTCAAAATTATCAGAAGCTAGGAAGCTTCTCATCTCAAGGCTCATTAAATTAGCCTTCCAAAGCATAAGATTTTTGCTTTCTTTTAAATTCAAAGTGGTGAGCAACATTTTGTGCCACTTTTGCTTTAACAAGGCAGAATGAAATTATTAATTGGATTGTTCACTTCCTGACTCTCAGATGACAACATTTTTTTTCTTCTGGGGCTATTTCCATTGTTGTTTTCCAGCAGTCACACCTACAAAGCTGTAAAATCCTTGTTTCACGTATTTTTCTTCTCTACTGTCTTTACCTTCAAGACCAGTCTCTCTTCAAATTTAATAGTGCTTTCATGTGCTTGATGATTGTGTGGATCTTTGTGATTTTCCTGTAGCTTGTGAAGAGATGTCCAGAGAGGAACAGTGGGTTTGGATCAAAATATGTAGATGAATAATGCAGTGCATTGAAACCTGCCACAGGAAGACAGAAACCTGAGTCCCAGAGGGCCTCAAGGCTCATTTCACTGAAGTTATGGAAGCTTTGAAGACTTGCTTGGGCAAGATTACTATTTCACATTTTTGAAAGGCAGCTACCTGAATCTCTATACATACTCTTAGGAAAACTGCAGAACAAACGATAACACTTCACCTTTTCTTTATTTGGGGTTAGAGAGCTCTGTGGTCACAGTAATCCTTTGTCCACAATAACCTCTTTTACAGGTTTCCTTGCTATGCAATTTAACACCTTAAGTGACACATTTCAGCAGTTGTAACATCTGCACGGTTTCCACCCCACATTTCGTGGGCATAAATGACTTGTTGCAGAGGCCAAACCATTAGCAAGGGAATGGTGGAGGTGAGAAAATGTTTTTCAGACTACATAAATAACAATCTTTTATTTCCTCTTGGTATATATTTTCATAGATCACTACTCTGTTGAAATTTATTTACCTGGTGTTCACAAGTCAGATGCATTGACTTCTGGTTTAGATGCTTTTGCATGAAGTGGTTCTTTACGTATCCGTAGCTACTCATCTAGCTGAGGCTTTTGTATGAACTGGCAGCTGGTTTTCAGCCACAGAATTGCAATAGTTCTTCTTTCTTTTGAATGAGAAATCTTTTGCTGATAAAATAAGTAAACTATCAGAGCAAAATATCCTAATCAGTCTGATCAACATCCTGAGTAACTTGTTTATAGATTCATCAGTTGCTACTGAAGTAATCAGTGGTATGCCAAAAAACATCTTGATTTCTTGTTGTCCTGCTTTGTAGGATGAAAGGCTAAATTATGTGTTCAGTTTATCATGTGATCTGTGGAAGTCAAATTTAAGCTGCTTTAATGTTATGTGTGCATATCTGTTTTCAATCTGAAATGTCCAAGTTTCCTCCCTCGCCTTCTCTCTCTACCTTTTAATGACATTTATTACCCTTTTCTGTATATATGGTACTTGCATACCACCTGGATTCAAAAGAAAGGGCTTCCAAAATTAGTGGCAGGTCAGCAGCTTTAGTTTATAGCGTGAAGAATGCTGTGGGTCTACCTGAGGGTGTGGATTGGCTCAGTTTGACATTTTCCTTTCACTCTTTATTTCTGCATGAACTAACACCAGCAAGTTTCTGACTGACTTCCACTATTCTCATTCTTCTAGAGACATTAGTTTTTTCTCTCTCTCTTGCAGAGCACAAGCTGATCTGTAACTTGCTTACAGCTGGTATTTCTCCCACAGTTTCCCTGAGCAGCTCCTGTACACCACCTCTTGCTCAAACCTCTATGTTATAGGACATGAATGTTCATTGATCGCCACTGTTGCCTCTGTCACTTTATAAGGCATCCCAAGTTTTCACACTATAGATTCTCTCTCTTTGCCAGCTGCTGTCTTTGCATCATACTCTGCTTTCCTGTTCTTCTTCCAGTTCATTAAACCTTCAAGTATCTCTAAATGATTCCCCTTTTCTACTTCTGCATCCATATGGCAACAAAGAATATCTACCACCTACTCATTTGGCAGCATATAGTATACACTGTTTAAACGTGCCATTGTTTCTACCACTAAAGGGTAATATTTTCTGTAACCATTGCCCAGAGCAAATTATCAAAAATCCTCTATGTGTGATGCTCAGGGTAACCTATTTAAATTTTTTCCAGATTTTTTTTTTTAATTTCTGCACCCCACCTCACTTGTGAATAATCACTTATTCTTTTAGATCAGTCAGGTGTTCATTTCTCAGCTTTGTGCCCCTCACTACAAGAAGAGCACTGAGATGCTGTAGCTGGTCCAGAGATGGACAATGGAGCCTAGTGAAGGGTGTGGAGTGCAAGTTGGATGAGGAGCAGCTGAGAGAAGTAGGGGTGATTAATCTGTAGAATAGGAGGTTTAGACTGGAGATCATGAAGCACTTTTTCACTGAGAGGGTGCTGTTATGGCCTGCCCAGGAAGGTAGTGCAGTCCTTATCCCTGGAGGTACTGAAAAGACATGTAGATGCTGAGGGACATGGCTTAGTGATGGGCTTAGCAGTGTGAGGTTGGTGGTAGAAACTGATGACCTTAAATGTCTTTTCCAAGCAAATGATTCTGTAACAGTGCTGTCAGAACCACCTTTGCTTTTATCTCCCATTCTGCTAACCTATTATATATAAGTATTGTATATATATATATATACACTCAGGACAAATATGATTCAAACTATATTGCAGGTTTGTTTTTTTTTTTTTAAATCCGGGCAATTAACCTTTTAAAACAGTAAGTTTTACAACTCCATTTCTAAAATGCATATTTCCTTCAGCTTACTGACCTCTGAGCAAAAAAAATGTAGTGTATTTGCAGCAGTCTAAGTCATCAAAGACAGATGAAATTGTTACAAATGCCTTTTTGGAATTTTTTCAGGTTCTGAGCTATGTCCGCACGGAATGGGATCCGCTTGATGCCAGCTTCAGCACTAATCAGCCTTATCAGGTTTACACAGTAGAGCACTCCATCTCTGCAGACAAAAAGCCCATGGCTGACAGCTGCATCTACAAGTGTGTTCGGAACAAAATTCAGTGTGCCGCAGTCACCAGTATACCACTGCAATCCAAGGCCAACAGCTGTTGCAGAGATGTTACAGAAGACAAACTAGTCCTGGGCTGTGAGGATTCGTCGATAATTCTGTATGAAGCCTACAACCAAGTGACTTTGTTAGCCCAAGCAGAACTGCTGCCTGCTTTAATAACGTACCATCCTGCTGGAGCCATATTCATGGTTGGCAGCTCTCAAGGGGAGCTGCAAGTTTTTGACACAGCACTGTCCCCAATTAAAATTCAGCTTGTAGCTCAAGATTATTCACCTGAGGCAACTCTGCAATTTAGTAAACACTTTGATGTGCCTAGCAGCCTCATCCAGATCCAGTGGGCTGCTCCTCAGGTTGCATCTGCCAGCACCAATGGCATGGATATTCATGATCTTTTGTTGGTTAGATTCGACAAAGGACCCTTAGGAGTACTTCATTTTAAACTTGGTAAGTTGCTGAGCACATCTATTGAACCTTGAGCTCTCAAGGAAATGTCTGTACCTCTCAAGTTTTTTATACTTTGAAGCACCTTCATTTTAGATCCCTGGGACCAGAGCCTTAAGAGCACATGATTCCAATGATATGATGTGAACCAAGGAGTTCATTGTGTTGCACAGTTACGTAGTGTCTTTACATACAGGGTCTGACAGAACAAGACCCCGTGCTATTGTTGGATCAAGGTCCCATTATGTTCCCTGTAAAAGCGTAACAGTTTCTCATGTGGAAAATTATTTTAATCTGTAGTACATCATTTTAGGAATTCTGTCATTCTGTGGTAGTACTCCTAACAAGGTAAAATAAGCTGTATTAAATTACAGAACAGCAATGCTATTTCTTTCTTAGATTATCTTTTTGTGTGTTTGATGTAGCTGCCCTTTCCATTACAATGTATGTTTGTCACAGTACACTGTTCTTCCTGACTCAGTACATGAAGTTACACTGTTTCTTTCCTTGAAGGCTTTTCACACAAGACAGAAGGTTTTCATACCCTTCACGAAAGTTTGTTCTCTCAATTAATTTGCCAAGAGTGAATGAATAAAGAAGAATAGTATTAACTTTAGAATTTATATAGCACTTCTCATTTTAAATATAAAGAGACTTTGAGAGAGTAAACTCCTAACTATCGTCATTTTACACACAGAATAACAAAAACAAGTAGAGGAAAGCTAAAAGGCTTTCCAAAGCACAGTGAGTCAGTGGCTGAACTAAGAATAAAACCCCTGCAGTTGCTCGTCAGTGGGAACTGTATTCATTCCGTTCAAGTCAAGCAAGTTACAGCGGTGCAAACCCACTGTGAGAGCTAAAAAAACAATCATGCTTAAATCTTCTGACTACCGAGCCAGTGTTTAGGCAGGGCAGACAGCCATGTCAAATATACTCATGCTGGAAAACTTCAGCATTTTGCTCATTATCTGTCCAAGGAAACAGGATTGCCTTTGCACATCTTTACAGGAGTGGGTTTTTTTACGATTCTTTTGTACAAAACTGTTGAGATTAGGAAGAAGCCTTTTTAAAATAAACCCAAAGCCTAGGTGTCAGTGAAGTTTGAAAACCTACTTTCTTTTACTTCCTGAGACCCACATGTGCTTTTTGTGGAGGAAAATTCTGTCTGGAAGTACTGCAGACCTAAACATACGAAAGACTGAATTTAATAACTTAACCATGCCACTGCAAAAAGGTAAATGAGTATAATAAGATGCTTGCAACAAATCTGTTGGATTGACTTGTATAGTTTTAAAAGAGCCAGTCCAGATTATTACAGTTACTCAAAAAAAACCCTATTAAAAACCTCTTTCCGAGTTATCATTTATTTTTAGATAATTCAGCTGCATTATGTTCAATGGCAGGTTTGATAGTTGCAGAGTAGCCCAGAACACTAATTATAACAGCTGTTTGATGTTTTTGTGCATGTTGGCCATTAAAAAAA
Organism: Urocolius indicus; assembly: GCA_013401255.1. Lineage (NCBI taxonomy): Eukaryota > Metazoa > Chordata > Aves > Coliiformes > Coliidae > Urocolius > Urocolius indicus. The sequence goes on from WBNH01009718.1 coordinate 296,542, forward strand.
AAAAAAAAACAACACAACCTCTAAATTACCTCTTACCTGTCAAGCAGAAGGCACTCTACCCACATCTACCTTGTTTTAATGCAGTCCTCCCTTGTGGGGTTTCCTCACAACAGCTTTCCAGAAAGCGCAGCTTTCCCCTTGCTATCTTTAGCGCATTTATGTTCTTTCGAAGGCAAACAGGCTCTCAGTGCAGGGATTTAGAGGCCCTTCCTGCTAATTGCCAGCTTGTAAACTTAATTGGACTGTCTCCCTGGGCACTGTTCCTAAATCAATTAGGCAGTGAGTTGGCTGTCACCTCTTTCTCCCAAGCAGGTTGCCTGGAAGCGTACCACCCAGGAGAAGTCAAGCATCCAAATGGGAAGATGTTGACCTCTACAGCTGAAAGTTATCACATTTTAAAATTCATTCTGTATAATTACTGTAAAATCTCTTCTAGGAAGAAGGCAAAGCTCTCTTGTATCCCTCCCTCCCTTCCTCTTTGTATTCCACTCTGCAAAAATACACTGTTCTCTGTTGGATCCTGGTTTTCAGCTTTACTCCTCAGTTTGCCATAATACCAAGATAACGCTGTATTGATTAGTCAGCCCTGCTCCCTAACCTCAGCAGTTTTTAGGTCTCTGCTATTTAAGAAGTAATGCAAATATAAATAGTATGGAAAATGTAGAGGTTTGTGACAGCAAAACACACGCAGGCATTCAGGACTGAAATCAAATCTACAATTATCTCGTGGCTTGGAATTGTTTCCCGCTAAACACTCTTCAAAAATTATGTCAATGTGAATAGGCAAATACATTTTTAACTTTCAGCTGACATGTGATTTGGGACAAGTTCTGTGAATTCTCTGTTGTGCTATCTAGCCAGATTTATTTCAGGAAAAGATTCATATTAAATTTACCCTCAAACATTAATGGCAAATATTTGTGGTGACTAATGCCAAACTCATTTTCAATAGCACTGTGGCTTCTTGTCATTAATGTCAGCCCAGATATTGGATAATGCCAAACTTGGTACTGGTGCCAGTGGTTCAGCCTTGCTAACCTCAAAAAAACATTTTAAATAGAGTATTTAATTATCATGCCAATAAGTATTTTCTTCTTTACTTAGTGATTAAAGCGAAGATTGCTCAACTAATGTAATACTTTAAAAACACTAAACATTTAGGAAGAATAAATTCTACCATAACAATTAGATATTATCACACATACAAACATTAAATATGGCTATTACACAGTGTAATGTCCGTAGGCTTTAACACATGCAAATGTAAAGTGAAATACAAGAGAAAACCACGTCTTTTCTCTAGTGACACTAACAAACTGAAGTATTTCTCTGTTAGAAAAAAGAAATATGTAAGCTTTTTTTCCCAAACCATCAGATCTGCATATACAAGTTTGCATCAGTTTACTTGTCCTTAAGCTAAAGTCAGATGTTTTCCTCTACTTTTTTTTTAGTTCTTCCTTTACATCACAAACAACATTTACAACTACATGTATGAACATTTTGTGAGGTATGCTTTCTATATATCAGGTCTGCTTTTCTCTATTATCAGACTTTTTTTTTTTTTCCCCAGCCATCCTATGGCTTTGATATCAATATTGAAATTCAACTTGTTCCTTTTTCATCAGAATTTTTGCTTTGAAATTACTTTTTGAGAAATGGCATCAGAATATAAATTAAGGCGGAAAAAAAGTTATGTTTTTTATTGAAAGAAAGGTGCACAGTAAATTTATTCTCGTCTCCTTCTGATATCTAGAGCAGAAGTGATAAAATATACACCAGCACAGTGATCCAAAGCAAGAAAGAATTGCTGAAGTGCCATGTGTGGCCTATGTCACACAATCATAGGGACAGTTAGAGACAATAAGTAACATTTTTATAACCTTTGGTTCTGTTCAGAAGCTGAAACCTACAAGTCAAGAAGATTTGGGAGTCTTTATTTCTACTTTTCAGAGATGAGTGCTATAGATAAAGGTTGTTCTCATGGAGCGAGCAATGTGTCACTTGGGTTTTTTCCTTTATTACAAGCATGTTCTTGGTTCCATGTGCAGCTGTAATTTGAAAGTCCCTAAATGTTGATATCCTCTCATAGAAGATTGCTCCTCTCAGAGAATTTTGCCAAGCTAGGAGTAAGTTCTAGAGCAATGGCAATATGAAGGGTAATTGAGTAACTGCTGCTTTGGAGTTTGAGCTGCTGTAAATTCATATACATAGGTATGAGACAAGTGCTATTTTTTAGTGTTGTCCTGTAGTAATTCCCTACAGGAAGGAAGAGCTAGGAACATGAATTTATTACCTCCAACACAATAATGATAAACTGCAAATAAGCTTTTTCTATCATATTTAAAACAAATTTATATGAGGTTGGCACTAACAGGTGTTGGACACATTCTCTTGGCCTCCTTGTGTGAAGTTGACTGTTTTTTCTATACTCTCCAAAGCACTCTCAGGATAAATACACCAAGGTGATAACGAGCTCTCTCACATAAAAATTTAATCGTGAAACTTATTAAGTTAAACTTCCCAATTTTAAACCAACAGCAATTATTTTAAGTCTTCTGAAAAGTGATCAGCTACTGGTTTACATACTTATAACATTATCTTTGGTTTTAATGTTTCCTGTTAAAGGTGTGATCACAAGAGGACAGCTGGGCCTTGTGGAAATCATCCACGAGTACATTGGTTATGATGAGGTACATGAGGCAATTAATGTCCTGAACACAATGAACTGGAACACGATGGGTCGTCAGTGTTACATATGCTTGAGTGCCATTGTCAATCACCTTCTTAAACAAAAGCTTACACCAGACAGAGAAGGTAAGGGACTGACTGTGGTTTTAAATTATTTTTGTGGCCTTTGTAATTTATATGTTGATCATGACAATATATTTATTGATTTTTATAAAGAAGACAGTTGTGGGAATCCAGGCAGTCAGCCAGATTAGGGTACTCCATAATGAAATGTCATACTTAGAGAAGTCATTTCAATAAAATCAGGATCCATGCATTGATTGTAATTTACTTCATTTGTATCAGTAATGATAGTAAAATAATGCATATTGGTATATATATGGTATAGGCATGATTTAATACATATAATACTGTCTTACAAGTGCTGTAACAGATTACATAAATTTAGCCTATTCTAATGTTAGTTAATACAGGATTCAAACGCTTGTCATATATTCATGCTGAAACCAACTTAAGAAAGGATGTTTTCCTTCAATGGGGACAAGCAATTTTAGTATGGTTTCTAAGGTGCCTTTGAAGGGTCATTCTTTCATTACAAGATCCAAAGGCTTTGAATATACTGTCCTCTGCTGCCTCCTTTAGGATTACAGCATTTGTCCTCACTGTAATCGTCTGCCCCCTGCAGCAGTAGCTGGGTTCCCCTCACAAGAAATGATGAATTTTAGGTTCAGCCTCATCTCTGCTGATGCCTTCCTCTTGATTTGCTGCATATCGTGAAATTCAATAGACTTCAAGGGTTGAAGAGCCTTGAGAAGGTGTTATCCTCCAGTCTAGCAGGCAGACAGCTGGGGACCAGACATCTTTTGTGGCAAGAAAGAATACTTAGGATTCTGGTGTGTTTGATGATAGAAAAACTCCAAGGTGTCCTACTTTGCTGCCAAACTGCCAGCTATCCCATTTTGGGGGGTCTGATTAAAAATATCTCTGCATTGCAAACACAGCATATCAGTTGTAAATAAAACATGCTTATAAAAGGACCCATGAAAAGGGCTGGTTTTCAAACTCTTGTAAAAATATGCATATTATAAATGGATGTCTGTGTGTTTTCCCCCATGCAGCTCCCTAATGCTGTTTACAGCAGACAGTATTTCATTCTGTCCGGGAGTTATTCTATATGAATCTAACAAATTTGGCATGGTAATTTGTTTTCTTTTTTATTAGCAAAACCCAGTGGGGTCTTTTATTTATAGCAATGGGGCAGTTATCTTTGAGGCCTTTATTCTGCCTTCAACATCAAGCTGGGCTATCTAATGAATCTATAACTGTGCTGGTAGTTACTCGTATTCCACATACGTTGAAATATTTCACGCTGTCAAGAAAACAGCAACGGCAAGAGAGCATGGCTTGTTTTTGCAAAGGTACTGCTGTACTCAATTTTAATCTAAATTGACTGCTGCTTTGAAAGAAAATACCTTTAAAGTTCAACTTATCTTACTGTCTAGATTCAAGATAACGCAAAACCTAATTTACTAACAGTTTGCCTGTGTTCCTAACACAGTACTATTAGCACATTTAGTGCTATCAAGCCTAATAAAATAAAACGCAACTATGGTTGGAAATAAAGAACCGTTATCACTAAATACTGAAATGGCTGGTTCAGACACCTCAATAATAGCAAATCAATGAGGGTTTGTCTACCTAATGAGACAATAGGTTACGTTTTGCTTTTAAAGCCCACACAAAATTCTGATTAGCAGAGAGGAGATCTGATCAGTCGGAATGGAGACTCCATATAGCAAATCTATAGCAAATTCTCTCTGTTCTGTCTGAGAGGACTTGGACTACACTTTAACTCTCAAGCAGAAGTCACAAAACATAAATATTGATCGTTAAATTTCCTTTCAGCTAAGCACATGGGACACAAACACATCCTGTGTATTTTCTTGTTTTAGTTATAATTTTTTTATTAAAAACATGTAGAAAAATGCCTAAACTTCCAGCTGTGAAGTACAGCAGTCAGAAAGTATTTAAAGCAGAGAAAATTTCTGCTTTGTTTTATTGATTTATTGATTGCAAGATAGGTTATCCTCTTTCCCACCACTACATGCTGTAGGAGAGTCAAACCTTTGATGTTTCTAGATCCTTTTATTTAAAGTTTTTAGAGAACTGTGAACTGAAGGAGGTTCCTTAGACCTGAAGGCCATCAGGAGAAGGATTTGTCACCCATTGACCTAGCACAATAGTCCCAGAAAAAAGTGAAGTTCCTTGTTGCTTGGTTAAGAGGACAAAGATGATTTGAGGTAATTGAGAGTTGATCTCTACCGGACAAACTTGTTCAAAATGTATTGCTCCTATGAGTCACTTTTAATTCTGTGCTGCTGGTGAGAACTTGATGTATTATAGACTTCTTCATCCTTTTGACAGCTTCTGTTGCTCAAAGTCATTGTTAACTCTGCCTCAAAGTGAAAGTTTATATGCACATTTGTATTTGTACAATCTGTCATATTTTAATTTCATCCATCCTACAACAACATCACATTTTGTCAGTGTTTGAGGGATTTGACAGACTGCAAACACGAGCAACCTGTTGTAATTGAAGCAAGTTTCCCTTGTTTCACTGCCGCTGTGTTTGAACTCCACAGCACAGCTTGAGGCAAGCCTTGGAACCTTTTATGCTCCAACACGACCCCTCTTGGATGCAACCGTGCTGGAGTACAGGGACCCAATCAGCAGATATGCAAGAAGGTTTTTCCACCACCTGCTCAGGTGAATGACAGTTTCAGCTTGTATCAACTTAAAATTAATTGCATTTTTCAATAACTGCCTCCTTTAATGTGGTTAACATTTTCCAAGAGGACCACCCCTGAAAAAAATGCATTCATTGTTACTGTTTGTTTAACTTGCACTTCATTTCTTTTGACTGTTGCAGGTAAAATGCTATTCAGAGCTCTTCTATCATCAGTACACTTTAAATGAATCCCCCTTTCCCTTTTAGCTTGATAGAAAAAAGCTAGCATGATTCTGAGAGATTCATATTCACCAACTGCTTGCAGATTAGCTACTGAGACAGCTTTCAAATTGGAGAAAACACTGAGTTTAAATAGATTCTAAAAGGTAAATAAACAGTGCATGTTCCAAGACATTTTTGAGCTGTCTTGCACCATTTAAGTCTGAGCATTTTTTAATTTTCATCCTCAAAGTAACCATACAGAAATTCCTACTCCAGTAATTTTCAGTGGATTGTCAGTACCACTAAAATAAGAGGAGAAAATTGTGTGTTGCATTTGTCTGTAAATTATATGATGTTAGAAGAGTTTCGATACCAAATTCAGCTAGAATTTGTAGCACACTGGTTTCTTGCTGGTTTTTTTCTCCTTCATAATAAATTAATAGTCTAAATTTCAGTCAGTTGTAAACATCAGTATACAGCAGTTTAACTGGTTCATGTGTTCAACCACAAATGCAGCTGAACCATACCCTCTGAGAATTACTCAGTGGGTGAAAATATGGAGAAGTTACCTCCTGAGTGACACAATGTTTATAACACCTTTTTGAGGAGTGGTGTAGATGGATGCAGTGACAAGACCTGCAATGCACCTTTTTTAAAGTGATTCATCCAGATTACATACACTGTCTGCATATGCAAAGCTAGGAACTGCAAGTTACTTTGATGATACAGTTTGTGCTTCTTTCAAATCTTAAAGAGAAATATTTTTTTACTGCCTCTGCATTTTGAATCTGAATAGGATGGTCTTTCTGCTAAACAGGTCCATTCCAATGGGGAAATTATTCTAAGTGGAAGAATGCTCCAAATGTCTGCATAATATGCACCAGCCTTTCACTGGAGTTTTCTTAATAGATGTGGCCACAATAGTGGGTATAAACTCTGCTTTTGCCTTTCTCCTAGAAACCAGCAGGGAAGATCTGTTGCTGCAATAGGCAACTGTAGTGGCTGTGGGCCAGTTGCCTGCAGAGGACAGATGCGGAAAGAATGCCTCAGAGATTGCTGAGAGGTGTAACTATAGTGCTCTTCCATCTGCAAGAGAAAGGTGTATTCCCTCTGACTCAGGATTTGCTTCCAAATGCTAGCAGGCATGCAGAGGCATGGGGCCCTGGCTAAGCTTTCAGCCCTTGGGGCTGCTGAACACAGCTGAAACACTGACTCAATCCCCCTAGCAAACAAGAAGCTTCAGTGTCAGAACACCGTCTGGACAGTATGAGGGCACAAGCAGGAGATATGTGGGAGTGTTTCCCTGTGTCTTTTGCCTCCACTATAAAGCAGCCCTTGAACAATCTACAGCTGTGGCAGTTTGTGGAACAAATGTGTGTTATTTTGCTATTTCCCTGTTGTCGAAGGGATTTGTATTCAACTGAATCAAAGTGATAGGATCATGTGATTGCTGCAGAGCAGATGGTAGTTCTTAAAGCTTATCTGAGAAGATATAATCTAAGTACTAAATGAAATGTTCAAAAATGGGAGATTTGTCTGATAGAAAGCAAGGAAATGATGTTCAGAGCTGATCTTTATTGTATTAAAGTGGCTGTGCCTTAATTGGTGTTTATTTCCTTTTAGATGTTTTCTTAAGTGACTAGAATGATTTGAATGTAGGCTAAGTAGAGAGTACTACAGATTTGTTGGAGGAATGGTAAACTATGGTTCTCGGTAAGAGAATGCCATCTAGGTGCAGTGCAGTGTCTGGGAGAATCGTAGAGAGGCACAATGCTCACTAATTCTTTCAGGGCATGAAAGTTGCAGACTCTGCTCTTACATCCATCTGTGAGGAGCCAGCAAGGCAAGTCACTTCTACCGGCCTGCAGTGCCAACTGTATGTTCAAAACAGGAAGAAAATTAAGATGAGAATTATACTCTTGCCTTTTCAAGTTACAATATTATATCTGTGAGAACACTGACAATGAAGTAGTCCTCCCACTTACTTCTTTGTCAGAGACAGCAACTGAATCCGAGTGCCAGGAAGACTGCATTTTAAGGCAGTTTATGCTCTCTGTCCCAACCCTTGTTATTTCTTTTATTCACCTTCCTACCCTTATCCATTTAGTTCTGGATACCTTCAGACTAGTTATAAATAGTTAATGAATCTCTTTGGAATGAATTTTTTTTACCACAGATGTATCTGCATGATCAAACAAGAAGACTTGAATGCAGAAGCACTGTAAACTGTTGTCAATGCCAACTTGATGCAGCACTAGGGGACGTTTGTTACTCTCTTCTGAGCATGAGAAGACAAAAAACAAAGTGATCATTTTGTACCCTATTGCAGCAACAAGTGGAGGAAATATAGTGCTTCCTGAATTCCATGCACTATAAATACAGCTGATATTTTAAAAGTATTTATTGGAGTAGGGCATCTTACATCTCCTTTGGGCTTCAGAGAAAGCCAGCAACAGAAGCACAGAAGTTGAATTTGGAGGATGAGCTAAAACATACTGGGAGAAACTCAGAAGTGGGAAGAGTGAGGAAAGTGGGGTTAGGAGCACAAGTAGAATACAAGGAATTGGAGATGAAAGCCTAAAGGCAGGGATGGGGACGTACAGAGTCCTGCAAAAGAGCAGAGTGGGAATACAGAAGAAGATGGGAGAAGACAATTTAGGATATGTATATTGGGCTACAGAGGAGACCAGGCACATAAGGGATGGACAGAGAAGGGCAGAATCTTTAATAGAATCTTTCATACAAGATTAAAACACTTAAATGATTCTAGATCTAAATCTGAAAAATGTACATATAAACAAAAGTTTTTACCCCCCTCTCCACCTTTCATTTGAATGCCCCACCAATCTGCCTCAAGCCTTTTCTAGAAGGACCCACTCTGGGGAGAGAAATATTAATTCATTCTACATGCTGAGACAATCTTTGACCTGCCTGCCGAGTCTGCCAAAAAGGTGCCAGTTATTGTTGTACTTTTAAAGATGTGAGTGTCTGTATTTACTAGAATTGAGAAATACAGTTACCTTTTCAGAAGGACTATCCTCACCTAGTAATAATCATGTGCCAATGATTTTAATCTCTTTTGTAGGCTGAAAGGTTGTGTATCCAGTTGCAACTAACTGGAGACATCCATTTTCCCATTATCGGTGACATTATAGGTTAACAATTTTTCTACCACCGGAGAGATCAGTTTCTAGAAAGCTCTAGATGTGTGCTGTGATGGTAAGTAGCCTCTTTTAGGTATTGAGCACCTTCAGAAAGAAGGTGCTGTGTCAATACTGGCTGTATTGCAACTATGGGTTAGAAAATGGCCCTGCAACCTGATATGGGCCAAAGAATACTGACAGCATGATAGAAAAGGGTTGCAATTAGAAGGAAGGAAGGAAAATGCCTTGCAAGGTGTTTGACACAGCCATGTTATTTATATCTATCGTTATAAAAGCTAAGTTCTTAAATTTGCAAACCATGCAGCATCTGCAGCTTCCACTAACATAAAAGCTTAGAGCTTTGCAGGTATAGGCCTTGAATATAGAATATGGAATACCTCCAAAAACAGGCATTCAATATACAAAATTCAAATTAAAGGCCTTTTAATTATATGCCAGGGATCCATTACAACAGTATTTATGGAATGAATAATTATTTTCACTTTAAATCCTTATCTATAATTAAAAAATACAGGAACTGAATTACAAGTATAGAAATATATCTTAGGTGTTCCTTGCCACTTGAGTAACTCACCGGTATTTTATTATGATGTCACTGCTTATAATAATATAACGCATGATATCATTATGTAAAATGTGGAGGTGGATTTATTAGGAAGCCTTGGGGAGCTGTAACCTTCTTGCCCCCACCCTTTTGTTGAGCACTGCCTTCTAAATGCATTTGTGTAATGGGGATGTGGCTGCACAACCCCTTGCCTCTGTATAACAGCCTCATCTAGCCGTGTACAAAACATGGCATGGGATGGAATAGTTTCTCACTCGTTAACTATGGCATTGCTGACTTATGGCTTTGCTTCACTCTGATCAAGCATTTGTAAATTGTACTTGTCCTATTTTCTAATGCATGAAATTATCTTCTTTGTTTGACACACACGCACAGAGGCACAAACACACGCCTGCTCTGTTTCCTTCACATTTTTCTGTCTCTCTCAGAGAGACAGGAGGTAACATAATGTGAGCTGGAGGTCAATCCTGGTCTGGAAAGTAGAGTCTGAAATGCAGCTCAGGGGTTATAGAATTAGAAGCTCAGCCACAGCTCTTTCTGCCGTGACATTTCTTCCTTCATAATTCTCTTCTTTTGTTTGGGAATATGCAGTTGAAAGATGATTTTGATTTTACGTGGCAAAATACTAAGATTCAAATGTGCTTCTGCAGTGGGGTTGGACTAGATGATCTCTAAAGGTCACTTCCAACCCCTACCATTCTATGATTCTATGATTTCTGTCTGGTAATGCCATTAAGAGAATGTCATTGGTAGGATATTTTCCCCATGGTACAAATACGTTTCCCTACAAATCAAAGCTGTGTTAGAACTAACAAGGTGGTATATTTGCTTCTTTTCAAGTTCAAAATGCAGCTCCGATCACATTCACTGGTAAAATTTTGGATGGATTCGTGAAAAATTCTTTGTATGAATTCAAAACCAGAAACCTGCACCACCTTTTTAGTGTTTCTGGTTTTACTCCTTCACAAGTCTTCTCAGAAGCATTGTGTACACTTTTCCAGTGTTCAATATAAGATGTTACTGGTTAAATGCAAAGAAGAATTTAGCTACATGATGGGCAGAACATTCATAAAGTGATATTACTTTACACAGAGAACTTGATAGAGCTTCTTTGTAAATAAACACTCATAAAGGAGATGAGAAAGTAGGTGGTCATGAGGATCAGGGGAGATCCACTTACAGCCAGTAGTGGTTTTTATGAATCACTCCACTATTCAAGAGTTCTGAAGTGTACTGCTATTCTACCTGACATGATGCCTTGACACAGTCAGTTATCACTTAAGTCCAAGACAGCCTTTGAAAAGCTAAAATAAAGCTCTTCTGCCCTGTAGGTACACCACTTATGCAGTACTAACTACCCCTTGGTAAGCAGGTTCCTGTATCACTGCACTGCAATCTGCAAAGTAGATATTCACTGTGAGTATTCTGTCCTAAATAGGATCCTAAATCAAAGGTGAAAAAAATGCCTCAACTCCATAGGAATAGTTCCCAATCCCATCTGCTGCCAGCTCTGTGAAACTGAGGGACAGAGTGAGCAAAGAGCTTTTATGGTATTTTTTAAGAGCACCCTAAAAGTAGAATCTATAATTATATTGGTACGTAGTGTGTCACAAAATGTGTATAAACATTAATGATGACATGGTTCAGGACTAAGAATGTCTTTTATATTCATAAGGTAACCTATTAGGCATTACATTATGCCTTCAGATAAAATGACCACTGATGTCAGTCAGGTTCTCTATGGTGGCCACATGAGCAGAATTCATCTCTATGGGAGTGAGTTCAGTAGCAGCATTCTGACTAAAGTAGCACCTTCTGGAGAGAACTTTGAAGAGTCATTTTTTGTCATCTTGTGAAAACGATCAAAACCAAAGGTTTTCATATTACTATGCCACTGATAAATGAGAAATTCAATTGCTGTGATGGAACTGCACATGAAAAGATTCCCCTGGTCATGCTTCTTGACCTGTTTTAGAACTAAGAAATAAAGACACCTATTTAATGGAACTAGATTATTTTTGCAGTTAGAGGTTAAATATCTCAGGAAAAGTTTAGAATGTCTTTGCTAATGATTTTTTTTGTTAAGCCATCTCCACAATAGAGTTTTACATTTCAGTCAAATACTTTGATGCCACAGGAATGGCTCCAGGATTCAATTCTCTAGTGGTGGTTGCAATGTAAGAAATGTTGAGCAAAAATATCAGAGCAGGGGGAAACAAATGATATGACATAATTGCTTGAGAATAATATCCCATGAAGATAAAAATACAAAAAAAAAAAAAAAAAAAAAAAGGATACAAAAAAATCTCTATCAGAGATTTGGGCAAGATCTTCTGCTGAACCTAAGTGGGAAACATTGCTTGGAGCATGGGAAAAATGGCCCCTCCCACACACTTAGAAGGAGTCCCAGAGCTACTCTAATATGGAGCCCTTTTGCACAGCTGGCAACAGATGGCTGCTTGGTGGCCCAGGGTGCCGTAAGTCCTCCAGTTCTCCATTACGTCCCCACCCACGGGACTGCACTAGAAAAAGGGAACACAGAATAGCTGCGCTGGACTAATGTTCTTTGTGCCAAGGCTATTCCCACATGCTGGTTAATCTGACTTTGATATTGCTACTTTTAGAAGCTGAGCCTATGTAGAGACCAGTGTTGTGTTGTGTAACTGATAATCTGTCCTCGTAAGGTGGCTTTTTCCTGCTGTACCAGCTGTGTGATTCCCCTGAAATCTGAGGGGCTTTAGGCATACCTTGTACACAGAAACAATGCAAATGCACCATATTCATGGACAAAAATCTCAAAACCAAATTCTTAACACATCTCCACTCTAGAGCCGTTGCGGTAAGTCAACCTCAGATTTCCTTTGTCGGTCATCAGTGATTCCCTCCCTATCTGCCTAGTCACTAATGGTATCTCCTTTCTGGAGCGAAACTCAAAAATCTCTTCTTCAGGTCCCAACCAAGAACCTGAATTTAGAATTTCATTCTTGCACTCTTTACAGATTGACTCATATTTCACCTCTTTACCAAGACAGTTGTTCTCCATTCAGTCTTCCCGAGCCCCACCATTATACTTTTCACTGACAATATACAGTCTTGAGCTCAGCTCATCAGATAAGAACAGAACATGTCTTGGCACTCTGTCATCCATTTGTTGTGTGCAAAAAAAAAAAAAAAAAAAAAAAAGTTTGTTTTCCTCCCTGAAGAGCTTTGTTTTTCTGACTTTTCTCCCACTTCCATCCAGTACCCTCAGGAAAAGCTGCCCCAGGCTTCCTGTCTTCCTCCCTTATATGGTTCTCCAGAACCAAATGGGCTGCTAAGGAAAGAACACCATAACTAAACCTTAGGACAGAAGTCAGCAAGAGTCATTTGTCCAATAATTGGATTTAATGTTTTGGGGGTGCACCTCACCTCTCCTGACTTAAAATGTGGAATATAGATGTCCTACACCCTCATCTGGGCTTCCTCTGTAGTTAGTATAAAGATAGGGGCACTCAAAGGATGAGTAATCCCATCGAAGGGAGATATCCAAGATAAGCATGAAGAATCAAACATCAGTGCCTATCCCTATCAATTAACTATAAAGGGAGCCTACCTGATTAGTTTAAATTAGCCATGTAAAGGTGAGCTGTTTGAAGATAAATTGAATAATTTGCACTGTAAACATCTAGCTCATGTATCACATCATTACTGGCCAGTTAACAGTAACATCTTAGATGCTTAGATATAGTTTCTGTAATAGAAGGAGAGCGGCACAAAGAATGGCAAGAACATGTGAGGAAGAGTTTACAGAAAGACACAAGAAGCAGATAGGTGTGCAGATGTCTCTGAAAATGTCCTTTTGACCAGTTGGCCAGGATCAGAGAGGATGAGGATTTTTTTTAGTTTACACTGGTAAGTGTTGAAGTGTCAGTAAGAGGTTACACTATAGATAAACAGTAATATAAATGACTCATACTAGATAAAATTTGTCTATAATTTCTGAAGGTAGACAAGTGTAAAATAGAAAAAATACACACTGTGATGTATAACCTCCTATTTAGAATGACTTTAGCACCTGAGGACAGGAACGTGGAAAATATGTCAGTTTTCAAAACACAGTTGGAGAGACCTTGAAGAACTACAGGCCCTGTAAGTGCAACCTCTGTACCAGTGAAATTAGTAGAAACTGTATTTAAAAAAAAAAGCGAACATACAGAAAAGTACATTGTATTGGGGGAGAGTCAGCAGGATTTCTGTAAAGGCAAGTCATGTCTCAAAACTCCAAATTCTTTGATGCCAGCAATCATGTCAGTAATGGATATCCAGCTGCTACTGATGAAAGTTTGACCACTGAAGACCTTTTTGGAAGGTCTCCCACCAAAATGTCTTAAAGAAACTAAGCTGCCACAGGATAAGAGGTAAGCTCCCCTTTCATAGATAAGGAATTCATTAGAAGGTAAGAAACAAAATAATAATAAATGGTCAGTGGTCAATGGAAGTCATCAATGGAAATTGTGTGACAGATCTATACTCATAAGTAGCCTGGCAAAGGAGCAAATATGTGGTTGCTAATGACACTAAATTATTAAGACTAGTAAAGATAGGGCCTGCTGTGAAGAACAGCACAAGGGTTTCACAGCACTCAGTAACATAGTGTCAAAATTGAAGGTAAAGTTAAATGTAAATAAATTCAAAGTGAAGTACGCAGCAGGAGGGTGACTCCTAACTTCATGTGTAAAATGATGGAGTCTGAGCTCACCATTATTCTAAAAGAAAAATTTGGTCTTATAACTCTACAGCTATAAAATAGTCAGTTCGGTGCTGAGCATGAGTACAAAAAGCAAATTGGATGCCAGGAATTCTTAGAAAAGGAATAGACAGCAAAACAGTGAACTTCAGTTCACCTGAATTTTGTGTGTAGTTTTGGAGTCCCATAATCTGTAAAGGGATATAGTAGAACTGAAAAAGCTTTAGGAAGGGCAGCCAGGATGATTAAAGGCATGAAACAGCTTTAGTGAAAGGAATGACTAAATAGACTAGAAGTCCTCAACCTATATAGGAGGCAACTGAGATAGATATCTATTAAATTGTGAGTATTAGGAGGGAAGAGCACAGTAACTGACTGCTCACTGCTGCTTCTGGTAGAAAAACAAGGGGTCATCAAGTGAAGCTAACAAGTGGCAGTTTCAAAATACAGCAGTTTTTCACATAACATATAATTAAAATATGCAGCTCTTTACCATAGGATGTTGTGGATGATAAAATTGTATGTGAGTTGAAAAGCAAGATTCAGCAAAGAGAAATCTACTGAGAAATACCAACATAGAAACCACCTCTGGCTTTGCAAGTCCCTGAAGCACAAGTAGTTGGAGACTAGGAGCCTGCTCCAGAAAGTATCACCATATGCTTGCCCTGTTCTTATATTCTTTCCTAGGTGCCTAGCTGTTGGCAAGGTTAGATGTACCTTTGGTCTTGTGTTTTCTGTTCTTTTACTTTATACTGTGCAGCAAAAGCATTAAATGTCCATTAGTTTTTCATCTGCTCCCTTAAAAATGTGCCAAAATTCTTACAGTCAACGTTCTAGAGAATTTCTTGTCTTGCTGTCCTCTGGCTATGTTTGCTGTAATGGAGTTCTTATGTGTGGGAAATTTTATGAGCATTTACCACTGCATTATTTTCTTTATAGAGAAATAATATTGGCTATTGACAAACCCAGATAGAAAAGTAAACATACATTAATGGCCCTATAACTCAACAAATGATTAAAAATTTGGCCCTGCACCATGACTGTGCAATTA
The DNA here is from genome assembly GCA_013401255.1 of Urocolius indicus. NCBI lineage: Eukaryota > Metazoa > Chordata > Aves > Coliiformes > Coliidae > Urocolius > Urocolius indicus. The sequence goes on from WBNH01009718.1 coordinate 311,686, forward strand.
GACGTTTATGTTTAGGCAGCTTTAGAAAATACTGAGCTAATGTATTTTCTCCAAGAAGTCTTAGCACTAAAAAAACTGCACATCTTACCCAGTGTCAGGCATGAGGGCAAATTGGCCCTGTACCTTATGGAAAGTGAAGGAGGAAAACAGCCTGTTCATCGTAACTTTAAAACCAAATTTCCATCTGCTGCAGTTCAAAATTGCAGAGATATCACACATATACAATAGGGATTTATTATAGAGGCAGCAACTCAACCATAGCCATGATACTGGGCCTCTGTTATAGAGCTGTCTTTAGCATGTAGACATGCTGATACGTTTGCTCAATAAAATCCAGCTTTCAAGACGTACTGTTAAGTTTACACGGTCACCAGAGTGAGAAGGATAAAGCTGGAAAAGAAGAAAAGCAGAAGCAAATTAATGCAATAAAGGCTAGGATTTAACTGACAAGTGGAGTAAAATAAATGTGAAACAACAGGTGTCACTGACTCTTATCAGCATTTTTAATTAACACCTGTTTTTAGCCCAGAGTACTTTGGAAGAGTATGTTGGAGTGTGTCTGTATTTAAAGATAAAGATAGACTGTTGAGAAGTTACTAAGTAGTAAGAGGTTGGGGGAACAGAGAGCTTTAGAGGTGGGAGGAGGCTGTGTTTGCTGGGTGGGTGTTAGTTGCAGCTTAGGGAAACCTGAAGGAAAGCCACTATGATAAAATTACAAGTTAGGGAAATATTGCTATGGCAACAAAATATATTCTCTTGAAGGAAAATGAGTATGAAGAAGGAAATGCAGAGTGTGGGAAATTCAAAGGAAGTGCACATTACAAGAAAAGACCGAATCTAGTTTAAAAAGAAATAAACCATCATAGTTTCAATTTAAATAATAATAATGTATACTAGTTAGAAATGGCTGTTATCCAGACTTGTATAGCACCTACTGCTGAAAATCTCAGAGCACTCGACAGACATGAAAGAATCACGCTACACGGTAGGAAAACATTGCTATTGCTTCCAACAGTCCTCATCTTCAGTGGCCCATTCTACAAGAACCCAGGCTACTGTGATTGAACAACATCACTGGGGAATTGTGTGCAATAAATGTTCATAGAATCAAGATCTTGAAATTAATATTTCTTTGGTGCAGGTATAAGACAGTTCTATAGTATGAAACTAGTGTTGGTTTATCGTTAATTTAAGAAAAAGTCAACAAATAAATGACATAGCTTTCTTTGTAGCTAAAAATACTACATTTTCTAGAATATTTCATACATCTAAACTATGTCTTATTACAGATGTATTTTAATAGTTCAAATGATGCCTCCTTACTAAACTACCTGATTCACAAATTAACTTCGTTCACTTGAAAATCCAACTTAAAAGTACCTGATCAGCTTTTCTTTGAACGTAGAAAGTCTGTCCTGGGAAGAAGCATGTGTGTTTAACATAGAGTCGTCTGAACTATTTCACGGAAGAATAAATTTAGAGCAGAATATCATCTTAGAAAATAGAAATCACATAGTAAGATTTTAATTTTTTTTTTAATGGGAACATCTTCAACATTCACAGCCAGTTACACCCCTTAAGGACATTCTCTGGCCAGGGAGCTGTACTGTCTGGCTCTCCTTATTAGCTTTCTTTTTTCTCCTGTTTTTTTTTTTAATCTGGTTTGTTTGTCTGTTCTCTCGCTTTATACCAGAGGATACCCTTTGATGTGAAGGGCATTCAGTTCTACACCCAACAATCTATAGATGGGCTTCCTGTTCAGAGATACAGAATTTGATGGTGTACTTCAAGAGACAGATATTTTGGGTAGCTTGAGATATTTGTGCCCATTTCAAATTTTCTCACGGTTATCCTCTAACTTTTACTTGAGACCTATTTGTATATGACCTTTGAAAGGTTCTGTAAGGGATTTCTTTCTAAACAAGTCACTCAGGCCCCAAATCCAGCCCTTCACTTAACATGCCCATATTCAGGGCCCATAGAAAATTATAGATTATAACACCATACATTAATGCTTTGCTAAATTTCGACCTGAAGGGATGTATAGATTATACCTGGTCAACCTTTAGAGCTTCTGCATCTAAAATACTATTTAGAAGATTATCCCCTTGACTCACATACATATAGACCTGTATATAGACTGTTTCTGCATTAGCCTTTGGTCTACTCTACAGCAGTTACTCTTTGTCAGTACAAGAGTATCTTAGGAGGCAACAAAGTTGTGGACCCTCCTCAGAAGTTTGTGTCTCTTTTTCAGAAGAGCCCATAGTCTAAACAACTGGTACTATAATAGCTAGAGGCTGGAAAAATAGTACTGCTGGCATTTCAGAGGTCGTAACTTAACAATGCATCCGTTGATTCTTCTGTCAATTCTCTGCTAACTTCCAAAATAATTGGTGAAGCTTAGCTCTTCACAGAGAGTAGTCTAAGAAACAACCAAATGCCTGCCAGTTTTGTGAAAATCAGCAACCAGTTAGGGTTAAAGGAGCATATCTCCATTGCAAAAAGCTATAGTGAAAGTATATACCAATCGTGACATGCACTGCTTAACACCAAATACAGTCTACATTACCTCTTGCTCAAACTCTTGTTGGGAAGGAGCTGAGTCCTGGGAGAAGGACAGTGTATTGTCTGGAGTGTATTTTGACAGGGCACATAGGGAACTGGTAGAGTTAGTGTGCTGATGCCTATGCAGAAGGAAGAATAGGAAAGTAATCAATGGTACTTTTTGCTGCTCACAGAGCTGGGTTTCTTTAAAGAACAGCAGTTATGGTTTAAATTTCAACTATGATACATGGAACTTTTGGTATGCCTTTGCATATACATTGGTGTTGAAATAGTCTAGCTGCAGTAAACTAATAGCCAGCAATTGATTCTTGCCAAGGGCAATCAGTGGTATCTATTTTCCAGACAGTTCATTATCTAAGCAAGTAATAGGAGATTGTGATGTAAATGTAAAAATGTTGAGTCTGGGTCTCTCTAAATCGTGAGATTCTGAAACACAAACCTGCAGTTTAGGGAGAGAGGGAAACACAGAGTCTTTAGAAGTTCCTGGTCTTCAGGCTGCATTCAGAGATCTGATTTTCTGTGCAAATATCTTACCTAAAATAGAGTGTTCTACTAAACTTAAGGTATAATCATATCGGTTTTAGTTGATTTTTCTTTAAAGTGTTTTGTTTTTTTAAATTAAATGTAAAATCTTGATGTATTTTTTCCTCTCCAGGAACTCAAGTAAAGTTCCAATATTTCAACATTTGCTATAAAATGCAGGATGTGTCTTTAACTAATAGTATATGTTATATATGAAAGGTTATACAGCGTTCTAAGTCTTCAGAACTTACTGAAAATTTACTTTAAAATATTTCCTTGGAGGTCAATGGTCTAGGTCGAGGTGGACCTGCTTCTGCAAGGGGGTTGGACTAGGTGATCTCTAAAGGTCCGTTCCAACCCCTACCGTTCTACGACTTTGTGAATGGAATTTCAGGGTTGTCATTCTAAGGATATGCTGAAGTTACACAGTCTGGGCTGAATTCATTATGTGTCTATGTTTTTCATATGAAATAGATAAGACTTTAAGCCCAGGTCCCAAGTTTTTTAAGTGCATGATACACTTTTTCTGAAGGTGTATTCAGAAATATGCCTAAATTGGTGGTGTTCTGTTCAACAGTTGGTTGAAAACCAGTCTGTCTCCATTTAAATCAACCATTTAGCAACCTAGGCACACACTTTTTACATTCGTTAACTTGATAATCTCTAATTATTCTGGCTTAGGATTCCATTGAAATAGGATGCAGAGTCATTTTACAGATGTTTTTTCTTTATTTTAATATTGTCTAATTTAAAAGGAAAATATTTCTGATAATAACAACTTTTTTTGAGGGGAAAAAAAGCATGAAAACCATTTCTGTTCCAAAATTGCTGATATGAGAACTTATGGGAAACAGCTCCTTTTATGAATAATTATTATTATTGTGTTTAAGAAATGGGCAAAATGCCTAGAAATTGAATGAAAGAATGAGCTATTAAATTGAAATATTAAATGAAATAACTGAATTAAAAGTGATCATGTAAACCCTGCAGTAAATGTTGGGAGCTGTAGCTGATTGAACATATTTTCATCATCTGTTTTGTATGCTTAAATACAATTGCTTGATGTAAGTAAACACTTGATTGATATTCTGAATACTTTAAAATCTGCATATGCATCACAGAATACTGAACAATTAAAACTTAATTTCAGTGTAGTTTGATTACATGTAAATTATTTCAATATTCATTTTTCTCCTGTTCTATTTCCTCAGTGCATATTTAATATTCACTTTTTGAATGCATATCACCCTTGATTGGACTGTGAGATGAGGAGGACTCTGAAATGTCTTCCATTAAAAAGGATTGCCTTATAAATATTATTTGTGCCACAGCTCTTCCTTGGCAGATTATTTTCTAAATGTTGTGTACCCTTATTGAAGACAAGGAAAAAAAACTGCCGCAGCTCTCCTTTATCAGCCCAGCACAAGGAATATGCTTACATGGTTGATGGGCATGTCTAAGAAGGCTTGTTGGTTGTAACTAGTCCCTAAAGAAATGTTTCCATCTTTTCTGCACTATATGTCTCTCTTGCTTGCATGAGCTCCCTTCCCTTCCTTCTCTCTACTCGTGATTTCCACTCCCTCTCCCCTGCTTCCTGGACTTCTTATGAGACATTTTAACATAATAGGTAAATACTACCAATATTTTCAAGTTGACCATTTTCTGCCTGAAAAATGTCTCTCTTCTCTTGGAGTACCCACAATTTGATCTAAGTGTTGTGGAATACAGATGTCAAAATTCTGACTTTTGATATATTTGTAGAACCTCTCATAAAAACTTAAGAGCCTTCTTTTCCCTTCTCTGCAGGCTGTGCATTGCTTTGATGTACAGTATTGAAAAATCACCTTCTTTCCAAACACCCAACAGGAGGAAACCCTGGACATTTGATTATCATATTGTTTACGACACTGAAAAGAATAACTTCTCTGAAGTTAATAGATAACATTACAAATGTTTATTACTCATATATTGTATTTTAAAATACAGTGCTTTCATGGCATCTTTTCACTTAAGTCATATTCTCAAAGTACAAGCAGGCAGCAGGTCTGCCACCCCACCAATGGAAGGGCAGGTCAGAATTCTTCTGTACCTCAACCATTTTTCACCCGTGTGACTCTTGTCACATCAGTCACATTTCTCATTTCTTTCCTTGTCCTTATAACAGACATCCTAATAGCCATCTTTTCAATTTGTTGTAGGATGTGAACAAAGGTTGTGTAAGTGCATATAATAACTATTACTTCATTATATGATCTTTTCAACTTAATATATGTGCTAAACAGCTTGCAAGAAAGTGTTTTTCTCCCTGTCCTATATATGGTTAAGCACAGTTTGAGTGTTTGAGTCTTGAAGGTCATATTTCTTCTAGCTGTCATTTGACCAAACAAGTGGCTGAACTTCGTGGTTTACAGGCAGATTTCCTTATCTCTCTTCTTAAAGAGACACATAAATCTTGATTACTGGAGTTATTGTGAAGCAAGCAATAAGTAACAAGGTGGAGGAAGGAGTGGAAAGACACTCACTTCAAGACCAGACCCTGTAGATGCCAATTTAGAAAGCAAATATTGTACCTTGTAATTGTAGGACAAGAACAAAAGGGAGAATGTTTTGCTTGGGGGTTTTTGTTTGTTTGTTTGAGGAGCTGATAAACTATAAGAGAAGTGTGCTAGTAATGGCAAGGGGTCTTCCCACGAGGACATATGCTTATAAAACACATATTATTAGCTTAGAAGTCAGTTTCATGCTATACAGAATTCTCTCTAATTGTTCCTCTAGAAAAAAAAACAACACAACTTCCATGCCAAAGAGACTAAAAATAACAAGTACCTTCTAGTATAGCTAGTTTAAAAAAAACTTGGCATTCTTGACTGATTTAATACTGTTTGCCTAAGTAATGCAAGCTTGTCACTCTTGTTTGAAGCCTTCACTTTATTTTAAAGTAATTCCATTTATAATAATTTATGAAGTACCTGCAATTGTTATTTCCAGCTCTCTTGGTTTGTGAAGAGCATTTCTTGGACAGTCTCTTTTTTTCCTCCTTTTTTTTTTTCTCCTCAGTACAGATCTGAAAATAATGAGCCAGCTTCACAGTTTTATGAATAGGGGCCATAATGAGACTGAGATATGTATATTGATTAAAGGGAAAAAAAGTGAAATCTTTGTGAAACAGCAAAGGAATGACAGCTTTAAGGCCATGATTCCGTTCTGCAGGTCAATCAAATGAAAAAGTTACTTTACATTTTTGGGTTGCAGCCATTTTTGCCTTCACTAAAGCAAATGTCATTCAGGTAGTCTGTGGAAAGCCAAATAATGATGCAGACGTTCTTTTTAGCTAGTCGTATAGCCAGTTTCTATTTGGTTTCCAGTTTCCCTTCTAAGTAAGAAGAATGTATATTTAATCCATAATTGAAAAGAAAAATGTGCTGGAAAAAAGATATACATGATAGCTATTCAAGATACACATATTTTAACATGTAGTTATTTGTCTTAATTAAAGCTCAGCTTCAGAAGCAGTATTACAACATGATGTATTTTAATGGAAAATTCTTCATAGAAAGCAGGTTGAAAATCTTCAGATATATAGATGTGCATGATAAAACGGTGTTGTGCTGCCTGTTCCGCAGTGATCAAGAGGTTAACTTTAATTCATCTCTTCCCCTCCCTTAAACAGGTTCCGTGAGGAGGGCTGCAAATTAGTGCTTGGAAGACACAGCAGGGAGATTAGCTTTAGAGAGGAAAGGACTCCCCTACTCCAGCTCTTAGGAACCTCACCTGGAGAGTTCATTTCCTTTCCTACTGAAGCTTATGCCTTCTTATCACAAGTGTTCTTCCTTGACCAAAAGTCCTCACCGGCTCCATCTCACAATCTGCTGAATCATTCCAAGTGTGTGGGCAGAAGAGTGCAATAACGCTGTAGCAAAAGGGGGGTAGAAAACAACTTAGGCTTTGGCCAGAAACAGGAATCCTGGTGTAATAAATCATATGGGACTCCTTCACCCACCAAGGAGAAGGAGGATTCCCATGTTTCTCCTCGTTCATGCTGGCCTGAGGAAAAGCTGCAGCATTGCCCACTGTTTCCTAAGATACCCTCAGTATACAAAAATATAGAAGTACTGACATTCATATGATAGTGTCTGATGATATTCATTAGGTAAACACAAACTACACCTATCTAACACTGAAAAATCACAATGCTGCTTTTTTCCCAATGGGAAAAAGAAGTTATCTCCTTCCCAAACTTCAAGCATCTACAACTTATCTATTGTTGTAGTGGTTAAAGGGGAAAGCGTCACCAGTAATGGGAAGGATATAGAAATTTTTCTACATGGAATCAGTCTTCAACTGAAATAAAATTCAGGTATTTTGTTGTTTTGAATACCTAAAAATAATCACCAGGTCTTTTTTTTTTTTTCCTATAGGTATTTTTAAACAGTTTAAAACACTTAGTAGAAAGAAAATATGTACATGTAGAATCAATTTCTCACTGTAAGAATGTCACAGAGTGATTATCAACATCTAGTGTAAGAGAAGCATTAGCCCAATGCAGAGTTTCCCATTGTGATTAGCATTTGCCAATACAGTGTTATATATTTTCTCCGAAAGCTTCCTCTCATTTCAGTGGAAATCCCAAAGATTGCAAACAGGAAGATACATACATATACATACATATTTAGTGTAATTGCCAGGAGATGATGGATGGTCTCTGGGTAGGAAGGAGGTGGCAGTCTGTGTCGTTATGGTTGGAAGGAGCTGTTGTTCAGCAAGCCCTCAACCCCGCAAAGTCATGATCTCAGTATATGATACAGCCCTCTTGGGTTAACGGTGAAGGTGGATTTCCACAACCACTCCAATCCCTCGCTACTCTACTGCATCTCTTAAGTGATACTCTGGTGGTGCCTTCTAGAGCACATTTAGATGAAAGTTTTGATGGTGAATTTTGTTCTTTTCCCTCCTTGCTTTACCTCATTAACACAACCTTCTTCACCATTGGGTCTTCAGAAAACTCTTAGGAATCTGTGCTAATGCAGGGCTGAGGGAGTTCAGAGGCAAAGCAGTGTCACCTGCTACCTTTTTCAGTCCCTGGGAATTCATGACTGTTTAGCATGACTACTGGAGTATCATCTTCAGAGAGTTTTACAGGGGAGTCTGTGAAGACAAACCTCAATGCTAACTTCTACAAGGACCTCTGAACTTGTGTGATATTCTGGATTAGTTGTTTCTCTAGGAGATTTTGAGGTTCCTACCAATGTTATTGGGCCTAGCATTTGTCTATGTTGTGGCGGGCAGCTTTCAAAGGATTGATTTGTTATGAGCTACAGTACCTTCAGTGTCCTTTAGATACAACTAGATTTGATGGGACTCAACACTGAACATAAGACTTGCTGAAGGTTTAAAACAATAAAGAAGGTTAAAAGTAGTCAATGTCCTACCTCATAGTTCTGCAATCTGAATACGAGTGTGTCTGTCTTTCCCTTTAAAGCTTTGGCATCACTTTTGATGAGAACCGAAGGACTTCATCTGCCTAGTAACAACATTTGATGCAGCTCTTAAAGTATCCCTAGCAAGTAACATGTTCCTTTTTTCTTGCAGATATCAAAGATTTGAAAAAGCCTTTCTGCTAGCTGTTGACATAGGTGCTCGGGACCTGTTCATGGTGAGTCACTTCTGGAGACAGAGGCTGTCATCAGGATGTTAGCTGTCAGGTTTTGTCCACATAAAATAGATCTGTGTCATTTGAAGTCTTAGACACATACTGAAGGCAGAACTATTCTACCTGGTTTGCCCTGTGCCATCATGAAACTTGTCAATAGGAACTGAATATCTTTAGAGTCATTGACATTTTCCCTAGCATGGCCTAAAGGGTATTCATTATTTTCCAGGAATTAACGTATCTGTTTTTGTACTTTCTCCTTCTCCCATCTGTCCTGATGCAGGGAGAAGTCATCTTTCACTCTAATAAGCTTATACGTTTCTAATCCATTCCCTTAAGAAATGCAACTGCTGAGTCCTGGACACAAGAGCTGGCCATATCCTGGGGATCCTGAATGCTCTTAGTTTGTCTCTTTGGGTTTTGTCAAAAGTGACAAATTATGAACGCTTCTACAGGTACTTTTAAAACAACAAAGCTCAGCAGCATCAACACAAGGGTTTTTACATTTCATGCACTCTCTGCCCCCTCCCATTTAATTAGCTACAAAAGTAAAATTAACCAGCTCTTAAAAGTCCTCTGTGTGAGCTCTGCAGGAGGCTCTTGTTTTATAAGATCTTGCACCACAATGTCACAGTGAGGTCAGATGGACAAAGCCAATCGGTCTTTCCTAGTCTCTCAGCATGTTGCTGCTCCACAGCTGATTTCATTGTTTTCAAAGAAACAATAGGAAAGAGGCCTGTTGGAAAAAAAAAAGCCCTTTGAACGATTAGTTTGCTTGACTCTTTTGCATAATGAAGACATTCTGTTGTTTAAATTAAGCTTTGACACTAGATGTTAATATCATTTATCCCATTAAGTCACTTGCCCTGCTAGTTTGATCTTGATATTTAAATTGTATGTTAAATTACACAATTAAATCCTGCTTTTATGGGTTATGAAAATTCCCTTCTAATTATATAAAAAGTTGTGTGAACCTTTTGATGTTTTTTTCACGGCTCTAATCATCTGGCTTGTTCCATCTAATTAGAAAGATGTGAATGCTGCGATAAACTTTTCTAAGTATGCATCAAAAGAGTGTGATGGAAATGTCAGACTTTTAGGAAATTCATTACATGTTTCATGTTTACTCCCATCGATTTTTCCTCTTTTTTAGCCCACTTTTTTCCTTTTCTCTTTTTTTTTTTGAATGTAACTTCTTCAGTACAAGTTTTATACCTAATTAAGCTAAGGACTACTGCAGCCATACACAAGGTTCAGACTGTAACATATCTGCAGCAGATTACAGTTTTTTTCAGACGCTCCCGCGGTGTAGATAATGCATTCTCCCTGAGAAGCTTCAGCCATTCTGGCAGAACAAATGACCCAGCGTTTGGCCTGCCATCTCAAGGGTCTTCTCTCATATGGCTGAGAGCATTTCCTACATGATCCCTTTCCTTCCTTCTGCTGACAGCAGGACTGAGGGAACACCTCTCTCCCGGAGTGAAGAACACCAGTGTGGGGTCAAGAGATGGGTGCAAAGCTTGATAATGAAAAGGAGAGACTGTCAGTACCTGGCTTCACAAATGATAGTGTGTCTCCCCCTCAACAAAAAGGATTTCCAGCTTTCTTCAAAAAAAGTATCGATAGTCACAGATAAATCAGCTGCATTCTTTCCTACTATTTCTTATTTTACTTTTCCTCTCTCAACACTTACTCTCCATTTCTCATCTCACTGATGCTTTGAAACATAAAGATATATTTCCCCGTAGTTCTTCTTGGCTTACATTAGTGTAGGATCAAATCCAGTTCTGTATTGTCCTGCTTGCACTACCTTTGAGATTCCTCATATTTTCCACTGAATTATGCAACAAGCAGTACTCACACCTGCCTCTTGGAATCCTCTGTTAACTCGCTGCCTCCTCTGAGGAAATGTCCTTTTCCAAATTCATCTTCAATGTAAGGTACTAATGAACAAACTTTACAATAACCTGACAGTGGCACTGCTGCAAGACTGCTAAGGACAGAACTCGAGAAGTTTAAAGGTGCATAGGTCATTAAAAGTATTTATTTGTGCCACAGTAATTTCTGGGGAGTTAGACTTCATTGCACTAAATACTGTGTGAAAATTAGATAATCTGTTTCCTGAAAGCTTACAGTCCTTCTAGGTATTAGTATAACAATGCTATTGCTAAACGAGGTTTGTGCATTCTTCACTTGTGCTTAACACTGAATCATTTATATGTATTGTTTATATAGGTCAGAATGCAATTAATAACATACAACTTGACTTAAAGCATTTATAATTACGTGCAGTACAAATAACTAATGTATAGGTCAATTATTTGTACTGTTCTTACAGACGCACCAGAGAGCTTTACAGAGTGGCTCTAGGAGTCATCCCACCTTATTCCCAGTTAGTTTAATGGGATTTCAAGAAGAAATAGTAGACTAAACGAAGATATCTGGTGACATAAGGGAAATGAGAAAGAAAAAAATCTATTTATTGAAGAAAAACAGAGAAGGGAAAAAAAAGGAAAGGATACAGAAGAGCAGATAACAGAAGCTGAGAAGGATCCAAATGTTGCATACTCATCTTCTGAGACTTCTAAAGAAATGTCTTGTGTCTTGGAGAAATTTATCCTGAGCATATCTTTCACCAAACAGGGCTTGGCAGCATTCCTGTTGTTTATTTTGAGATTGCAAAATAGTTGGAGAAAAAGCTATCTGAGGGCTAATTTCTTTCATAGGGATTGAAAGAAGGTAAAAACAAAGGCTTAAAAGTTAGTCCTGTAGCTGTAGCGTCACTAGTATGATGCCATAACAAGACACATGTACACTGCTGTGTCTCTCCATAAGCTTTACCTTCACGTCACATCTAAGTCCATCAATTATTATCATCTCCTACAAAGTTCAATAAAAAAATAAAACTGAAAAGGACTTAATATCATGAACAACAGCTTCATTTATTGGATGGTGACTGATCCAATCTGTGACAGAAAAGATCAAGCAATAGAAGGGTTGTTAGCTTGAAATCCTTTTGTAGTATGCTCCAGCTCTCAGCTGCTGAAAATTCAAAAGGCCATCCCATGTACCAAAGGTAGCAAAAAATGCAAGGAAAAGACACTTTAATAAAACTGTCAGATCTTGGGTGATACACTGATGAGGAAAGTGCATGTTTCGAAGAAACGTTGGAATTTTGCCCAGAAATATCCTATAGACAAATGCACATCAGTGTTTCAAATGACTTCTGCTCACCGAGGGCCAGCTCTGTGAGTCACAAAGATGAGGGTAAAAAGGAAGTAGTCCAAAAAGTAATCAAACTGTTAAGTGATAAAATATAACCCTTTCAGCAAACTCCTGATAAGCAGCTGGAAATTGTTTTTCTTGTCACCATTGTTTTTGAGAGGGGTGTGATTTTGGACTGATAAAGTCTTTAGATAATTACGTGAAAAAATCTGTAATGAATATTCAACTAATGTAATTCTTTTTTCTTTTCTCCTGTCATTCTTTAAGGCACCCTGTAATCCAGTGTTGTTTCTTCTCTTTTATTTATTTTCTAGTTTTATTCCTACACAGAGAGTTATAAATTATTTTAAAAATAAAATTTTACTGGCTTATTTCAATGAGGAACACCTAAATTTGATTGGAAATTGTCTAATTAGGAGGTTTTATATCTGTAACCTTTTTTTCCTAATGCTTATTTATTTATTTATTCTTTGACAGCAACTTGAGGAACTGCAAAGAAAGCCACTTACCAACCTACTGCTATGTTTTTACTAACAAGGTCTCTGTTAAGTAGTGATGGATATATAACATCTTTAAGTTTCTTTACTCAAAACAGAAAACATGGACAAAAACAAGATCCGAAAGTGACACATTTTGATGCACAAAGCACGCACCACCTCCTAAGTGAAAGAACTTTGTCATTGCCTGCAGTTGTTTCCATCCCTTCCCTGTGTTTACTAGTGAGAATTGCACTGAAGTATACAATACTTGATTTAAACTACAAAAAGACAGTCATTAGGTGTAGTAAGAATGTGTTTTAAATTAGTGAAGACAATCTGCCTATACATTAAAATCTTTCTAAGTTCAGACTTGTCCAAGAGCCCTTAGGTTTTCTATTGTTATCTAAATAAGCTGACAATATCTGCTGTTTAATCTTCTTAGAAATCATACCTTACTACTCAGGCCCTTTTCTCCTGACAGCCATGTTAGACTTGCAAAGAGAGGATGTGCAGAGTTCGCAATAAGTTCGTAACTCCTCACTTTGCTCCAAGACACATTGCACATTTTTTTAAGTCACACCTGTGTTTGTAATTAGAAAACATTGCTGTCTCCTGCAGACTGTTGGGAATCCTGCAAGTCAGTGCCAGGTTTTCCTGTGTAATCAATCTCAGTTTCCTTAACATACTCAAGCTTGCTGCTTATTTTTGTTTGAATTTTTGAAGTATTTTTACTATGAATTAAAATATTACTTTGATTTTTTTTTTACCATTTATTTTTATTATGAGGGGATAATAAAAGCAGCATCTTTTTCTCCTAACACTACTGCTCTCATTTTTTCATCTAGCTTCTTTTTCTAGAGTAAGGTCACTTTTTCCTGTAAGAGTTTCTGGAATATTGATGATGGTGGCAGTAAACTTGTGCTGACAAAAGGACAGTTTCACCTGAAGTCTTCTGCATTAATGACAATGTAGTTGCTTTCATGGTGTGCAGAGGTCAATCTTTCCAGCAAATACTCCTTTTACCTTTAAATTCCTGCATGCAGATAGATTGCAGAACAATGGCTAGGAATGAGGGAAATCTTTGGATACCAAATGATATCTTCAACAAAGAAGTAGGAGAAAAAAAGACTTTGACAACTGTTCTTGGGTTTATCTCACTTCATATGTCTCAGTTCATGCACAGAGCAGCCTGTGGGCATGCCGCCAAAGGAGACAGGGATTAATTGTCTCCCTATTAATGATCAAGGACGAAACTTTCCTTCAAGGGCCAAAAGCTAAGGGCAGTGTGACTGTAAATTTAGCAGGAGTATATTCTCCCACAAAGTGTGCTATATGTAGTACAGGTGGTTTTCACCTCCCAGATTAACATGCAATAGATAGCCTTGCAATTCAGACTGTGATGGCGCGCCACTGCTGCCGCTCTCTGATTTTGAACCCTAGATTAAGGCCTAGATCCAGAGTATTGACAACTCTTCATTCTAGACAACACCATTGTTTGAAAACTCCTTGTGTCAACTGTGTGGGTGTTAAAACTATTCAGCAACCATTGTTGCTCTTAATATATCCAATATCAGAACAAGGAGGACCGCCATCACTTTACTCAAAGAACAATAAGTATAACAGGATGGTCTCCAAACAAAAACTAGTCCTAAAAGAGCTTTACCCCAAAACTCATGCCTTAAATGTAAGCCTTAACGCACTTCAATTAGGAGCTGTCAGAAGAGTTCCAGTACTTCAGATCTGGTTTACACAGAGCCACCTCCTATCAACTCTCTTGTAATTCATGTTGCACCAACAGAAGTTACCTTAAAAGCAGACAGAGTGGTTTCTTTCATAAACTGAGTCAATAGCTTCACTTTTATCAGTGCAGGATTGGTCAGTGTTTTATTCATTGCTGAATTCAAGAGCACAAGTAAGATAATAAATTTGCATTGGGAGGGAATTAAAATGTAATGGTAGGTTCATCAGTTCCATCTGTGTTTGTGATCTAAATAATAAAAGAACCTCTTTCTTTCAAAATCCCTTTTGTTACTCCTATGAGATTCATTTTAGATTAATCTCTTTTTTTTGTTCTCTTTTATTTCCAAAGGACATCCATTACCTTGCACTAGATAAGGGTGAATTGGCACTAGCTGAAGTGGCAAAGAAAAAGGCTAATGACATTGATGCAGAATCAATAACTACTAGAATTGGTAAGAATTAATGGTGTTTCAAAAGCCTTTTTTTGTTTTAATCAATACCTGTCCTGTACAACACCGTGTTATATTTGTAGGGGACTTATCGTTCTGATTGTGTTGTTTTCTTTGAAAGCGAGACTATTTTTATTCATAACTAAAGAGGGAGGCTTTTGAAAATAACATAGCTTTAGCTTTCAGTAACTATGTGAGGATTGTGTCAATGCAAGAGAGCTGTGAAGCTAAAAAGATATATACTCTGGCTATATAGAAAAGTTCAGGCTGTACAAACTGAACTGATCGCAAGAGGTAAGGAACTGAATCTGAAAGTCTTTGTTCATACTAGCATTAAAGGCCAGGTATGGCAATCTCGTTCATCTCTAATTATTTGCTTGTAACACTGTGCCAGTAACTGGAGTTATGTCATGAACGCTTTGGCAGCATTCAGATGAAACTTTTACTGATGTGAACACAGGCTCAGATCCTGGCTTTAAAGTTACAGCTTTGCGTGCAGTGGGATTCTTGCATTTCCATCAGGAATATTGATGCAAAAAGTACAGGATTAGACTAATACCTCAAACATAGACAACTTTACACACAGAGGAACTCGTAACATTCACTTCCTCCCTGTGTTTTCTCTGAATTGTTGTGACGGCATGTATGCAAATATGATTTTGGGTCTATAGCACAAACCGAGGAGAAAGGGTCTAACTGTGGGTAGCTGACCTCCAGCACAGAGAAAGTAAACAAAGGAAAAAGAAAGAACACAAAACATTTGTATAAAATATGCACAGTGTTGTTTTGCTTATTCTGCTGCATCTTTGAATATTAGAAGAAATCACTGAGTCTTTTTCCATGCCAAGAAGTAGAATATGGTTAAAACTCAGAGGAGTCACAAAACCTTTGAGATCTTGGGTAACATCAGATATTTTTAGAACTGTACATCTTGGTGTTTACCCAGAGCATACAAACAAATGCCATTCAAATATATAGAAGTGCATTTTTGTGGCTATTTCTATATATTGTGTAACTCCATGACTTTCAAGGCTATGCAATACAGCATCACCTCATTCCATCTCAGAGTAGAAATCAAGCAGTGTCTCTCGTGAACTCTTTTCTTCAAGGTCTTTCATTTCCAACCTAAAGTCAGTTCAAGAAATTTTTTGCACCACAACTGGGCCTTTGGGCAAGCACTTTCACCACTACACTACATTTATTTGGGTCATTTCTGGGCAGTCTTTGAAATGTACAATTGCATTTCCCTTGTTTTCTCTTCTCTTACTTCTTAGGTAGTTGTCCGCTGCACCTAATATAACTAAGGTACCTAAGACTCGTATCTGATCATTATCTGTTCTCTTACACTTAATCCATAAAGTAGAAGGCTTAAGTTGCATCTTCTATTACTACATTTCTTCTTACAGAAGAAACATGAGGTGATCACAAATGTCTTACTTGCCTATCCAATGTAATACATGTGTTCCTACAATGCAGTTACAAATGTGCAGGCACACAGTCCTCCCCTCCTTCAGAGCAGTCCTACAGTTACCTCTCTAATGCCCCATAAGCATTAATTATTCAAGTCATGTTATACGATAAAGTCTTTAAAGTGTTCTCATTTGCTGAATAATTAACTATCAGAGTGATTTAAAATACTTTGCAATGCCCCTGGGACAAACTGTCACTGAAATTCAGTCTATGAACAGTAATGAATTTGCATCCAATTCATTTTATATGAAAATAAACGGGAATCTCCCATGAGTTCGTTTCACTGCAGATTGGATTTCACCTTAAGCACATGAAATCTCAGCCACAGGTTTTGGTTTATTACACTTTATTCCAACATACTTTCTTGATGACACTTTCATTTCATACATTTTTTTGCTAACAGCAAAAAAAAAGTGTCATGAGGCATCAGCTTTGTTTACCCAGTGAAAACAAAATATTACAAATGCTTTATATATAAATTACTATATTTATCTAACATTTTCACAGGGGAAGAAAAACTCATATCAGAGCCAGAAGCTTTAAAATGTCTTTTCAAACAAGTTTCTGTCTCTAACCATCTCCTATGCCCCGTCTTCTGCTCTCTGGGGCTTTTAACCACTTAGTTCACCAGCGCTCACACTTCCAAAATCAAACCTCAGACTCCTTGAGCACTCACTTTAGGCTTCAACAACAAGGTGGGGAACCTGAGCAAACAGAAGCAAGAAGGTGCAATCCGTGCTGTTGATCTCAAGTGATACTGACCACCTCTACAGATAATATCTGGCCTCTCTACAAAGTATTTTATATCTATATGTATTATGGTATATTATTTGATCCTAAATAGGACAAATATGAACCATTCTCCTTCATCAACATCTGATGATATTTTCTGAGCTAGCCCATCCCCAAAACTCAGCTTAACGCTGCTTGAAAATAACATGAATCAGTGCTCCTGGCTGATTGCCAAGCCCTTGAGAGTGCTCCATCTTGCTCCAGATATATTTAATTTGTCAGAATATTTCTGTGTACAAGGCTTCCTTCAAACATAATATATTTCAAACTCAGACATTTGGAAAAGTTTCAAGCTCCTACAAATAATGTAGAACAATATAATTTCAGCTGAAATTTATAGATGTCATCCAGAGTTCTATAATCATTGATAGATTCCTCACATGTTTTATCTCATGGTTTGTGTCAGAATAAAACTAATAATAGGTAGGTGATATTAAAATATCCTGAGTTCTAGCTCTTCTAAGTTTCTCACTTGATTTTGGTTTGCTATACACCATTTTGAAGAAGCCACCCTCAAAGCTGGGTGCATGGAGTAAAAAACCTTGTTGACCTTTAGATCATAGCAGCTGAAAAAATTGCTGAGCAAGATGAAGTTTCAAGTGAGCTTGCTGCTGTTCCCTGCTATGGTTTTGGCAGAATCAGATATTTTGTTCAACTGATTAAGGTCTTCTAAAGAAAATTATTCTCATAAGATTTTATGTTTGACAGCCTGTGAAAATACATCTTGAGGCATGAGAAGATTGAAGTAATGGTACAGTACAGCTCACAGACTGCATGCATTAGCTCTCTTCTCTTTCCCAACTCCCATTTGTTTGGCAGACCAGTGACCACAGATACTGTGGTTTCCTCTGCCAAAGATTTTCTATTGAATTAATTCTGTAGTAGATCTACAAGTTCCTTGATGAGGTCAAGGAGTTGTGTTTTAGCCTTGCCTGAAATGTATGCTGTGCACCTCATTTCACTTGATTAAAACAGAGGAGACTTTCTTCAATACTGACAATATTTGTAGGTTACTTATAAATTCTCTTTGTGGGTGTAACCTCTGATGTATATGCTCCTGGAACAATGTTGTCCATGGTGGAAGAGTGCCTCTGTTCAGTGCTGTAAACTGTAGGTTGCTAATGTAAAACTTGAGTTGCAAAGAACTGACATGGCACAGCCTGTTAGAAATGTCATAACTAATAATGATCATGGTGATCATAGAACTCAGACATCATTGCTCAATGAATATCCAATGAAGAGCATATGTAGTCAGTGTCAGAAAGTTTCCCAAGGCCAGCTTCCAACAAATTACATTAGGGCCCAGCAAGATGATTTTAACCTTCAAATCAATAGCTTTCACCCAAGAGGAATTCATGTTGTGACAAGGCAGATAACTGCTGCATAGTTGAAAGGCAAATTGGGAAACCTTGTATTTCTACTTAGACTTAAATTCAGAATATTAGTAACACTAATGTTTAGATAATGTTTCTAACAGAGGTATCTTAATAAAAACACTGATGTTGAGATAATCACATTGTTCTGAAATGATAGGTGGGACTGACCAACATTTTGGAGGTTCAGTAACGTCTTATGAAAGTACTTCAGGTTTTTCCACTTAAAACAGATTTCTTTAAACATTTCTGGAAATACTCCATGTTTGCAAGTGAGATAGAAAATCTTATCAGTTCTTCACAGAGACCGAGGTCTAATTTCCCACACGGTTCATAAAATGACACTCAAAATGTAGGGGCACTAAATGTTTCACCTTACTGGCAAGGAACATCACCAGTTTGAAGCTTAAGTGGAGAATTTATTAATTTCTCCATAGTTCTGTGGTAGTATTTTATATTGAATGGCTTACATGTTCTTTGTGGCAAGTAATGACATGTGCCATAGTGTTTTGTCTTCCATATAGTGTGTCTGAGATGCCAGTCTGGTCTTGCATGCAGTCTACGACCTTCAAATCACTTGTAATATATTCAGATCTTCCCCTGTTCCTGACTGTCTTTGGCAAACCTGCTTGTGTTTCAAGACCATATTTAGAATTGTCTCCCTGTTTTCATAACCATCTCTAGCTCTGCATAAACTCAGTTGATAATATTTGTTCCTCTTCTGATCCATAATGTCTCCTTTCATCTGTCAAGCAATAGACTTCTTCCTTGCCCTCATGTACCCTTTCTGATACTGATGACAAAGCCTTCTTCATTTCCTACTCTTTCTTGGCACGTGCATTTGTCTTGATAGCAAGTTTCAAGTTAACTGAGAATCTTAGCCTTTCATTTGATGGCATGATTTTTATTTTGCTGCATAACGTGTTTATGGCATGCTTAAAAGATGTTATCCAGCACACAGATGAACTGTGATCTGAAAAGACTCAGGGGACGCCTGTTTCTGCTATTTTTTTCTTTTGAGCTCTGCTGCCTTCTGTGTAAGTGTTAGATCTCCTGTTTATTTATTTAGATTTTCAGTTTAAGTCAATCAAAACCTCTGGAGTCAAATCCTTTGCTTTTATTTTTCTAATAATGTGACTTTTTTTTCCCCCTGAGAGCCAGGAAAAACATTTTTAATGAAAAATGTGTTTTCATGTATGATTGACAGTTAACCTATGGCAAGAAATTAGTTTCCACAAGCACCTTTTCATTTTTGTGCCACACAAGATGAGTGTCTTTGAAGATCCATAGTCACCTGAAGTGATTTAGCTGTGCTCATGTGTACACTCTCTTGCACGTATCAAGCCACACACAGGATTTGATACAGAGCCCACTGAACACAAAAGATATCCACCATCTTCAGTGGACTTTGGTTGGGAATTCTAGGAAGTGACAAGCCTGTGTGTAGGCCTGGCATTACCAGAACTCCTGCCCTCTACAGAAAAAATGACAAAGAGCCCGGTCTGGAAGGACGTTCTACTTGATGTAGACTGCTTGAGTCCTGAGGTTTCAAGAGGAGCAGCAGCACCCAGCACTCATGGCATTGGAAGCCTATTGCCATGATGTTTCTGAATTCACTGCCTGGCATACCTGCCTCGTTGGGAGTGTAACACGATGTTCCCATATAACTAAGTATATCTACCAAATCTTCTTTATTCTAATGTTTAGCTTTTTGCTAATTATAAGTTTTCCAGCTAGTAATGAGGATTTTACTCTATTGAGAGGTCACAGGCACCAATTGCTCCCATCCTTGTGTTCTCTTTTAGTATTGGAGTCATCTGTTTTCCTTAAGGTCTATAGGAATACCAAACTACTTTTGGCTCCACCTCATCTCACCTCTCCGTTTGCTTGTGTCATGATGTCAGTTTTGATCTATACCTTCCCACTGCTAGACAACTTTGCCTAAAGACATAATTCTCAGCCCCTAATAATTGTAAGTACATCAAAGGCTAGCTGGTTTGCTGAGCTGCAGAGGTCTACACAAAGATCTGTGTATCTTCACTTGAAAGAGATTTATAGTTTTTGTGTCAAGCTTTGGAATAATCATGGCATTCCATTTTTTTACCTTCTTTATCATGACTTACTCTTGCCCACCATAGAACCTTATTTAAAAAGCACTGCTATAGGTCTCAAGACACTATTCTCCTTAATATTTTCATTTTAACGATCCTTATATTCTCTAATATCTGACAGCAGTAAAATTGTACCCTATTTAGTACAATTTAGTCTTACCAAGAAGTCATAGATTAACCAGTTTTTTTGGCCCTGTTTTAAAATGTTGAGTTGGGGAAAATAAAAACAAGGAAAATCAGTAACTGGAAGAACCAGCTTGGGGGAAGGGAGGTTCGTATCTATAGCCACATACTATGGCTGGTTTTTACACCAAAAAAAATACAGTGTTTTCCAGTTCTGGAAATTGAAAGAAACTGGCTATGTCTGATCTGTATTTATTCTACTAACAATTAGGTTATTGCAAGTTATGTAAAGTCTCTCATCTCAGATGTTTTCAGTGTATTTCCATCTTATTCCTATAACCTCTATCACAGTTGGTACACGTAGGGAATAGAGAATGGATGACATTAATTACCAGGTAAACAACTTGTTTTCTGTGGCAACATATCAAGAAGTAAGTCACGAAATGAAAACAGTTCACAGAGATATTCCTTGGGTGAGGATGTTACACGATAACACAGCAATGGCATGGCATTGAAGTGGAGCAAGTCAGTACTCAAGTATCCATTGACATTACAGCTAGGAATTTAAGTAGGAGCTTGACTTCTCAGCACTGACTCCATAGACTGAAGTCTATTTAAATAAACAGTACGCATAGATAAAATAACTGTTGAAACAAACTATCAAAGCAATTGATGCGTGGAAAGTGTCTTTGCATGGAGGCTAAATGTATATCTTTCTGGGAAATAGGTTTTAGCCAAATACAATTATGCATTAGTCAAACACAAGTTTTTCTGGCTCAATGTAGGATACTGAATGAAACGTAATGGCCTCTAATTCACTATAGGTCAAACTAGATGATTTACACTATGTCATTATAGTATAATATTCATATGTTCTGGATTCTAGTCTTGCCTACAGCTCTGTGAAAAAGCCCCTGGTAAATCTCCCATTAGCTTCAAAAGGCCCACATGTAGGCTAAAAGACTGCAGTTAAAAGCCACATAATGTATATTCACACATCTCGTAGTATGCACGTGTGTACGTACCTAAGTGGGTGTTATATTTACACATACACAGCCAAAATCTGGCCAGTATTAAAAACAGCTCCAAATGTGAACACGAGCCCTAGATGAATTCTAACACATTTACGTTCTGCTTCATGACATCAGCAGCCTCAGAATCCACTGCTGCTTCTTTTTTTTTCCTTTTCCCTGAGAGAAAAAGAATTAATCACAGCAGAAGGTGCTGTCATAATTGCTGTAGCTGGCTGAGAGCTGCATATCTGTATGTTCACGGTGTGTCAGAGGCATGTTTGTCTCACACAGCCTAGAGCCATCCTTGAGCCTCTGCTTTACTGATAGGGAATTGGCCGGTTGCGTTTCTCCGTGCCGCAAAGAGTTGGCAAACACATATTTGCATGGCAGTTGGTATGTGTTTTGTCCTGTTTGTTCTGCGGAACGTAACGTGATGTGACAGGCTGCAATTCATCACGTCAGTGGCATGACAGCAAGAGGGATTGGAAAAGGGTATATTGGTGGGCAGCTGCGAGGTGTCAATGTAATGTTCGATCCCAGTATTTCAACATTAAGACTTTTCATAAGGGCCTAGGGAAGAATTATCACCAGATATCCTCTGTGCTGGTAGTGGAGGTAGCATTCAGATCAACTTCAGGAGAAGTCTGTAGATTCCTGTGCTCAGAAGGACCAACTCATAAATACAAGACTTTTCTGGTTTCTGATCAAACAAACAAAAACATCGAAGCACTGTTTATTTATTGCTTCCTTCTTTACTACACTCCCAGCCACAGGCCTTTATGTGGGGATATAGTGGAATTGCCCATGGCAAAAATCAGAGGTTGGAGCTCTTTTCCTCTAAAGACTCCTATACAAAAGATGGCTTGACAATTCACTCCTGAAAAATTCTTGCAACAAAAGTGAAGGTGTTTAATGACTTGATGTTAGTTCTTGTTGAATGCTTTCAGCCTAACAACATCAAGTTCCCTGTTAAAACCCTGTCTCAGAGATGGTGACATTCTAATCAGGATATCACTGGTGAAAGCTCAGCAAGACCCAAGAGTAAGCTTTCCACCATTGCTGTTGTCAGTCTTGCACTTTCTAAAGGGCCAGACGTGGCCAGAAGGAAAGAAATGGGCTCTCTGAAAAAAAATCATTGGTGAAAAGCTGATCACCGGTACTTGATACAAGGCAGTAAGTACATCCAGAATTAATGGCTTTTTTCTTCCCTCAACGTACACTATGTATTTGATTTCAGATGTTTGAAGTATCTTTTCCCTTAATATCCTTCTTGTTAGTCTGCATCAAGACTTCATTTTACTTGAAGTCTCAGTGCCATGAGACTGCTGCAACACCTGAACTCATAATAATATCTGCCTTTCAACAACATTTTTCACAGCATTTGAGATACCAAAAGTCCTGAGTTGTTCTAGATTTCAAACTGTAAGATTCAGTCTTAAAAACCGATTGTGAGGCAGTGTTGGTTATCTCTGCCACGTTGATATTATGAAATGGCAAAGTATTATAATATGATGAAAAGATATCATTAATAACAGCCTGTAAGTATGTATGGTGATCATTATAATTAGTTATTTACTGCAGGTACACTGTCAGTGTCCCACCTTTTCATCTTTATGATAACCAAAGATGCAACAGCCTCTTGATTTCTGCCTCCTGCTCTCCCAGCTCAAGACCTGACTGTAACACCCACCTTCCCCCGGAGCTTAGGCTCCCCAGCACCATGTCACTGCATCTCCTCTGCCCTCTGGGAGGGCACAGCTCCTCTTCCCCCCACCCCACCTACCATTTCCTTGCCCATATTTAAAGTGGTTTCTTTCAAGTGTGTCTGCAAAGCTGTGTTTGATGTCAGCACAGTGGTTTGCCATACCTGACTTCTTGTGAGGAACCAGCGGCAGAAGTTAGAAGGACTTTTTGCGGTCCTTCACCAGGCATGGCTCTGAGCTTTGAGTCCTTGCATACCACAGGATCAGTAAAAAGTCAGGGGAGAGTTCTCTGGTGAATTAGTGGATGAACCACTTCACTAGTAGTTTCAAATCTTTCACTGTAAGGGAACATAGAAAACTATATTCTTTCCTGTAGAATTGTGTTAAAAACATCTACATGTCTAGATTTTTCCAAAACATAACATTGTTTCATAACAACTACTAGCTTATATTCTTTGCTTGACATAACCTACCTTCTGCTACATCTTAACTGTGGTTATTCATAGACCTCTGCTACATTTCATTTCCTTTGCTAATGTTCTTACTGCTGAAAATTCCCCCTGGAGATACCTGAATATGCCTGAAGTGCACCAGGTGAAGAGCAGGTTCTGGGGCCGTCCCAGAGACTTTACAGAATAACCCCAGGACTTGATCTTACATCACCTGAAAGCTCTGCTGCTCACGAACCTTACATGAGCTCAGCCTCTGACTGCACCACGTAACCTATGGAAGGAAGGATTTGAGACCTGGTCTGAACTTCTCCTGAATCATCTTCTGAAGTTCGTTGCTAAATTTCACCACACCTCTGCCTGAATAATATAAACTTTTATTAACCAGATGAAAGATTATGGCTACAACTAGTTATTTATTTGACTGTATAGGATGTGCTGTGGCCAAAGAAAAACAGCTACAAAGTGCTTATGTTTAAATGCCCTTGTTTTTTTGCCACCAAAGAGCGAGATGTTTAGCTCACAGCCAAGGATGTGGAGCCTGTGTGGGCATAGCCTGCTGCAGTGTAAGCCCAGATTATCCTGCTGACCGTGTTGCTGTTGCCTCTTGGGTAAGGAAAGGGAACAATTAAGACCACAGCACTCCACTTCCATCACTGATTCATAATTAGTATTTTAACAGTAGAACAGTCTGGAAAAAAAAATCTCCATGTCCTCAAAAATTCCTGAAGGAAGCATGAGATTTAGTCAGTACCTTATTTTCATGTGTTGTTATCAACTACACTGTACTAAACTGCTCCTTTGTGTGTTTGTGAGCTTTGCTGCCCTCTCATCGGGATCAGAAACAACATCCAGTCAGGGACTGGATGAAATTACACCTTTCCAGCCATCATCAACCTACTGGATGATTTTTGGCCAGCTCCTTTGAGCCTTCATCGCTTTTTTTTTCCTTTGAGGACTCTGTGAGCTCTCTGTGACCGGCTGCCCATCCATTTGGCAGATTCTGAGCCCCACGCCACAGCTCCTTGCTCTTCTGCTAATTCAGCACTGCAGCCTCAGCTTCTCCCTACTAGTGTCACGTTTGCTGCCCTCCCAGAAGTTAACCACACAGCCAAGTGAAGTCCATTTTCTAAGCTCACTTATTTTCTATAATTTGAAGGAAATTCTACAACAGAGAGTAAAAACAGTACCCTGGGAAATGAGCCGTGATATTCGAGTTAAAATCTGCCATTAGGTGTCAGTGTGACAACAACCATGATGCACAAAGGCTATTCCAGGGCATGCAGGGAAGCCACCCTGTCCTAAATTTTCTCATTTTTCACTTAGGGAAAATATAGTATGCAACTTAGAGGAAGGAGGAAGCTGAAGAAATCGAGAAACATTTTCTTTCAGGTTTTTCCATCACCTAATTGAAGCTGTTTACTAACAGCTGAGTCTGTTTGCATTTCATTCAGTGTCTCTCAGGTTCCCGGTGTTGCAGTTGTCAAAGAAGTGTAATATTTACAAAACCAGGACAAGAGCTTCTGCACACACTCATCTGACACCTTGTTTTGGGGTGAAAGAGTCAATACTACAAGTAATTTGCAGTCTGCAGGGGGTAGACTGCTTTGCCCATGTGCAAATGTTAAATTGCTCATGTAAGTTGATGCCTGACAATGTTGATGCTTATAGATGGGTCCTGCACAAGTTGGTGAAAATGCTGTATCAGAAGAACAACTAAAAGTTCCACTCATTCAGAAGGAAAGGATTTAAAAACTTAAAAAGTAGTTTTAAAGCAATCTTTTGTGTCTGAAATACTAGTTTGCCTTCTGATTAGAACTGGAAATGTTTCCACTGTTAACTTTAATCAGATTTTGATCAGGTCAACATAATGGTTAAATCAGTTTGGCTTTCACTAGGATCAGGGAATCTGTTGTGCAAGGTGACCATTTGGATTCAACTTCGCCTTCCTCTTTCAAGTTTTGAGATAGAAGAAATTGTGAGCATCACTGAAATTTGGTGGGAGAAGGGGGTGTTGGCAGATAAAATCTTGAATAGCACTATGCTACTCATCTGAGCATGCTGGCTCTCTTTTAGCTTCTTCCAGCTTTATAGTAAGTGCATGGCAGAGGAGTGGTTACCCCTGAGCATACACTGCACAGCCTAGAGTAATCCTAGCCAAGGCAAGCATTCCTCAGGTATCATGTCTGCTACAGCTCCCCAGGATGGATAGCTGCAGTTCTCTTTACGAGAGCAAAGACTGGTAGCCCTGCCTCTGTTCAAGTCATGGGTGGGGGAATAAATGTGCCAGTTTGACCTTGTTTTTGTAATAGATAATGATAGGCATTAGGAATAGAAAAGATGCCTGATTAAATGGCTCCAGCCACCTGCTAATACAAGATTGTGACATAATCCTTGACTGTTTTTTCATATTAAGAGTTGCAGTGACGATGTTGTTCCACTCCTTAAGCTACTCAACTTGCCTAGAAAGCTGTCACCTACGCTTTAGTTTACTTGCATCCTGCCTCTCTTTCACTTTGTTCTATTTTCAATAGAAGAGAGGCAACCTTTCTTTATATTGGTATTGGTGGGGCGTTGGAAGTTCCTGCTGCCCTACACATCTATTTTGACTTCAGAAGTATAAATTGAAGAACTCCATATTTTCACATGCGGTTTCAGACCAGATTCTTCTTCTTGTTTGGGATACAAGGAAGCAGATGAAAATGCCAGCTGGGCCAGCAGTTTGAGAAACAACCCTCTCTGGCCATTGTAGCTGGCTGTACCTCCTCCTCCACTGGGGCCCCGGGGTATGTGTAAGTAGAGGCTCTGGAGTCAAGCACAACCTGATCACATGGCACTCTCACCCAGAGTTGGTTTAGGTGAGTCCAAAGGTAGTTTTGGAGCAAAATCATTAGTAAAATAGACCTGAAAGCAGCAGAGAGATGTAGGCCTGCTTTAAACTGAGCACTGTTCTTGAAGAGAGTGTATTGCTTCAAGCCACTCTTTACAGATCAGAAAGGATCACGGTGACAGTTTCACTCTGACTGATCCCTTCTCCCTGCAATCAGATGATTTCCCACCTGCAGCCTAAACCAGTCCAAAAATGTCCCACAAAACATTAAGAGCAGGGAAGAGTTTCCACACAAAGTAAGAGAAGAGGCAGAGGGAGCAGAGTGAGGAGAAACTGCAAGGACTTAGTAATAACCAGGTAGATAATGAATATCTCTGGGTTGTGCTGTGTGTGGACTGGTGCTGGCATGTAAGGAAAGAAGAGGATCATTAGGTCGATGCAGGAATGTGAGGAGATGCTTTGTAAAGGCAAACTTTCCCTATTGAACATTAATTGCTTTCCATGGATACAAAATGCACTCTTAAGTGATGAAAGGAGTGTCTGACAAGCAATGCTGTACTTACTCATCAGATATCAGAGAATGCAGTCTAGCTTAATTACTTTCTCTTTTTATTAAAAGTGGTCTTTTTCTGAAAAGTTGAGCATCTGTCTGAGACAGAATCTTATCTCCAAACTCCTGTTGTCTACTTCAATGAGAAGAGGAGCACGAAAGGGAATGAAATAGGGCAGTGAGGACTCCAGCAGGAGCTATGGTGATTTTTTTCTTGCTGGCATCAGGCATCATCTCTTTGCCTTGCTTCCCGTGGACATTCCTCCTGGTTAACTTCAGAAGCACAAGCAGTGCCAGGAGCTGCCCACAGCTGCCTCCAGGGCTTTGAGCTTCCCAAGTGGCAACTGCAGCCACGGCTCCTGCTGATGCAGTTTATTTAAATAGGCAAAGAGAAAGTATTTGTGTTTGCAGCAAGCAGTGTTTAGTGTAAACTACCTCGTGTGAGGTTTTAAAAAAAATAAATCAACACTCTGGGTATTCATGCCACTCTGTAATTGAGGGAGGCCAGTCAGATGAAGATCTTCCCAGGGAGTGGAAAGAACAGCCTGGGAATGAAAAACCCAGTGTTTCTGCAAGGTTGCATTTCCCCTTCAAAAGAGTGTGCAAAGAGTAGTGTGTCCCCTTTCCAAAGCTTTATGTTTTCCCTCTAAATTAGTCTCTTCTAATGGTAAGGGATGGGAAGAAAAATGTCAAGCCATCAGTCAGGGTTTTCAGATGCTGATAGGGTCATATTGGCTTTTCAGGCCTTTGGGCACCTGAACCACAAAATGTGCTGGTGGTTATCAGCAAGTCTGTGCAGCAAAGTGCTGAAGCAGGTGAGTGACTGGCCGTAAATGCCTATCAGGGAGGACCTGCCCTTATATCTGCTTCAGTGGCTTTATTAGCCACACCTTTCTTGTAAATTGTAAAGTGTCAGTCAGGGCACTCTGGAGATAGTTTAAACAAGACGTACTCTAATACCCCAACTTCTTTTATGTCCTTTTATGCCTTGAGGTGAATTTAGAAAATGGGTCCAAGTTTTATCTCATACTGTTAGATTTAGCCAAGAGACATTGAACAGAGCCCTGTGTAAGTATCATTAAGAGAGCTTAGCAACATGATGTCAGTATGGATATTGTGGTGTGTGTGTTTGTATATATATATCTGTGTGCAAGCACACAACTTGCATATATACATATCACAATCAAGTTTGAGACTTTGTAGGTTTAAAATAACCTGTTGGTACTTAGAGAATAGCATGTTTTCTGTGCATTGCACCAGTCTTGTTGCATTTCTGTGCAGATATACACACACACAGACCCCATGAAAACTTGGCCTCCATTTTGTGAAAAATTATCCAAGAGATTCCCAACTTAGTATCCTAATTCTTAGAGTACAAAAGGTATTCTGAAAAAATCAGTATTTTTAAAGGGACTGAAAAAAAAACCCATATAAGCATATTCAATGTTGGTACCTGGAAAACTAGCTCTTGTTAGCTTCTTTTTGTTTCCTGTTAGACTCTGCAGGTATTAATCTTGTTGATATCAGAGTAAGTTTAGTCTATACAACCTTGTCAGGTTGTCAGAGTGTTGTCAGGCAACATTCTGGTCTCAAGTTTTTCTTCATCAAAAGAAAAAGAAAAAAACCTCCTTTTAGTAAGTGTGTGCTTCACACTTCAAAACTTGAAGAGCATAGACTTTTTCACTTGATCAGAAAGCTGATTTAATTTGCTGCTAGGTTAAATGTTAAAGGTTTCAGTCTTATGACCATGAATTCTCAAATTAAATTCAGTGCATTGCTTAAATTTCTAGCTGCAGTGCATTTAGCCTAATTGCTTTGGTAAGTTGGGTGCTTAGTAACTACTGTTCTTCTGAATTTTCCTCTTTAAAGGCAAGCCATGAAATAAGCCTGAGGGGCACAGGTGGGCTAGCCTGCTCTTTGGGATTCACCTGTGGGGTCTTTGGATATTTCTTCCAGTCTGACCGCATCCTCAGACCATGTCTGATGAGACTGTTCTGCTGACAAGGAGGGGCATTTAAACACCTGTAGGTTTTAGCTATTTAAGCCCAAATCAGTTTTGAAGCAACAAGAAAGGCTGAGCAAAATGGTTCAGATTTCAGTCAGTTGTCAACTAAATGTGTGCACTGGGCCTTTAAGTATTTGGCCAGACACATCTTGATTGCTTAGCTTTTGTTTTCACCCTTGGAAAGTCAGCTGGATAATACCCTGTAGCCAAAGTCTATTCTGTGATGCTAGAAGCAGGCTGGGCTGCAGTGTGAGAGGGAGAATTAACAAGAAACGAGAGTTATGTATTTCCCAGTTTTTGTGAGCCAGGCTATTTGCAACCATTTGTAGTTTCTTTACAATGTTAAAAAAATCATAAGGATTTTGAGGATAAAGGAACAATCTCATGGATGCAATCACTTAAGATGGACTCTCCTCCTTGGGGACGAGATTCAAGGCAAACATGGGGATGATGGAAGCAATAGAAGAAACTTCCACCCGGCAGGGACAAGCCCTGAATCTCTAAGTTTTTTTCCTCTTTGTTTACAGCATTTTTAAGGCTCTTGAGTTCTCACGCAACATACGTGTCATTAAATGGCTGCTGCCTCTTTGCACACGTCGTTGTGATGGCCTGTGGCAACCTGAATTAATTGTTTCAGTAGTTGATGGTGGTTACTAGTCATAATTATTATAATTTGCATTTATAAAAACATCTTTCATCTAAGGATCTCAAAATGCTTTTGCGCACATTTAATTAAGCTTCACAACATCCTGTGAGGTAAGTGTCAAGAGGGTTGTTATATCCATTTTTACACAGATTTCTCTGAGAAAACAAGGTCAGTCTCTAATGTGTCTGGTATTTGGCTCACTTCACATTTGCAGAGGACAGAGCCACTAGTGCGGCTGCAGGAATTAGGGGAGCCAATCTAGGTCACTTTGCATCTCCCACATAGCTCATGCTGGGTGGACACACGCACTAAGCCACCACAAACAAAGTCAGAGCAACCTCAGCCCAGATTTCCAGTCTGAGATGGCCCTTTCTTTCCCAAGAGCACTCCAGCAGCAGAGCAGTTTTGGGAAGGAAAACAGATAAGCATCCTACATATTTCACAGAACAACATAAGCCATCCTGCAACGGTCTGTTCTTTCTGTAGTTTTCTGCCTCAACATTTAAGCCTCTCTTTGCAACCTACACAACAGCAAGACATTTCTACTGCAGCCAAAGCCAAGACTCTAACTGCAATTCATGAAAAATTACCCTTTATCAGTCACTTATTCTAGAAGAGGCTGCACATGCTTCATCTCTTAACACATACTAGCCTTAGAGCCAACCTCATGGACAGTCAACACTTCTGAGATCTACTCAATCCTAGATTACCACTTGACTTACAGTATTTAAAAGTGAGTATCAACTCAAGCAAGATAAGACTTGGAACTTAAGGAGACAGTTTTTAAAACCTCATTTCTTTTTCAAACATATGACTGTGTTGTTTAAGTTGAACCTGTCTCTCTAAACTCTGTTGATCACCATACTAGCCCTGAGGAAGAGAGATCTAAGTAAGTGCTTGCAAATTGAGTAAGAAGTCCTGGTCTGTACCTTCATGAGTTCTTTACCATCCCCATCAATTTATAAGAGCTTGTTTACATGTGGCAATGACCAGATTAGCTATTTTGAAAGAACTCTGCCTGTGGATGCACTTACTCCAAAATAAAAGCCACTTTGATTTCTAAATTAAGTGGACTTACAGGTAGAGGATGATTATTCTGAATAACATAAGAAAGAAAGTAATTTCATTCCTAAGTAGACCATTCAATGTGAACATTCTGAAACAAGCTGTCTGGCTAATTTCTTGTGTTGGTGCTTTTTAAGGCACTGAGGTAGTCATACAGTCATCAACAGCCAGTTTTGTTTCCAGTGCAGCCTGAAGAACCCAAGGAGGTATGCCAATGCAAAGAGTTGTCTTTGTCAAAGGGCTTGCATACTTCTCTGTCTCTACCTGACACAATTTCTGCTTAACCTGGCAGCACAAAATCGTTTCTGAAAGCATTGCTACTTTTTCTAACACCAAAAAAGCACTGATAGGACACAAACAGAAGAGACTTCAATGTGTCCTACTCCACTCATATTAGATGCCAGCAGCAACAGAGGCTTTGTCCTGGCTTCTTTTGGAGGAACACCCCAGTGAAGCCCAGGGAAAATTGATCCCACTCCCCAACTTAAGCATGTCTGGAGTGTCTTTCAGGGATGCTATTGTCCAGCCCCAATTCTTTACAGTTGCCCTGAGCCAATATAAAGGATTTATTCTGGTCCACGTTTCTCTTGTGAGAGAAGGATCACCTGCTAGTTAGAGGAAAGGGTCTGGCACAAGAACATGACATCATTGTATGTTACCTAATGCTGTCTCTTTCACTTTCAGCAGAAATAGGGGACAGTGACTGGGCTAATGCATTTTTAACATTTTGAGTTTTACACTGCATTTCAAAATGCATTTTTGCTGAAACCTTCTGCTTTTCCTCTCCCTCAAATTTGTTCATATCTACTGCTGCACAGAAAAGAAAAATGCAGTAACAGCTTGGGGTTTGGGGGAGTATGATGCCATGGGAATCGCAGCATCAGGCTCACAAAGGGGTTTTTCTTGCAGCTACTAGAAAACCTTTGATAACTTCAAACCAGTACTTTTGGGGGCTGTGTCTTTTTTTGGAAGGGGGGGAGGTTAAAATTCTGCTCATGTTATCTCATACTGCAAAAATCAAGACTTGATGGGTACTATATTATCCTTTTTTGGACCTCAATCACTCCCAAAGATTCAAGATGAACTCTACCTGCCCAGGCACCAGAGTTGGTGCCCCGGGGAGTTTCTTCATATCTAAGGGATATGCAGGATGTGTACTCGCATGCCCTTGCTGCCTCTCAACACCAGCTGTACATGCAGTTTTGCTTTAGGAACCTGTACCTCCAGTACTGCAATATCTTTTTCAGTCTCTGTCATCAAGAGTTTAAATACAGTTCAGATCAGTGTTAGTGGCCCAGCTCCAAAACGAGGAGAATTGCTGCAATTCGTTATCTTGACAAATTAACTGGTCTGAGGCAATTCCTTTTTGAGAGAGATACAATTAGCTAACTCTTGAACTCTAGCCTTGGTGCAGCTCTGTGGCATAGTTATGCACCTGCTCAAAAACTACAACTATGACTTTTCTACCAGTAAATGTAATTCCTGCACTAAGAGCCTTTGTGTTACACAGTTGTGCCTTGCCATCCTTGTGCTGCTCTGATACCACACTAGAGCGGGGCATAACGATGCAGGTTCAGTTCTAAAGAACTCTGACCTCAGCTGATTTTTTAAAAAAGGCCATCTGAAGACCAAAGTGGTTTTGTTGTATAGCCTCTAGGGAAAGAGTCAGTGCTGGAAACGCAGGGACCTTGTCACAGAACAATCAGAAGGGCCTGACATGAAGAGTGTTACATCAGAGAGACACATCACCAGTTGTCCCATTGTCTGTTCTGAGTACAGCTTCCCGGTCCAGTGCTAAAATGGCAGCTTTCCTACCTCCAGTCCACTACATTGAAAGCAGTAGTTCATGCAGACCTGAAACAGAGCTTTTCTTTGGAAAAGGAAGCATTCTTCCAGTGCTGTTTTCTCCCTGGGATTTAGGCAGGAGTTTGTAATTGCAATCCCTCAGTCATACGTACAAGGCAAAACTGGGTTGCTACCAGCTACAGTACTCCCCTCCTGATGGGGACAGGAGCTGATGCTCCAGGGAAAGCAGAGTGACCTTCAGCCTTGCCCTGCTTTCCATCACCTCCTAGCCTGGAGGAGCAGCTCCCTTCTTCCTTTTTCTACCAGGCAGTGAAAATACATCAGCAGCTACACATTGTTCTTCCAGCCTAACGTGGGCAGATGCGTGTGTCCATTTCCCTATGGAAAATAACTCCTCCTGCCCTTCAGCCAAAGCTCACCTGTGGACATTGTCTTCCTTTGCACAAGAGCTCCCAGATGCTGAAAGATATCCCTTAACCATTCATCCAAACCGTTCTCTTTTGGAAACTCTGACTGGGACAAAGCTGTCCTGCAGAAGGCTCGTGTTTGCCTAGAGCCTCTTGGTATGGACTTGGTGGCTGGGATTTTCCTTGAGCTCCTCTTTGAACTCCAAGCCTTCAGCATCCAAAACACTTAACCCTCCATTTCTTTTCTACTTTATCAGTTTGGCCAGCTTCCATCTGGCAGCATTTATTCACAGGCTTCCATTCCCCATCTTGTATTTGCGGATGTATTTCTCTTTCAATTAACCCCCTGAAATTGTTTTCCTCTCCCTTGAGCCTACCTTCCTCCAGTCTGACTGGCACATCTCCCTTCTCTGGATGCCTGGAGGGCAGAAGCCGGGAGCAGTCATGCTGGGTCCTTGAGCTGGAAGTGCCAAGCAGGGGGTGTGCCCTGTCCACGGGCATCAGGAGGAGCAGATGAAGGAACGTGCAAGTTCGGCAGCGCCTGCTTTGCCCATTGTGGGTTGGGGCTTGCAGTGCCAGAGGCACTTTTGCCTCTGTGGAATCTCTAGAGCATCACTTAAGAATAATCAGGTCTACCCTGAATGCTTTCTCTCAGGTGCTCTGGAGCATGCACCTACATTTCCACTGCTGCAGCCTTTAGACTGAACAATGGGCATGTCCCTGCTCACCAGCGGCTTTTGCCCAGCTTCCCTTCAGAACAGGTATTTCTAGGTAGCCACTTAAAAAAAACTAATAAAAGAACAAAAAAAGACCTGGTCTAAAGTACCACTTACCAAACAAAGAAAACGCCTAGTCACCAGGAATATCCTCCCTCCTGTGCCTGCTGTAATTACTGAGCAGTAGCAGCCTTAGGTTGCTCATCTGGTGTCTTGGCACTCCAGGTCGTTAACCGCTTGCCCACTGCCAAGATGACGAGGCAAGCTTGCGATGGCTTGGGAAACCCTGTAACATCTAGAGGTTCAACATCTCTGTTGCGGGGCCCTAGTCAAGCCTTTGAAGTGAAAGGGCCTGGAAGTGAAGCAAATCCTTGGTTATTCACAGTCTTTCAGCTGGCAACCCATCACAGCTTGGTACTAACACATCTGGATCACCCTGTAAGACACACCTTTTGTTTAATTTAAATTAAGTAATATTGGCACTGCTAGGGTAGTTCCTAAGGAACATAATTGCTTGAGCTCCAGAGAGATAGAGAATGAACTATTCAGCCTATATAGTGGTTAGCTTAATTTTGTGTGCGATTCTAGCAGAGTAAACGAGTAGTAGAGATTGAAATCTCAGCCGGAGCTACTGAAGACTTGGCATTTCCATTTGGAGAAACTTTTAAAGCCAGGTTTCCCTGGAAGCTGCAGAAGACTGCTAAGTAAAATATAACTGTCTATGCTACAAAAAGAAAAGGAAAAAAAAAAAGAGGGGTTGTTCATAGTTGTTAACTACTTCTCTAGTTTTATCATATAACTTTTAATTCTTAAATTTCCTGGCATAGTTACTGAAACAGTTTTGCTGTTGCTAATACATAAGTAGTGAAATAATGACATGTTACCCTAACCCTTAAGGGTTCCTTCTGCTTTGTAGTGATTGAAGTGCCTTATCTTCTCAGGTATCAAATTGTTAAATTACAACACAAATGGGAGATATTCTGATTTAATGTACGTTTTCCAGATCTCTCAGCAGTCACAACTGTTCTCAATGAGTTCTTAAAGTACTGTAAAACCAATGTTTCGACAATTTGTCGAATGAAAACGTGTCAGCAGCAGGAATTAACAAAACAACACCAAAATAATCTAAAAATAAGAAGCCATGGGAAACTAGACCAAGAGAAGGAGAGAAGTAGAGAATTATGTTGTTACACACATACAAAGCTGTGTGGTTTGCCTGCAGAAATTTGCTGAAACTAAACAATTTTATTAGAACCTGTTTATTTAGAAAGACATTTTCAGGAAAACAATTGCAGCTAGAAATAAAAGAGCTGACCACACTCAAGTCAGCAACGGAAATTCCCACCTAATTTTGATATCAAATGAATTTTACCCAGTGGGATTAAAGATACTTTCATGTAGTTTGAGAAAACCTGGGGTAGAGTTAAGGTGGAGCAGCTTGATAATGCATGAGATCATGTTCAATCTCATGCCTCCTGCAGCAGTTATTTGCCTTCAAAAAATAACCCAACAACCTCAAAACCAAGAAACAAACCAAGATGTGTGAGAGCTTCATTTCAACAGGTCAAAATAATTACTTAAAGAAAAAAAGTTAATGCATAATAAAAGGAGATGTGAACTTATTCACATGGAAATAGCTACTCAGGTTAAAAAAGAAAGGATTTGTTTAAATGTCAAAAAAAAACCCACCCCTGTGATTGTTTGAGTTATTACTAAACTATACTGTTTTACAGCACTCTCTTAACCATTTGCATTTCTTCAGAGCACAAAAACTCTACTATTAACTTCTCTGTTTTTAAAACAACAAGGAGAGCAGTATGTCTGAAGTCTCTGTGGGTCACTGGGAGTTCCTTGGGATGTATTTGCAACTCCTGAAGAAAAAAAAAATTATATATATAAACCACCCTGGTATTTTATCTTTAGGAGTTACATTTTTTTGAACTTATTGAATTTTTCAAAGATCAGCATGAAGAGTTCTGATTAAATGCTTGCTTCAGCGTTTTAAAGGCTTCTTGTATCCCTGTTGCCTAAGGAGGTCGTACATTACGATTGCTCTGTAAACATCAGATTGTACAGAATTGGCTCTGCATACCATGCCGGGCACACAAAGAAGAAGTCAAATGGCTTATCTCTCTCTTATCAACTAGTTTATTTTTCATGCCCAAAAAAGGCTGTATTTTTACAAGAGCAGCTGCTACATTGTAAATAATTTAATGGCTTCTGTTAAGTAGAGCTGTCAATTTTGCAAACAATATTAAAAGGAGATTTTCATTTAACCATGAGATTGCTCCTTTTAAAATGCTTTTTTTTTTTTCCCTGGAAGTCCAGTGGAGGATGCTGGAGAATGGAAACAGCTCCTGATTTGCAGACACAGGTCCAAAAGAGAATAGGCACAGTTAAATAATGGCGCATACATGAGCAGGGAAAGCATGAGATCTCATCACCTGTGTACAGTGTTCAGAGAGCATCCAGCTCATTAAAGCATAGGGAAACTTTTAGTGAACTTGTAAAGAAACATATTTGGCTATTTCAGACAGTCACTTGATGCTGCAATATCTGGAAAGGCAGAGTGTGCATTGTGCAGTTGTGTGTGTACATTATCCTCGTACTGATCAATACAATGGCATTGTGTAGATAAAGATTTTTAGCACAATATAATGCCTATTATTGCATCTGATAAATGACTTTAATGATGAAACAACAATGTTAGCCACGATACCAACTCTCAAGTTTTTAAAATTCAAATGCAGATCCAAATCCTCGGATCCTAACCTGATAAGCAAATGCTGGGTTAGAATTAAAAACGCCGAGAGTTTATTGTGCAATAGGCCAAAGGAAGATCCCAGATTACCTGAATATGAAGTCTCAGGTGCCACTTTGGATACCTCCTCAAAGTCAAGCCTGTATTAAGCACCAAACCCTAGCCAGAGCCCTCATCTCAATGTGAGGACCACCACCTTCTCCCAGCTCCAAGTTGTTGTTGCCAAAATCCTTCCCTTTTTAATTAAATGTGGTATATGTTGCCTTTGGTTTGGGAAGGGCTGTGTTGTTTAAACAGTGTTTCTTGCACATTTGTAATTTGTGCTGTAGGACTTCTCAGAGGGAAGACAGTCCAACATCCCACAACAAAAATCTTTATCTCTTTTCTCTGGAGCTCGTATCTGATGGGTTTGTGTCTTTGAACCACTCCTGGCATCTGATCCTATCTAATGTTCTAATGCAACACAGCAGCTGTATACCTCGACTAGAATAGGTTCAATCCTTGTAACTTGAGGTCACTTTCAGATATTTAATTTAGATATGAAAGTGCAAAGAAATCTCTTTGCACTCCTGTGGGTAAGAAAGCCCCTCATCCCCCAGTTTTGGCTACAAGCGTGCTTGCATATGACAGACCACTCAGTTTTCCATGAGATTCCTGTGCATCCAGTGGCATTATTTAACAAGGTGTAGCTGTGCTGCATCCACAGCACAAAATGTCAAAGTCAGTGGCCATAGAAATATGCCACACAACAACTGGGTACATCCAAGTTGTATCTTACTCTATGTTACAAAAATGCTAGGTCCTATCCAGAACACACGCATGAGTTACAGTAAAGTGATTGATGGGAGAGGGCTGTGATTTATTCAGGCCTGGTTCTCAGCAGGTATGAGAAAATGCAAATTAATAGAGATCAAGACAAAGCAGGTCCAATCCTATTGTGTTTCCTGTCTCACTACATACTCCTCTCTTGGCTTCTCTCAGCGTTTTGTGTTCTGAAAATGCTATTGCTCCTTGGAGCTAGGTCGGCCTCAGGAGTGATGTCTAAAGAGAAGCCAAGGACATTGTGTATTGGTGAATGTATGTAACTTTAAGGGAGTATGTCATGTAGGCCTTAGACATAACTGAGTAAGTAGAAAGAGAAAAAAAGCGATGGGGGGAAAATATGAGTTACACTAGCTTGACTCACACTGCACCTCTCAGCTTTGACATTTGGAAATCTAAAGGATTTAACATTTCCTTCCTTAAAAGCTAAGGCCAAGTGAAGAGGGAGGCTCTTCTGGACAAAAGATTCAGTTCATGAGTGGAAGCATGGCAATGAGAGCTGTGTTCCCAAGCAGAGGCTCTCATTTGTCCCATGAGAGCTGCAATGGATTTTACCCACACAGGCATATCAAAAGCACTTTCTCCTGCACCTTTTTAAGTTCCCCATATTGCTCCCCTCCTCTTGTCTGCTCACTTTACAGCAGACTTCAGAAAGAGCATTGCTCAGACACCTTTTTTAATTCCTTCCTCTTTTTTTGTCCTTGGATTTTTTTTTTATACAAGGTAAAGTAGAAATTGCACCAAGGCCAGTTTAGCTCCTGTGTTTATTGTAATGTGATCTGCATGCTTGGAGGTGTGTTGCCTCTCACCGAGTTGATGTTTTTCAGCGTTACCCCACATCACTTCATGAGTGGGAAACAGCAGCACAGGTGGAGAATATCGCTTACCTGAGAAACCCAAAGCGGTTGCCACACTTCACCCTCTCTGGCACCACAGATGCTAATTATATTTAGGTGGCATGAAGAGAAGAAGCAGTCCACAGAACTGTTACTACATTAGCTTTTAGAACTCGGAGGTTCACAAACGCTTACAAGTCGACTTACCCTCGTAAGCCAGGGAGCATTCTGGGTCTCTGGCCAAAATGTAAACTAGCAGTATGGCAATTGCTTGCAAGAGCATTATATTCTTCACACTGCCCATGGTGTTGCCATGGGTATCGTGAAGATTAGCTTTTACAGGATCTGGGAAGGCAGAGAACAAGGGCAGAAAAACAGGATTTAAAAAAAAAGCCAAAATGCAAAAGGGCCTTACAATTTTGAGAGAAATCTTTTAAAGTCTTTATCTGTAACAGGATTTGTTTTATCCTAATCCAAACTCTGCTAGCCTGGAGTTTTATTTTTTATTATTATTATATTTATTTATTTATTTGAAGTCTCACACCTCCAATATGGATTTCCTCCTCTATGTTTTTTTAAGTGGTTCAAGTATTTTCGAACAATTTTTTTCCCCAAAGGGCTCAGACTGGAACTTGGGAATTGGAGGCCTGTCTTTCACTTACTGGATTGTGAACCAAAATATTTTGAAACAAAGCTAAGGGAAATCTTCATTCTTAAAGGGAGGAGTTACACATACCCTTGTGAGGGAACAGTCCAATTGATAAGACTTTGATCCGTTTGGCAACAGTGAAATACTTAAGCTCAGCAGCCTTTGGCAGACAGCTAAACCTTCTGTAGTTGACAATTTAGAGAAGGCATTTCCTCCTTGCTAACTAAAGCCAGCACACACTCCCTCCCTCCCTTCCCAAAACTCTTTGACATATTATTGTTGCTGGCTGTTAGCTACTTGGCCTCCTTTTCAAGGGGAAAAGTCAAGGGTGAAAACTCTGTAAGCGCATTGTTTTCCGTTCGATTTGATCCGCTACAAGAGAGGACACCGTTGTCCTTATTGACATCTAAGGCAAAGAATTGGCAACTTGATTGGTACTTCTGAATGAAATAAGTCTATTATCATATCTTGATTCATCTTAACAGGACTTCTGGGACAGTCAGATGAGGAAGATCCATCTCAGGAAACTTTCATTGACCGGTCTTCAGAGCATGGAGGAGAGCATGAGCCACTTGCTCTGGGTCCAGCCGTCAGACCGCCAGCACAGAGCTGCTCCAACAGGTGAGCAACACAAGAAGGGGCACACAGGCAGCTTGTGTGCCTATCAAGATGTTTCGTAAAGCCAAAGCAAATCCAGAATTTTCATAACAGAAAGTGGAAAGGAGGCAGGAACAATTGCTTTTGAAAGTACCTTTGGTCTTCTGAACTTTCCTGACCACCTCAGTTGTCACTTGTATCATGACTGTAAACACAATCAAACGTTAAGACACTAAGCAGGAACTAAGAAAAACTTGGAAGCCGGAAGGACATGGCATGGTCACAAAGCAATCTCCAGAAACATAGCTTGTGAGCATTTAACATGCAATAGCACAACCATTTTTCAAACTAAACCATTTGGACAAATGCATCCTTCCTTGATAAATGTGCAGAAGAGAGAAATACAGCCATGGTAATGCAGTGAATTAACAGTTGCAAGTGGTAAACAGAACTGTCAAAAACCTAACATGATCTTTACAGAATTCAGTAAGCTCATCACTGGCTCATCCTCTGGGATGATCTTTCGAGAGTGCCCTTCTTTCCAAAGTTGATTAAAACCTGGAACTTACTAAGAGACAAACAACAGGTCTGATGACTTCTTTTTTTCAATGCTTTTGTTGCTAGTGAGCCAGCACAGCACTTTGCAATGGATGGGAAGTTAGAATGAAACAGTTCTTCTGCAAAGATTAACAAAGCATCTATTTATCTTATTTTTCTGTTCTATGTCTACTGTATGTAGGAACATCTTGAGTAAATCTTGTGTGAGTACAACGTTGAGCTTCCACATTGACAAATCATCCCCTAACCATTTGTGTATAACTGTGCTGAACAGTCTTTGTGTGGGCAAGAAACACAGTTTTTCTCCTTCTGTAGGTCTGTATGTTACCTTCTTTTCTGTCTTTCCTCACACAAGGAGGTTGAGCTTTTGCAATATTAGATATAATATCCACTATATCCAGCTGCACACTGCTAGCAAAATATTTGTTTTCTACATAGCCTACAACTTTCAAGATACAGAATATTGTCTAAAGCTTTTACAGATGTCTAATGGATTTGGAGATGGGACTTAAAATACAGTGCACAATTATTTTACAGTTAACTTTTGGGATGGAGATAGTACCTATTGACATGGGCAAATAGTAAAGACAATGAAGTCATGCTGGAGACTGTATTGACTGCAAAAGACTTTCCAAGTGCTCCAATAAAAGGAACTCCTTTAACTAGAGCACAGACTAATCCCAACATGCCTCTGATCCCAAGGTATAAACACGTTATCCTCCCTTCAGCTCACCATTTCCCTTTCAGAGGTTGCTATGACTCACACATCTCTGGCAGTCCCACGTCTGCATTCATCAGGCATCTTGGGAGAGAGGTTGCAGAATTCAACTTTACTCCTACTCACAGGCTACTCAGCTTGACCACATTCACCTGCCTCTGCCCAGGTGGGTCACCAAAAGTTGCTGAGCCTCAGGAGTGGCTCCTTGCAATCACCAGAGCTAAGTAAACTGCTGGCATTTTCTGAGGCTTTTGTTTGCCTCTTGCCAGGTTGGTGAGTATAAAGCAAGCTCCCCACCCACACAGCAGGCTCTTCTGCCTGCTGACACACAGTGCTTGCAGCTGACCTCCCCTGGGAGAGGATGGAGTTTTTGGTGGCCTCTTGCAAAGCTGTGAAAGAAAACTCACCGCTCCCCTGGCTGACCGCAGCCACTTGAAGCCTGCCAACACGAGTCTGAGTTTTAAAGACACTCCCTGTGACAATACCAATTGGCTGGGAAGGTCACCTGCTGAGGCACAGGTGACTCCAACAGCCTCTTCTCTCTGCTTAAAAAAAAAACAAAACAACAACCAAACCACAGACAGTTGCCTCCAGTTTCACAGAGTTTGTTTTCTATACTACATCTGCTGCCAAGTCTGCATCAGACTTCCTCATGTTAAGAAATCTGTATAAAGAAAGAAAGCTTTTGAGTGTTAGGTGCCACTAATGGGGACATTCTCAGTTCTGCGGTCATTATGATGTTTCAGCTCTCTAGCCGAGATACTCCAGCACTACTAGACATTTGTCTGCCTGGCCTGAGGCATCAGCAGAGGTCACAGTATACAATGGGTAGATGGTTATGCAGCACTTAAGGAAATTTCTTTTAGTGGGTTCAACGTGTGAACCCAAAATCAAATCATAGTTGCTTCCTGCTGCCTCAATGAATTCCCTCAAAAAATGGCCACACCAGCACCTTACTAAAAGGCAATGAGGTTTTCTGAAAGCCCAACTGTATGGTGCATGCAACTGAGCACCTTAGCAGTGCACAGCAGCATTATTATTCTAACCGATCTCCCACATCACAAATTCATACCTGACATTTCCACTGTCCACTTCTTCCCAGCCACCAAGCACTACCTGCAGTTTCAAAGTCAATAACCAGGACACGGTTTCTCTCCTGTAAAGGCCTTTAGTCATTCGTTAGCTTGCTCATTTTTTGTTTTGTTATTGACTTTCTCCATTTCTCATGCTGTTTAACGCTGGGCTTTGGTATTTATGTATTCTGCTCACCGGTGAGATAAATGTACATCCTGATTCATTTCCTATTTACTTCTGAAGTCTTTTCCCTCAAGGAAAACAAAAGAAAATTCCATTTTCTTAATAGATTTACTACTATTCTTCTCTGTTCCCCGTGCACAATATGGTCTCCTGTCTTGG
The DNA here is from genome assembly GCA_013401255.1 of Urocolius indicus. Lineage (NCBI taxonomy): Eukaryota > Metazoa > Chordata > Aves > Coliiformes > Coliidae > Urocolius > Urocolius indicus. The sequence goes on from WBNH01009718.1 coordinate 353,735, forward strand.
CCAAGTCACTTCAGCTGTGCTTTGTATGTATTACTGTAGGCAACTTGTTGATTTACTTCCTCAGCATGATTTAAATCCTTGAGATATTGTCTCTGAGGACTTGATTTGTAGTCTGGGGAGCAAGGTTAGCTTTTGTTTGCTTCATCCCCTGCACATTGACATCCCATGACTTCCTACAGCAAATGTCTGTGTCTGTGACTCCTGAGCATTGCTCCAAGTTTAACATGAGGGAATGTGCTGCTGCTCTCTTTCTGACATTGCAGATGCTCTGCAGTGCCAATAGTTAATTTCTGTTGTTACTCAGGACAAGTCCCCACTGGATTGCAGGCCTGAGCCAAAGCAACCTTGAAGTTGGATATAACTGAGCAGTTGAATCTGCTTTGAGATCGTTGGGCCACGTCACCTCCAGAGCTCCCGTCCAACCTAAAATCTTTGTGAGTTGAGCATTGGTATTCAGTGTCATTAATCTTGCATATAAACCTCACAACCTCATCTGTAGAAATTAATTGTAAGCCACACAAAGCCAGCAACACCTCTTGTGCACTTGGCCTGCATGAATTCAAGCACTCCTAGGCTCTGCTAACTTCTGGGTAGCAGCGGTTCCCCTAATCCCTGTAAGACACCATGACAGGACTTTGCAGATGTTCAACAAGAGCACTCAATGGCTTCTCTTTTCTTCTTCCTCAGAGTCTTTTATTGTCTGCCTCTTTGGCTTTACATCTTTGTACCAGCTAGTCACACCAAACAATGAGATCAGTGGACCTATGTCATTGCACTTCTAACACTTTCCCCTGCTGTCAGACCCAGATACTGTCCCAAATCTGTATCTCAACCAAGTTTCTGAAGCTCATCTCCAGTACATACCCAGACTTCTTTCTTCTATTTGAGCTTTGACAGAACCTTTGTTTTGGGACAGCTGAGGCATGAGTTACATGAATTACAATCTCGTTAATTACACCTAGGCAGGAGCCCTGGGCGAGGGGTGCTGTGAAGAATACCAGAAGATGTTTCTAATTTAGCGTACTTAATAAACTTCGTTACTGATGCCCTTCAGGGAGCCTGATGTCTGCGTATGTGTAACAGAAGGCCACTTTTCAGGCTGCATGATTAACAAATCACTTCAATTAACTCCTCACATCATCATCTCCTTTGCCTAACGAGGAAAGCCATAGCCTGGAATGGAGAGAGCGACAGAAAAGGCTGGCACCAAAATAATCATGCATAAAATAGTCGAAGGGTTTGTTTCTTTGAGAATCCGTTCTAGGCAAAGTCTGGCTTCTCTTCTTGCTTTGACAGTCATTAAGCAGAGAACTTAGTTTGAGACTCAAGTGTCTCAAGTAGCACTAGTATGGCTGTCAGCAGAGAGCTATAGTCAGCTTTACAAACCATACACACACACACACAAACACAAAGTTGTGGGAAGTAACAATTTCAGGACAACACTCCAGGCAGAAGCATTTTATTTGCTGCATGATTTCTTTCACTCACAGTTAAATATCACTGACAGTGCACAGTCCAGTGAAGAGTTTGACAGGACAAAGCTCTCATCTCTGACTTGCTTTTGCTGTTGACCATCACCACTCTCTCCTTGCAAGTGTCAGACGTGCTGTAGCCTAGCAGTTCATGTTCTCTTGTTATTCTTGTTACCCATTTGTGGAAACGTTCAGATCAGCATCACCCTTTTGCTGCTTGTAAATGATAGTATTTTCAGAAGGTATGGATGCTGTTGTTCAGAGGACCAAGGCAACACACTGATCCTCTCGGTATTAAAGGAATTGATTGATTCCCTGTGGGACAGCTTAACTCTGGATGAGTCAACTAGTTGGTGCCTGTGACCATGCCAGAGTTTGGCACATAAGAGTCAGCACAGAGCTATCTATGTGTGTGCTTGCTCCTCTGCCCTCGACACTGTTAACTGCGATGTGGGTTTCCTCACCATCAATGTGTCATTCTGTTTTCTTAACTGTAATGCATTTTAAGTTTAAATATCTTGCCTTTGTTGGTAGTGTTGGGATGTTTGTGAAGCTGGGATAGAGTCTTTTTTAGCTTATTATCCAGCCACTACTGGATATCCAGAACCACTCCTATTTTAATTAGGATATCTCTTATTTTAATACAAGGCAAAAGTATATATCATCACAGTGTTTTCTGTCATAAAACTTTTCTGTTGCTTAAGTACTTAAAAATACACATACTTTCACTTATCTACAAGGTTTGTGTTTAAGATGAGAAGCATACTTGGCTGTTTTGAATCTGCACCATCACTGATCAAACCTCAGGGAAGTGTTAAGAGAAAGCTACATTGCAGTCTTTCATATCTGTATATGTTAGTTATAAAATCAGCATAAAGAAAGAGTTATCCCATTGCAACCCCTTTTGTGTGTCACCTCAAAACTCCCATTACTTATTTTCTCACTCTGCTGTTTCATCCAAGTAAGCAAAGTAGGCATTCATCACCACCACAGCACTTCTGTTTTGTTCTCCCACCATCAATTACCTTTTTCAAAGGTCCTCTTTAACCAGGAAAAAAAATCTAGTCTCAAAAATAGCAGGAATATGGGCTGAGAAATATGGTCTGCCATGGGTCCAGGCATAATCCTACAAGCTGCTCTGTCCCAGTAATTTTCAGTTCCCAAGTAACACTATTAAGAGGCGTGCTGTGGGGATGTGACGAGGTGGTGTAGGAAATTCATCGCAGAACTGGGATTCAGCAGCTCAGCAGTACTAATCCTGCCAGGTTGCTGCAGCCTCCCTTCTCATTCTTGGACATTGCTCAGCCCCTGTGAAGGCAACGGGAGCTTCGCGTGCATCGAGAATGCAAGAGCGGGAGGATAACTGTGCAAAGTTGCGCTCTCAGTTTCTACATCTGTGAAACTGAGATAATACATTACCAACTTCAAAAGGATGTTGGGCAAATTAATTAGTGTGCGTACAGCACCTTGGAAATACAGAATTAACTCTTATTAGCCCGTAAGTACTCGAGATGCATCGAGATGCCTCTTGTTCCCAGACAAAGGTGCTCTTGATTAAATTAGATCGCTAACGTATCGACGCGTTAGCACACTTGAAGAAAGGAAAGTTGGGAAAAGCAATTTGGCTTCGTCACATGAGCAGCGTGTATACTTAATGGAAATTTTTTCCAGCATTCACAAAACAAAGGAAAATCAATAAAATGTCTGCCAACTGTTCCACTGAAAACATTTTATAATCTATAGCGCCGAGAATCCCGAGCCAAGATAAACCAGCGTTGCTGACAGAAAATACTGACAATTATTTTACATTGATTCAACTTGGCCCAGCCCAGACTGACCTTGTTTATTCATCTCAGACTCTTAATTCATATTAACTTGGCATCAAAACGGGACATGTGGCATGTGGGCTGAAGACCCATTTCTGTATCTTAGACTCAGATAAATGTAGCACATTGAGTACTTCTAGTGCCTTGAGCTCTTAGGTAGATTTATATGCATTAGACAGAACTGGTTAAGTTCCTTTTATCCCCGCTGGGCTTTTCATGTCTGTTGACTGTAAAACTGGAAGCTCGGTAGAGGTAACATCTTCTTCTAAGCCTTCGGATATACATGAAATCCTCCCAGTACTGGTCAATTTTAAAGACACGTCCAAAGAGGATGGAGGGTTTTAAGCGCTTTTAAAACATAAAAATAGAAGGGTTATGGCAATTTGGCAGCCAAAATGCAATTTGCAGGTCTCGTCAGAATCCGAGGCTGTGTGTAAGAAAGCTGATCAAGACACTACGGAGGAGATAATGGGGTCGAAGAGCAGAAGAATCCCTCCGGTTTTGCAACCAGCATAATCTGGTCTCCAATGAAGTTTCTTAGTTTCTTTTGCTGAACCAATAAAGCTTAGCGTGATGGGAGAGTTGCATTACTGCAGCTTAAAAGTGTCTCGGGAAAGCTGATGAGGAGAGGTGCTTTTAGTTGCTTTACAGACATCCAGCTGCTTGCATAGCTATGACCCGACTGGCAGTCTGAAGACAAAGGCACGGGGAAAATCTGAGCTTTTTCTTTAATTATTTATGTTCTTATCAGTAATAAAGGGCTTTTTGTGCCTGGGATGTGGTATTTGTATTCTCAAAGCCAAGGGAGCTTTCACACCGTGGCAGTGAACAAACTGGGTGCCGCACAGTAGTGGTTCATGTTTTCATTCTCTCAGCCACGCTGCTGTCACGTCTGAAAGCCACCCTTGAGTAAAACACAGTTTGAGTCGAACGTGACTACGTCCACAGAGGAGGAAAAGCCACCCAAATGAAGAGAATTCTCCCAGAGGAGTTTCCAGTTGGCCTGGCATGGGAGGTTTAGTTTATTTTCTCTGTTGGACTCGTTGTTGCCAAAGGCAACGCTCCTTTGGACTTTACTGAGCGCTTGGCGGTTTGCAGACGGCAGGATGAGCGACCAGTTGGCAAGCCAAGGTAGCAAGAGATGACCTCCAAATTTCCAGTTCCACTGCCTTGGGAATGGATTGCCTTTCCACACACCTATGTAAACAGAGATTAATGATGAGTGAGGAAACTGAGACTAGCAAAACAAACAAAAAAAAAAAACAGAAAAGAAAAGAAAAATCTCTCTGCATTTCCATAACACAGAACTGGTGCTTTCCTCCCTGCAGGTCCTTCAAAGCTTGGATTTCAGGGATGGAAGTTGTGTGAAGACAGCGTTTAACTGCAAAAGACGCAGAAAATCAGCTCTGTCTTTTGGGTCTGACATCCTCCTCTCCCAGCACCCACCCAACCACCTCTGTGCAGGGCTGCCGCGGGGCCAGGCGCCTGCTACATGTGTTGCACATGCCCAGCCTGTCCTGCCTAACAAAACAATAATTGCTCAAAAACCTACCAGCTTTACACCAGATATTTGTATGACAGGACAGTGCTGGAGTGACTGCACAGCCAAATGAGTGGTCATTAGTGACTCTCAGTCAACAAATATACCGGTGTCTGATAAAAAATTGCTATAGTCTGTAGCCAAGGAATTATACAGGCTGCCGTGTACTTGTAAAGATAGAAAACAAATGAAACAGCTTTGCTCTGCTATGCAACATCCTCCCAACTCTTCAGTCCTTGCTCCCTCCCTTCATATCCCTTCTGTTTTGTTTTCAAAGACCCACCAGCAGCAGACAGGCAGAGGACACAGAGCTTAAGCCTGGAGCGGATGGCCACGCCGCCTCCCTGATGGGGAAACGCTCTTCCAGTAAGCAGGAAGGTAAGCAAATGAGTCTCTCTCAAATATGCACAAGGGAATGAAGCTAGAAATGATTGGGACTGGTAACTTGAAAAAAAATTTGGATCTAGGAAGAAAAATAAGGCAGTGGCATTGCAGCGTGGAGGGCTAGCAGGGAGGACCATGAGGACTTGACTGTTGACTCTCACAATGTGGAATAAATCAGCTGATTGTACAAATCTCCTTATCTTGCAGTGCTATTCACAGTTTAACAAAGACAGCCAAAGTATTTCTTAGTTTTGGTCATAGTTGCTCTGTTATTTGGTGCACAATTACCAGCAACAGAGCCTCACCAGTTTTGTGGCTTGTGAAGCAGCTGCAGAGGGTTCTGGAGCAAACAGATGCGGCCATCTTGCTTTGGCAGTGTTTTGTATCTCCATCATAGCAGAGTGAAAGTAGTGCAACAGTGCAATGGAGGAGCAGTCCAGCATGAGAAAGCTGTGGTTAAAGAATCACCCTGTAAAGTCAGCCAGGCAGAGATACGTATTTGTACATGGGGTGAGACGAGGATTTTTATCTTTTGCCTTGTCTGGGTGTCACATCACTATACTGACAGGTATGCAGGAACTGAGCCAGTCTCCAGACATGCTGACATGAAAAGTGGAGGCATAACTGTGGTTCCTATAGCCACAACTGAAATGGATAGTTTCAAACAAGCGAGCTACGGGTGTGCCTCCACATTACAGTTGAACTGACAGCTTTCCGCCATCTAAATGGGAAGGTCCTGCTTCCCTCTCACCACGTTCTTCTGCCCACGTTCACGGGATCACACAGGGCCGCCTGCATGTTACCCCAGCCCCCCAAATTACCTGTTTTCTTTCCTGTGGTCTTGTGTCCATCCCCTGAACCCGACTGCCTTGCCTGGAGGAGAGAGGACATCTCAGACAGCACCAAGTGAGGGGCAGAAGCACATTGCCTGCAGCAGGACTTCTTTTTGATGTTGGCAGCTGTTAATTCAGCTCAAGCTGTAACACGAAGACTCAACCTCAAGCACCTCCAGCAGCAATCTGATGGCACACGGGCTGCAAAACCGTCCTGAGACACAAGCTGAACGCTCAGGCAGGCAGCTCATAGTGAGCTCCACCACCGTGCAGCTACCCCACTGCAGGTAGAGAGGTGTGCTGCAGCCACGGCTCTGTCACAGCGCGTGCATCCCACTCCTGCAACAGCTCCCTGCTGAGCTGGAATGATGTGGGGACCCCCTCATCCACATCACCCTATCCACCAAAATCGCCTTTGCTTTAATATGGTGCAGTGTTTGAGGGAATATCCTACATGTATAGACTTGCATAAGCAATAGATTAAATATTTTAATTCATCCATCAAGTAACAGGATATAAAGTAGCTGTGGCCTGTCAAGAAAAAAAAAAAAGGGGAAAGAATTACCTAGTACCATCCCCTTGTTTGTTTGGGTTTTTCAGCAAGTTAAGCAGAATGTAAATAACATGATGATCTTTTTTCTTTTCTTCTTGCAGGAAACTTGAGAGCAGTTCCTTCAGAGCAGGTAGTGCGTTTCTGCTTGGGTTTGGTTTTTTTTTTTTATTTCTGCTTATTATTATTTACTCTATTTTGCAGCTTCCTGAAACTCCCTGAGCCTGTCCCTGCAAGCTGTCTGCCTGCAGGGCTCTCACTGAAATCAGTAGCAATGCTCCTGTGCTGCACTGCTCAAGCAGGGCTTCTTCTGTGGCTTTGAAGACAGTGCAGTGCATAAAAGTCGAAAATTATCATTATTATTATTATCCAGTGCCTGTTGGATGGGACCTAAGAAAGAACTTATTGTTCTCTATGCACGTTCATCTTCCACCAGCCAACCGCCGCTCATACTGGCGCTTGCAAGAGCGAGGCCACAGTAAAGAGGAGTGAAATTCTACCCTATGGTTTCATGATCGCTTTAAGCTGATTTAGCTGCAAGGTGCTGCCAAAAAAAGGTAGACCATCCCTTCCCCCACCACCAGCCTCTGGTCCTATGTCCTCCACCCTCTCCTTTCCCATGCTGGCTCAGGTGCTCTCACGTCCAGCCTGTGAGAAGCTCACCGGGATAGGAGGAGAGGAGGAGACCTACTGTAAGTGGCCCGCTCTGGCAAGGAAGGGTTTGATTAGATGATCTTTTGAGGTCCCTTTCAACCCTTAAGATTCTGTGTGTGTGTGACCTCCATGTGATGAGGGAGACCCTACCTCACCCCCAAAATCCCTTGGCTACCTCTGTCTTCTCCCGTGGGGACATTGATTCTTGGCCTGGTTTGGTGCCCTAGGTGACTGGGAGTCAGTGGGGGTGCATACTGAGCACATACATAGGGCAGCCCTGTCTCCAGAGCTGGTGAGTCAGCAGCATGCAGCACCAGTCCACTCCTGCAGGAAAACAAATTTAAAAGTAAAATAAAGCAAAATAGTAAAATAATAAAGTAAAATAAAATAATACCATAAAAGAAAGTAAAGTAAAACAGTAAAATAAAAAGCTGTCTCGTGTCAGCATGAATGCAGGCACAAGAGTGCCTGTATTTTAGCCTCCTCCCAATTACAGTTCTTGTTGAAACTTTTCTTTTTGAGGCCAAAGTATTCAATGTTTGGCCTTGGTACAAACAGATCATTTAGAAAAAAAAAAAAAAAAGAAAGAAAGAAAAAGGAAAGGAAATGCTTCAACCTCCCAGGAGAGCAGGATGGCACTTATTTATTTCTTTCATTACAAAACCAACCTGTGCCAAGTAAAATCGTGCTCTAAGAGCTGTTCTACCAGTCCCAAAGCACTGGAGAACAACAAGAGCCGGCCCCACCTCTGCAGCCTCCCGTGGGCCCCTGTGCCTGCTCCCCGGGTGGAGGATGGGGAAGGGCTGGCAAGCAGGTGACATCATTTACCTCATACTCAGAGGATGTCTCAGGTGGCCCTTTCGATGGCTTTAGTGGCCTCAGGATACAGAGCAAAGAAAGATAGAGCAGTGGTGATGGTCTGGAGATGTTGGTGGGATTCCTGGGTCTGCAGTTGAGTTATCCAGCAGTTAACTGCTCCTTCCCTGAGCTGCCTGTGAGGTGCTGCTTGGCCTCACGTAATCATAAGCAGTTGCATTAACAAACTGAGAAGTTTGTTTGAAAGCTCTGGACTGCCATGGTAAAAATCCACAAGCGCAAACGCACGGGCTGTATAATGAGAGTGATACAAAGAGGAAAGCTTTGCCATCACATCCCTCCCTCGAGGGAGTGGTTAAAGTGTCCTTTGAATTCCAGAAAGTCATTGCAGCTGAGTGGTCACCATTGGTAAAAGCTGGTGGGTCAAAGTATGACCTCTGGGGCCTTGGTGGTAGGGTAGAGGTGCTTGTGCACAGAAAAATGGAGCCACCTCCATCCTTGCTGAGCTGCTCTGGTTCTCACAGCACCGAGGGAAGGGAGGCAACAGCTGTGACGAGTGCGTGGGCTGCAGAGGAAACTGGATAAGGAGGAGCCTGATGTGCACACCAGTTTTTTTGGAGTAGAAAAGCCATCCACTCAACACTAACTTTGTGCTTCTGAGAATATGTTTCCAACACTGTTCTGTCCTGACTTTTGGCAGCATGTTGAGATTCAGAAGTCTTGCAGCAAGTGGGTACCAACAGAGGAGCCAACACTCAGCAAATCAAAGCTGCTCCTTCTAACTGGACCGACCTCTGGCTTTAGTTCAACCCGTTCTGAATTCAACCCAAACCCACCATCAGCAGCAGCTCTGCAGCTAGACACCCCTGGCCTGCATTTGATGGACAGCCCGTTCCCGAGGTCCCCCTTTCTCGCTGCTGCTCCCCCCCCAGGCTGGCATCCCTCCACCACCGCTTCCCGCACATTGCTTCAGAGGGAGCCCTCACAATACCGGGCTCGGTGCCACGTGAGGGGAGCACACCCAAAACCCAGCCCTTCTTGCACAGTCAATTCTGCAGGAAGATCTCTGCAGCTGTGAGACGGAGCATTCGCTTTGCTCCCCCTCATCAGTGTGTTGGTGAAAGGCTGGAGCCAGAAGTGCCTGATCCCCAGTGCGAATGGCCGAGGAGGCCTCAGTGGGGACACGGCTGACACAGACCTGATCTCTTGTAGGTGCATCGTGATACACTTTGTCCCTCACTCGTAGTGCTCAGCTATGAGGAAGCTTCTCCTCCCTGAAACAGTAAAGATCGTGCAATGAAATGTTCCCAGTCACCTGCCAGAGCAGCTGGCTGTCATGCAGCCAAGCAACACTCAAGCAACAATCAAGTAAGGCTTGTTTTCTGGAGGAAAGCACGAGCCCCACAGCATGTGAGGGGTGGCTTAGAGGCAAGGGCTGCAGCTGCAATCTCAGCTCGCAGGAAGGTTCAGTGCAGACTGGCTGGCTTTGCCCAAGCTGCTTTGGGATCAGTGATGAGCAGAGGATCCCGTGGCTGGGGATGGAGGTGAGGCCTCATCTAGAGTACTGTGGCCAGTCCTGGGCTACCCAGCTCAAGAATGACAGAGAACTGCTGGAGAGAGTCCAGCAGAGCAATTCCAAGATGATTAGGAGACTGGAACATCTCTCTTAAGATGGAAAGCTGAGAGACCTGAGGCTGTTGAGCCAGGAGCAGAGAAGACTGAGAGGGGACCTCATCAACACTTACAAGTACATAAAGGATGGATGTCAAGAGGATGAGGCCAGTTCTTGTTCAGCAGTGATGGGACAAGGGGTAACAGGCACAAGCGGGAACACAGGAAGCTCCACTTGAACACAAGGAAAAACTTTGGTGTTGAGGTGAGGGAGCCCTGGCACAGGCTGCCCAGGGAGGGTGTGGAGTCTCCTTTGGAGGTTTCCAAGCCTGCCTGGACATGTTCCTGTGTGACCTGATGGAGGGGAACCTGTTTTAGCAGGGGGCTGAGCTGGATGATCTCTAGAGGTACCTTCCAAACCTTATCATTCTGGGATTCTGTTAAATGAGGAGAGAGCATCCCATCCACAATATATGGTGTAGTCAGGATTTAATGTTCATCCTCAGTCCTGTCTTCCAAGAAAGGCTAGAGATGGGACGGGGGTAGCTTTGAAGGCCATGGTGCTCAAGACCCAGCCTACTCTTGCTGCTTTGAGCAGGGTTGGTTCAAAGAGTCTCCATGTACCAGCATCCAGCATAAGATCAGCAAAACTAAGCCTGCAGATGTCCTGCTCACCAGTGCTGGTACAAAAAAGACCCTTCAGAAAACATCATTCTTGACTGCTGTGTTGGAGACTGAGCATATTTGAGATGCTGAAGCCAGTGGTGCCCTGTGGCTACCAAATGCTTTTTTTAATGTATTATCATTCAGCTAAACACCTGTCAGCCAGAAAGGATTTAGATGATGCTATCCAAGGGGAACAAGGCATTTCCAGTGAAAGGGAGCAGTACCTATGCATCCTGACAACAGGCATGTCTTTCCACATAGCCTGGAATCGAGCAGTCTCCACCTGAAGAAACAGGTGTTTGGAATAAATTCCCCGTGGTTCCTTCTTTTCTTCCTGTCTGTCCCACTCTCCTCCTTTCTCACCTTCATCATGCCCTTGAGAATAATCCCCAGGAGAAAGAGCGTAGTAATAGGGCAGCACGGGGAAGAGTTGTCTCACCATTTCCCCTTCCAGGAAAGCAAAGGGATCCTCCGTTCTGCCTCAGACCTGGGGAGACCGAGCCAAGCTCTGCCTCTGTCCTGTTATCCCTGAAGGTCCTGGATGGCTTAGTAGCTCTTCAGTTACAGGGTGTGCCTTCCTGTACCGCTCCTCCTTTCGCCTGCCAGAGCGAGACCACATCATTACCATGCAAAGCCCCACCATCTGAACTCTCCAGGGCACAAGTGGATGCTCTCCTGTCAGGATATTCATGCTTCCCTTCTCTGGATGAGTAGCTGCTCATTACCATAGGCAGCAGCACGACAATGCTGGCTTCCCCTGCTTCCTGGACAGCCCTCTTCTTGCCCTATGAAAATCAACTCTCATCAAGTCATGAAGGAGTCTCTTACTGCCAAGGGGCTGCATCAGAATAGATGCAGATGTCAGAAGAGGGTTGCAAGTCATTATTGCTCTTCGGCCTTTGATTAGCATTAAACACCTCTACAAGCTTGATGCCACTTCACAGGCTTCCCACGCAACACCACCAAGTCTGCTGTGGCCTGACCACAGAGGTTTGGAAGTACCTTTTATGGAGGTATTTATATATAAAAGAAAAAACACCTAGGTAGGTCTGCAGAGCTGGGTTGGTGAGGGATGGGAGTTCTCATTAACCTCACCCCAGGCAGAGGCACAAGTCAGAAATCTAAACACCTGAGTCAGATACCTACCTGATGCACTCAGGACCCTGAGCCTTGAACTACGGGGATCAACCCAAACAGCTGTAGACTCTAAATGGTCAAACGTGGAGCTTTTTTTTTTAACTCAAGGGGCTATTCCTTTGGTCCCCAGAGCAAGCACCAGCAGAAACCTCATTGCATCAGGCACTGACACAACTATAGGGAAAAAAAAGAGCCACTACTTACCTTCAGCTGATGCTTCTTACCTTCAGCTGGTGTTCTTCAAGGGTTTCCTGTTGTGACTTCCCTGCAAAATAAATAAACCTTTCCTATTTTTGGAGCCTGTAACAAGTGCCATTTAGAGAGCAAGGCACCCAAAAAGCAAGGCACATACAGACAGCCCTCCCAGCTTACAACCTTCTTGACACCTGCCTAAGCAGCAGGAAAGCCATGCTTCCATTTTCAACACTGGAATAACTCAGTGTAGTCTGGGATGGTAGTCACTGGTTCCAATGAGGAGTTGCTTTCATGTCATCTTAAAAACCACCCCCAAGAATTAACAAGGGGTCATATCGTGGCCAAGCAACCTCCTGTCATCACCCTGCAAGGGATGTGCCAAGTGACAGGCTGGAAACAAAACTCAGTGTCCTCACGGCTCTGGTTTGGAGCTGTCACGCTGTTACTGCTCCGTCTGTGCCGAGGTAGGGAGGTTGTACACAGGAATGCAGTTTCAGAGGGTGATCTCTATCTCTGTGGTGAAATGTACATGCCATGAGATGGAGCTGCTGCTCTGTTAAGGTTCCTTATGAAGCTGCAAGAGTTGTTAGGGGATTTTTTTTTCTCCTTTTTCCTGAAGTCAAGCAGCAGCGAGTCACTCGCATGAGTCCCGTCCGCACTCCCTCCCGCAGCCTGACACAGCCCCACCAGCCACCTCTTGGGGCCGAGCCCACCTCCTTTCCCATGCCAGCAAGCATGTCTTGCCCTCTGAGACAGGACAAACACAGGTTTTCCCTTTGTTTTCAGCTCCACACCTAGTTTCTTTTTTATTTGCATCACGAAGGGCTGGCTACTCACCCATAATTCAAAAGAAAGCAATGACTCACTAGACTACAGCACTTTCCAAGGTGAAGTGTTTCGTGCATTTCTCAAGGCACGCTAGCCCATGTTATGAAATCATCACCTCTGTCTGGGGCACATCTTCTCTTCCCCTCCCCGCCCCCCCCGCCCCCCCCCACCCCCCCCCGCCGCCCACC